>JAOTAY010000191.1:10380761-10401694 GCA_025629805.1 Erythroxylum baracoense
ATTCACTTATCTATTATGCATGTGCATGTATGCATATGTCACTGTTCACTAGCAATTGGTGAGGGGATGTTACATAAATAGTAATTGATAGAATTGTAGCATTGTAAATTCAACTTCATACCTTGTATAATAGGATATACAGTAGGAATGCATTTGTAACCTATCTTAGGAATTGTATATGCCCAAGGAAGGTAAGAAAATCCTTATAGAACATGAGGTGACCAATAGAGAGGATTTAATTCCTCCATTAGCGTTTTTAGGATTTGTTGACTTTCCATAACTTACTTTAAGATCTGTAAAAAGAATATCATCTTTTGTTATGTATAGATCATATATATGAGTGTACAATCTTCAAGTGTTTTAAGGGGAACATGGCATTTTTTAAAAGTCTTTTGGTGAATATAGCTTGGAAATTGGGTGTTTTTTTTCTAGAACATAAAGGTAAAGACATGGGTTAGAACACAAAAACGTTGGCATGATAGAAGATTTTCTAGAAAAGGACATGGTCTAAGATATGAACATAATAAAGATCATAACCATATATAGGGAGAAACAGTGGGTTACGAGACCTAAAACATAGACATATCTATACCCATGTTCTATTATGGAAAGAAACAATGAGATATACAACCTAGCACATGGACAACCTTATTTAAAAGAACATTTTTGGTGGATTTCAAACTCTGTAAGGATTCTAGAACTTATTATAATTATGTTTAAATTAAGTTAAGTTTGGTAAGGGACAAATTGTATAAATATATTTATTATAAATATAGTGATACAAGTACGAATAGCCATATACAATAGCTAAAATTAGTAAAGATCTATAGGCAAAATACTCATCTTTGACTAAACATGATCTCCAATATGAGAGTAGCCTAGACTATGTCCAATTTCATATTGTTATAGAAGGATTCAATATCGCATGTATGAGCATATTCAATTTGTATCCAACTTCCCAAAGTTATAGAGAGATATGTAGCCTCAGACATGAGCATGCACTAGACAGTGTTCACTGACATTAAAAAGTCCATAACTAGTACAACTTAACTCATAACTATGTTCTAGGTCGTGGCCACTGGGAACTCTAGTTTTTTTTATTTATAGAATGTTTCTTTGTAGTTTTAGTTAGTCTTTGATATCTTTATTATTTGGGATTTATTAGTGGTTCTTTCAGTTATTTTTTATCAGACTTTGAACTTATCAAAGAATTCTTTATATGTAGCATTTAAACACTTAACAAATTTGGTTTTTAGTTCTTTATAATCAAGGGATCATCCTCTTTATATATTTAGCTTTCTTGGGTTTGATTTAAACTTGTTTGTGGATTCTCTAAGGCATATTCTTAGGTGAGTTCATATCAGTTGGTATAAGAGCTTGGCTCAAAATTAGGTGTGGTTATATTTTTATTTCTCGTATTGTTTTAATTCCAGTAAAATTATATTTTCTTTTTTACTTCTTATTTATTCCTTTATACCTTCTTTGTGTTTACAGTTTTAGGCAAAAATTAAAAAATAAAATCTTATCATCTTTTTGTTTTTAGGATCTGTCTATCTCTACTTTTATGTTAGGATTTCTTGTTTGATCAATTCCTTTGTTTTGTATTGTTTATACCAATTGTTCGTGAGCAAAAAGCGAAATTTTGACCTTAGTATTTTTATCAAGACACAAGTTAGACCTTAATATTTTAGAGCATTCAAAATTAACTTTGACATTTTTAAAACATTCAAATTTAACCCTCCATAAAAGAAAAAGCAGATGGAGTCATGCCTTTGTTAATTACTGATGACATGGTCAAAATATATTATTTTTAAATAACTTTTAGGCCTTGCAAAGCCACATGGCTACCATATAGCTCTATTTGATCTATCTCCATCATATTTTATTGATTTTACATAAAATTAATTAATTTTAATTAAATCTAAATAAGACTAATTATACAATAATAACCTAATGAAAGTCCAACTGATACGTGAGGTTTGGGAAGGTCTAGTAGTCTGCAACCTTATCCCTAACTAGTAGAGAGACTGTTTCTCATAAACCTACATAAAAAATAAAATTATATAAATATATGCATATACGTATTAAAATAATAATAATAATAATAATAATAATAATAATAATTAAAAATAAAATATAAATAAAAAGGAAACATATAGGAGGATAATAACAACAACAACAACAACAAAAACAACAACAACAACAACAACAACAACAATAATAATAATAATAATAATAATAATAATAATAATAATAATACGTATAAATAAAAAAATAAGCAGTAAAACAAATAATACAATAAATATAGAACAAGGTAAAAAGTAAAAATAAAAGATAAAATATGTACGTAAATATATAAACAAGAAAGAAGACAAATGCAAACATAAATCAAACAAGCCATTACAAGCAAATATTTAGGCTAAATAAGAAAATATTTAGGTTAAATAACCAGGAGGGAAGTACTACGTATTGAAAGTTTAGGCTAAATACAAGTCATAACTTAAAAGATCTAAGAGAATGAGGATCTCACTATTTGAGATCCTTTATCTGTATCCTAGTATGTCACAGTGTTCTATTAAGGTTTATGTTCTTGGTAAGATCTAGCAAAGTCATATAATTCTTGATCACTTCCCTCTAGTTCTTCTTACGCCTTCTATTTTTCCTCTTATAGCCTCTAAGAACAATCTTTTTGTGTCTTCTCACTAGAACATCAAGGTGTCTCTTCTTAACATGTTTGAACCATATAAACATTATCTCTATTAAATTTTCATTAGTATTAACTACCTTTAATTTGTCTCTTACCATTACATTCCTGACATTATCTCTTCTGTTATGGTTGCATATTTAAATGATCATCGTCATCTCTGCCACCATTAACTTATGAATATGTAGCTATTTGATGGGCAACATTCCACCTTACAAGTTTCTAAATGATAGAATTTACCTTTAGGTTTGAGAGGTACCGTCTTGCCACATGAAAGTCCTATTGCACTTCTCCATTTCAGCTACGCTGATATGATATGATGAACTATATCTTCATTAATCTCTCCATTGCTAACTTAATCTAATAATCTTTAATGAAATTAACCTCAATCCAATAAAGCAAAGTCTCTAATTTATTAAACCTTAAATTTATCCCCAATTTGTTTTTAACTTATTCATTATTTTCTTCCTTTTTATTGGTCTCTTTAAAATTATCTCTATCCTCATCATCCTTATCAGTAGGGGCAACCTTTAAAGGATCTTCCTCAAATTTCATTTCGGACTCTTCTTCCTCTTCTGTCTCATCTTCAAAACAACATTAAGTCATTACAATAAGAGCGGTAGATTTATGAACTATTACACCTGAGGATGCAAATGATGCTAACCCATGATTGTTGTTTAAAACTTTTATTTGTTTAAAGAATTGATAGTATATATACATAAGTACCATAGGAGAAGGAAAACTTATCTTTGCATTTCCTAGCACTTTGATTATAACCAAGCTCGCTTAATTTTTTGACAACAACATTTTAAATACAAAAACTATCCCATGGTTTTGCTTTACGTCTTTAGTAATGAACTAGCCAATAAAATGATACGTGACATAACCAAAGTCTTAAAAGAAAAGTCAAAAGAACCATGTGATAGCTATAAAACCATGTTTATAAGTCCCATATGTCACTAATCAACAAATTTGATAGAAATCTTATATAAAATGAATGCCTTTTATCTAAAAAATTATTTCATTCCTTTTACTTAAGTGGGTAACTTATATCTTCTCCAAAAAAGTATTACAAATGTAGAAATTCTGATAAGAAATAGCTTATCTCTAACATTTCTTATGAGTAACATACTAAAACTCATAAAGACCACAACTTCCCTTTTTTCTGCTAAATTTTCTTAAGAAAACTATAAATAGCAAACCAAACTGACCAACAAACATCTTCCTATAAAAGAGCTTCAAAACTTGAGTCTCTAAATAAAGCATCCATATCAGTCCTTATCTTTAATAAACTAAGGTCTCTTAGTTTGGCCACCTGTTTTTGATCGAGTAATAATCACAGTCTTCAAACTTTTAATAGCTTTTCATCTTCTCCAGTTTCCTCTTCAGGGACTTTGATTTATTAGATTATGGTTAGTTAAATTATGAATTAATATATTAAGTTATCGTAATTAATTTTATTTAGAGTTAACTAAACTTAATTAGATTTATTAAAATAAATTAAATTTATTATACTTTTTAAAGTGGGATTGGTCCCACAAAGTCATGTTTTCCATATGAATTTGTAGGGCCCAAAAGTTTATTAAAAATAATATATTTATACTATATCATTAGTGATATGGGAGAAGAATAATGAAGGTATAACTTGGTCTTATTTTTCATCTATCAAGGGTTAAATTTGAATGTTTTGAAATGTTAGTTTATTTTCAACACTTTGAAACATTAAAGTCTAATTTGTATTCTGATGAAAATGTTAAGGTCAAATTTGCTCTTCTTACCATTGTTCATGTGGTTAAGAAATAAAAAAAGAAAACAAAAGAAAATGGTGCAAGAATGCAACCTAAAGAAATCGTTCTCAAATACAATTTGATATTCTTAATAGTCTTCCTTATTTCATTTGATTTTCGTATTTCTTGCTTGTGAATTATTTTATATTCTTGACTAATAGTTATTGGTTTTTTAGACTTTAAAAGGTTAAATTTTTGTTGGAGTTTGCCTAAATAAGTTTTGAAGGAAGAAAATAAGTAGTAAGAGGCAAGAGTGTGCTAAGTAACATTAGTGAAGAAAAGTTAGAAATTTAGAGTGAAATGCAAGTCAATTTCCTGACATAAATAACGAGAAACATAGGAGAGAGTGTTGTAAGGTTTACTAACATTATTTTATATGATAAATCATGTCTAATTAAGACATAGTTAAAAGGGGAAGAAAAGATGATATATTCATGGTTCAACTTATACATCAACAGTTTGAACACACGAACATGATGTTTGGTGAGATTAAAAATCAATTGGAGTTGCAAGATACTATCATAGCCAATTTACAAAAGGACAAAAACACCACAAGTTCCTAATGCATAATGGCAATAAAGACGAGTTCTTTAAAAATTGTTTCATGACGATAAAAAAGAGGATGTTTTACATGATGAATGTCAACCATCAAGAAAAAATATCGACAAATGTAAACATAGAGATCATTGACAAGATAGAGGTCGTGGAAATGAGCTTAGATGAAATGGCAACATTAAAAAAATAAAATAAAGATTCCTTTATTCTAAGGAGAAATAACCATAAGGCCTACCTAAAGTGGAAAAAGAATATGGAATTGATTCTCGAATACTACCATTACACCAATGGAAAAAAAAGGTAAAACTTATTGTTGTTAAGTTTGTTGACTATGTTATTGTTTGGTAAGATAATCTTATGTTATATAGGCAAAACAAACTATGAGAGGCTTATTGAAAATTGGAGGATATGACAGTGATCATGAGGTTTTTTATCCCTATATATGAGTTTGTTCTAAAAATTTAAAAAATCTCACTTAAGGGTCAAGGAATAACATAAGGAGATGGAGATTGTCATAAGTCCGACTAATATAAAGGAGGATTAAAAAGTCATTATGGCTAGATTTCAAAATGGTTAAATCATCATATTGATGATGTGGGAAAATTGTAACATTATATGGAGATGAAAGATATTCACATGATAATGAAAATGGAAAGACAACCAAAATTTAAAGGAATATCGAAAAACTTTGCTGTTACTAGTGATTCTTGGAGGCCTAACTAGAAAAGACGTCATAGGGGTTTTTCTAAAGCAAAAATTGAGATAACAAAAGCTAAATAGGACATCTACAATTAGAACAAAGGTAATATTGATCCTCATGTCTTCTAAAATAGAGCTATTAAATATTTTTGGTATTTGAAAACATGGTATATTGCATTTCAATGTCCAAATAAGAGGGTTATATTTACAAGAGATGATGGAAAAAGGAAGTTATACTACCACTTAAAAATTATAATGATAAGGGTATTGAATATTTTATTGACAATAGATGCATGTTATTAGGAAACATGAAGTCTTTAAATCAAAGAGGATAGCTAGAGCAATAGAGGAAAATATATTTCATACTACATGCCACATTTATGAAAAGAAATATGTAATATGATTATTAATGAAGTTACACTAATTTGAATCATCCTAAGAAATATAGACTTTAGTGGCTTATGGATTATCAAGAGATCAAAGTTAGCAAGGAAGTGTTAATTTCTTTTCTATTAGAAGGTATCGATATAAGTTATTATGCGATGCTATATCTAAGCAAGCTAGTCATATCTTATTGGAAAGGTCGTGAAAATATGATAGAAATATTGTATATAAAAGCTTTAAGAATAGGTGTACTTTCGTTAAAGATGATAAATCCATTATCCTTATGTCTTTAACGCTTAAACAATTCTATAAAAACCAATTAAGATCTAAATGAGAGAGTAAAGAAAAGAAGAGTAAAAGAAAAAAAGTAATATAAAGAATGTTCTTTATATTAATCAGACTAACCATCTTAAATGCAATATTAAATGAATTTAATGGTAGAGATAGGAAGTTGTTATTCACTCTTTAGTAAATATTCATTTTTTAGTACCTCTTTATTTTTATTTAAAAATTAAGGTAAGCCCTTAGTCTAACCTAATAATTCTATTTCAAGAATTCATATAATTATGCAAAATTACTAAATTCTCAAAAAAAAACTCGTATTGTCATTTATGCATCAACATATATTTATATTATTTTTTTATTTTACAATTATTATAAAATGTTAATTCTTTAAATTTTAGAACTCCTCGAGTATTTTAAAGAAAAAAGTGTTAATAAAAATCTTAAGATAACATCGAGACTTTTATTTCTGGAATAGAATACAAGATTCTAAATTCAAAGTTGTTAGGAATAATTAAGACTTGGGCCAAAGTCAGGTCACAACTAAAACGAAACTAAAAATATTAAAGATAAAATAGACACACAAATTTTACGGGAAAACTCCTAAATTAGGGTAAAAACTACGAGCAAGGATAGAAGAATTTTACTACTGAAAACTTGAAGAATTACAAAGAGAAAAACTAAACCCATAGAAAAATACATAATATTTTTCTCTCTTCTTTTTTATTTTTTTTCTCACCCTACTTCTCTCTCTTTTTATTTTTGTTTTGCTCGTATGGATGCTTTCTCGTTGTTTATATCCTGCCTATTTATAAATAAGCAGGAGATTGAAGGTATGGTTGGCCAAATTGGCCAACCATTATTTGTTTTATTAGGCATGTTAGAACGCCAACTAAGTTTGACAATTCTCCTACTTGAAGATTTGATTGAGAATCAATCATATCTTTACACAATTCTTTCTACCTTGCCGTTTCATGTTGCTTACGTCTCTATCAGGACGCACGAGGATTGGTACCACATAAACTTGTCAGCATTGATTGCTTTTTTCATAAAATTTTCCAGGTTGTCCATTTTATGAATTTTCTGCATATCCACCGTTCCTTCTTCAACTTTCTCACGAACGAAGTGATATTGAACTCGAATTTGCTTTGTCTTTGAATGAAATGCTAGATTCTTTGCAAGATACAAAGCACTCTTACTGTCATAATACAGAGTAATATTCTCTTGTTTATACCCAAGTTCTTCCAATAACATCTTCAACCACACTGCTTCTTTACTGGCTTGTGTAGCTGCTGTAGATTCTGCTTCTGTTGTTGACGTAGCTATAACTGACTACAGTTTTAAATCCCAGATCACAGCCCCTCCAGCTAATGTGAACATATATCCAGTAATAGATTTACTTTTATCAAGATCATTTGCATAATTAGCATTAACATATCCTCTGGCAATAAAATCTGATCTTTCATAACATAATGCAACATCTGAGGTTCTTGATATATCTGAGAATCCTCTTAATTTTATTCCAACGCTCTCAACTAAGATTCACTATGTATCGACTAACCACTCCCACTGCATGTGCAATATCTGGTCTTGTACAAATCATAGCGAACATCAGGCTCCCCACTACTGATGCATGCGGTACTCGAGACATCTCCATCCTCTCTTCTTCATTGTTAGGACTCAATACTTGAGGATAACTTGAAATTAACAGAAAGAGGGGTATAAATTGACTTACAATCTTGCATGTTGAATCGCTACAAGATCTTCTTCAAATAATTCTTTTGAGAAAACCAAATCTTCCTATTATTTCTATCTCGGTGAATTTGCATCCCTAGAATCTTGTTTGGTAGTCCCAAGTCCTTCATTTCAAATTTCCTAACCAATTGTGCCTTCAATTCTTTGATACAATCATTGTTGGGGCCTACTACCAACATGTCATCTACATACAATAACAAGACTATAAAATCATCTTTCTCAAATCTCTTGAAATATACATAATGGTTTGCATTCAGTTTGCCGTATCTAAGGCTCATGATGAAAGAATCAAATCTCTTATACTAACACGTTGGTGCCTGCTTTAAACCATATAGAGATTTGTTCAACCTACAAACCAAGTTCTCTTTCCTTTTTTCTTCAAAACCTTCTGGTTGGAGCATATAAATTTCTTCTTCAAGATCTCCATGAAGAAATGTAGTTTTCACATCTAACAGCTCAAGATGCAAGTCAAATATAGCACACATTGCCAGAACTACTCGAACTTTAGTGAGTCGAACCACTGGAGAAAATATTTCGTTAAAGTCAATACCTTCTTTATGAGTATATCCTTTTACCACCAATCTAGCACGATATCGCTCCACTTGATCATCACCACTTCGCTTGATCTTGCCATTTATTGCCAATAGGCTTTCTTCTTTGCGATAATGACACCGGCTCCCATGTCTTATTCTTATGAAGTGCTTCAATTTCTTCTTGCATTGCTATCATCCAGTGAGATGCATATGAACTATTCATTGCTTTTTGAAGAGTTGATGGCTCCCTGTCTTCAGTTAAAAGACAGTATGCAATATTTCCCTCCATAATATAGTTTGAGTTCTAGCTCAGTGCTCTTCTTGTGCGAGTTGATCTCCGAGTATTTGGAACATCATATTCAACTGGTTCTTACTCCTCATGCTCTGGTACAGTTTTAGAAGAATCTTTTTGATCAACTTCCCTATCCACTTGTACTATTGTAGTTTCTGGATTTTCTTATACAGTGCCAACATTTTCTGCTTGCTCTTGACCCTTATCTTCCATGAAGATAACATCCCAGTTGATAACAATCTTGTGGGCAATGGGATCCCACAAACGATACCTTTTTACGCCTTCAACATACCTTAAGAAAATGCATCTTCTAGATTTTGTATCAAACTTTATAGTTTCTTAAGCATTGACCATCACATATGCAGGACTTCCAAATATATGGAGGTTGGAATAATCCACTGGTTTACTAGTTCACATTTCCATCGGCGCCTTCAACTCAATTGTAGTCGATAGAGCTCGATTCATCACATAACAGGCGGTATTGATTGCTTCTGCCCAAAATTTCTTATCTAAGCTTACAATTCTCAACATTGCTATTTTTCTTTCCAATAGAGTTTTATTCATCCATTTTGCTACTCCATTTTGTTGAGGAGTGTATGCCTTCGTGAACTGCCTTTTGATTCCTTCTTGCTTGCAAAATTCATCAAATTCTTTACCAGTATATTCTCCTCCATTATCTGACCGCAATACTTGATCTTTTTACCAGATTTAAGCTCCACCCGCACTTTGTGAAATTTGAAAACTGAAAACACATATGCTTTCTTTCTGATAGGAAATACCCAATATCTCCTCGAATAATCATCTATGAATGTTACAAAGAAATTTGCCCCTCTTAGGGATGTAACTGGTACTTTCCATACATCAAAGTGAATCAATTCTAGAATTTCTTTGCTTCTAAACTTTGATGTGTTGAATTTCAATCGATGCTGCTTACTCATAATACAATGCTCACAGAAGGGTAGTGAAACCTTTGTAAGACCTAAAAGTAGATTATTCTTTACAAGTATCTTCATTCCTTGTTCTGACATATGTCCAAGCTTTTTATGCCACGTCATTGCAGATTTGTGATTTGGACTAGTCACTGCAACGGTTGCCTTTCCTTCTTGTAAAGTTATCCCTTCAGTATGTACAAATTTGCAACAATCTCCTTTGCTTTCATAGAAAATAACGCTCCTTTAATCACTTTCATGATCTTATTTTGAATCTCAAATCTGAAACAGAGAACATCCAGTTGTCCTACAGATAACAAATTCTTCTTCAGGCCTTCCACATGTCTCACTTTTTCAATATTCTGAATTGTACTATCATATAACTTTAACTTGATGGTGCCAATACCAACGATCTTAAGAGCTTGACCATTACAGCTGTATACAGATCCTCCAGAGACAGATTCATACTGATGGAACCATTCTCTTCAAGATATCATAAGAAAAGTTACTACTGAATCAAACAACCAAATATCAGCAAATCTTCTTTTTCCTCTAATAGTCGTTGTTGCTTCACAAACCATTGCGTTTCTATCATTTGAAGTGCTTGAAATGTTTCCTTGAGCAACAGAATCTTTCTTGTTTAGATTCCAGTAATCGTTTTTCATGTGACCTTTCTTGCCACAATTATATCATTTATGGTTCTTCAAACTCCTGGATTTTGATCTACTGTGATTAGGACTCCTACTTGGACCATGTTCCATTGATCTGCCTCTCATCACCACCAAGGCCTCCGTTCGTTGCGAACTTGCCAACCTGTCTTCCTTACTTTTGTGTCGGCTCTCTTCTTCCAAAATAATAGTTACATTGTCATCGAAGACTAAAGTGTCTGTATTAGTTGTTAAATTTATGACGAGTTGATCATATGAATCTGGTAGACTTTGAAGTAGAAGTTCCATACGTTCACTTATTGCTAATGTGTGCCCCAATGATATGAGTTGCGAAAATAGAGTATTCAAAGTGTTTTAGTGCTCCGTCACCGAAGTGGATTTTTCCATACATAAAATGTATAGTTTCCTCTTCAGAAAAATTTTGTTGTGGAGTGATTTGGCATCTTATAATTTTGTGAGGTGATACCGTATTTCTTTCGTAATCTTCTTTTCCTCTATGCTGGATAATACTCCATCAGGTAGGTAAAAATTAGGTACAACATTCCCATCCATCTCTTTCCATTTTTTATTTGTGACTCCAGTTGGTCGTTTACGAATAGCCGTCAGATAATTATCTTTCCTCAAGATTGCCTTTATCTTCAGTTTCATAGTGAGAAATTGCTCTCGTTGAATTTTTCAATGTTGTATTTTGCCGTCATTACTTCTATCTCAACCGTTTTATGAATAGTGCCTTTGACAGGGTAAATAATATTCTAAATTATCTTTTGATGTGGAGGGTCCACTTTTTGTGGGAACCACAGAGCATACAATAACCAGATATACATACCTAAGGCTGGCTCTGATACTACTTGTTAGAAACAATTAGGACTTGGACAGAATAAGGTCACAGCTAAAACGAAACTAAAAATATTGAAGATAAAATAGACATACAAATTTTACGAGGAAAATTCATAAATCAGGGTTAAAACTACAGGCAAAGATAGAAGAATTTTACTACTAAAAAATTAAAAAATTATAAAGAGAAAAACTAGATCTATAAAAATACAGAATTTTTTCTCTGTTTTATTTTTCATCTTACTTCTCTCTTTTTTTTTTTTTGTTCTGCCCATATGAATGCTTTCTCTTTATTTATTTCCTACCTATTTATAGGCAAGAGATTGATAAAGTAAAATCTCTTTTACTTTATAGTTTATTATGCCAATTCGGAAATGAGACACGAAAACAAAATGTTGGTCTGTCTTATCTTTAAACAAAAATCCAATTAGACAAAGCGATGGAAAAGGAAAAGAAAATATGCTATCGTGGCCTCGTGGGTCCATTCGGCCGGGTTGTCCGGACCGGCCTCGTCCCTCCAAAACCCTAATCCAGACCCTAAAACCCTGAAGAAGAAGAAAAAGAAGAAGAGCAAAAATGGGCAAGGTCTCACCTTCGATTCGCTCAATGATTTCAACGGCGGCTCTCGTGAAACAGTCTCAGGTCGTTTCATCGGAGCTCTTGTCTCAGGTGGAACGCCACCGTCATTTTCCCAAGAAGCCCACCAAGAAATCATCTTCCAAACTTCCGCAGAAAACCCTGGAACCGGAGCTCAAACCCCTTTTCAAATCGCCAAACCTCAATGACGCCAAGAAACTGTTCAATTCCCTCATCGCCACTGCCCGTGCCCCGATGGACCCCCGATT
This sequence comes from Erythroxylum baracoense, assembly GCA_025629805.1. Lineage (NCBI taxonomy): Eukaryota > Viridiplantae > Streptophyta > Magnoliopsida > Malpighiales > Erythroxylaceae > Erythroxylum > Erythroxylum baracoense. The sequence continues at coordinate 10,393,029 of JAOTAY010000191.1, forward strand.
CCACAACTCTCTTCTCCAATCATACGCGTCGATCTCCTCTCTTGATGACTCAATTTCACTCCTACAGCACATGATCAAGGCTGCAACCTCTTTCTCGCCTGATCGATCCACGTACCATATTTTACTATCGCAGGCCTGCAGAGCACCTGATTCGTCATTGTCCCCTGTTCATAAAGTACTCAATTTTATGGTCAATAATGGGGTTGTGCCCAATCAAGTGAGTGTTGATATTGCTGCGAGGTCTCTTTGTTCTGTTGATCGAATAGATAATGCTATTGAATTGGTAAAGGAATTGTCTTTGAAGCACTCAAAGCCTGATGCTTTCACTTATAATTTCCTTGTTAAGTGTTTGTGCAAGAGCAGAGTTTTGAGCACTGTTCATAGTTTTATTGATGAAATGAGTAGTTCTTTCGATATCAAGCCTGATCTTGTTACGTATACTATATTGATTGATAACGTTTGTAATTCTAAGAATCTTCGGGAGGCTACCCGGTTAGTGGGTGTGTTAAAAGAATGTGGGTTTAAGCCTGATTGTTTTGTTTACAATACGATCATGAAGGGTTACTGTATGTTGAGTAAAGGAAGTGAGGCAATTGGGGTTTATAAGGAAATGAAAAAGGAAGGAGTGGAGCCTGATCTTGTTACCTATAATACCTTGATTTTTGGGTTGTCGAAATCTGGGAGAGTTATTGAAGCTCAAAAGTTTTTGAAAATCATGGTGGAATCAGGTTATTTACCCGATATAGTTACATATACTTCAATTATGAATGGGATGTGTAGGGAAGGGAATGCTTTGGGTGCATTAGCATTATTGGAGCAGATGGAAGGACAAGGCTGCACTCCGAATTCTTGTACGTATAATACGTTGCTTCATGGATTGTGCAAGGGAAGGTTGTTGGATAAAGCTATTGAATTGTACAAGATGATGAAAGAGGCTGCCATAAAGCTTGAGACAGCTTCTTATGCTACACTGTTGAGGGCACTTTGCAGGGAGGGTAGGGTCGCAGAAGCTTATGAGGTTTTTGATTATACCGTGGCTAGTAAGAGTTTAACTGATGCTGCTGCTTACTCCACCCTAGAGAGTACGCTGAAATGGTTAAAGAAAGCCAGGGAGCAGGGCCTTGTTGTGTGAGTGGTATGTTTTTTTTAAAAATCTTTTCTGAACTTTTATCAACTTTTTCTTTCTCTACTTTTAAGTTATATGCCAGAAAATAGGCTGCATCATTCAAACTATACGATGTATCACTTTAAGAAAATTCGAATTGCCAATTTTAGGGTGCTTCTCAGGCGTAGAAAATCTGTACACTGCTAAGTTATTAAAACCCATATCAAGTCACAATACCTGGAAGCGTGTTTGTTGTGCAGTTGCATGTAGTTCGACTATGAACTCTACACTGAAATTATACATTTCTGTTATTGTTTTAAACTGACTGCTTCCGACTTGATCCTTTCTAGCTTCATTGTTAGGGCTGGAATTTCTCAGCAGGATAGAATTGGCCAAAGTTGAGATGAAATATGGTTCTATATTTTAGCTGCTTCCGATGAGCATTTGAAGCTTTACAAACCGTTCTTATGAAAACTTAAACAGCAAGAACACTTGGAAGACAGGGCAGGTGGTGCACCACCTCTGCAAAGCCACCCAGGTGCACCACCTCTGCAGTACTGAACTATTTTGAGCAACGATAGATCAGTTTGGTCATTTTATGTATTTACAGAATTTAGAGATCCCCGGCACCACAAGCTTATTCCCTATGCTCTACCCCCACCCCCTCCAGTCTCCTAAGGCTTCTAGTCATCATTTGGTTTAATAAATAAATTGGTGGCAGTTTACCATGCCGATTAGCGCCAGCTACTTTCTTTAGGGACACTTGGTTACTTGGAAGGTGGCTTTTTGTAAATGCGTTGGGGGTCAATAATGAGCGCGATTTGTTATTTTGAAGATTTTTTGGAAGGAAAGCTTGGAAGGTGTTTATGGCCAGGTATTTTGTAAAGACTGATGAAGATAATTGGTCTTCAGCCATACCTGGCTTGATTTCAAGCCTTTGTATCACTATCATCACTGTATGGGCCTTGCGTTATGAATTTCTTCGAACTTGTTGGTACATTGGATAATTTTTGTAGTCCAATTTTCTACCAAGGATGATTGGAAGAATCCTTGGACATTTCAAATTGTGATGCTTCTCACTGCAACTTACTATTGTCAGTCTTAAATGTCTAATAAACTCGGGCAAATAAATTATTGATTATACTAAATGCGCAACAAGGTAACTGATGGAAGGTTATCGATGTGTTGATCCAGGGAACAAGGATTGACAGGACAGGTCTAAACCATGTTAGCATTCGATAAAAGTTACCAAGCTATTGATAATGTACGCAATGATCACTTTATGGGACATTACTATGTGTTTAATTCATTTCTCAGAAGCTAAGTAACTATCCGCAGACCAGAGTTCATATCTAAACATAGATGTACATGTGCTTAAGGTTGTTTGAAGAATAACGGACTCTTGCATTCCCAATGGTTTTGAGTAGAGCTAGCATTTGATGCAACCACATCCAGTTCTTTCTCTGATACTCCCACGTAAGTCTGCCAACAACTTTGGGGCGCCTTCTCATGACTGAGTAAATGGGGGCATGTGATTTGCAGCTTTCATCAATTTCTGTGAATGAGGTTCTTTATGGCAGGAACATAAGAGCGACACTAAACCGCAAGATTTCCACACCCTCTAGTTTAAATGGGATTGTCTCCTTGTCTCCAAAATGGAATATTTCTGTTTTCATCCTTAATCCCATTTGATGTGGTATACATTACTATGGAAATCAGTGTTAGTTTAGTCAAAGATGACAGAACAATGAACGTCTTCTTCTTAATGACCAAAACAATGTCGTCATGGCCTCCCTCCCTAGATTCTTTCGTTTATCTTCCCTAATGGTAGGTCTTGTCTTTATTTTGACGTTCGTTTCTCTGCCTCTTACTGTCTATTCTACTATGTAATCATGCATTTCCAGCCTTTCTTTGTCCATAATTTAATCATGGTGGATATGCTTCTGTATTATGAAAATGGCATGAAAGGTACTACTAATGATTGGGGAGGCAAGCAGGCAAACAGCTTTCACGGCCTCCTCAGAACTATCGCACCACGACAATATATGCGACACGACACACATACGTTGCTTATCTCTTTCCTTCCAACAATAAAAATGAGTATGATCTCGAGATTAAAGAAACATTTGAGGGCCTGCAGGTGCCTACAAAAATTGTTACAGGAGCTTATGACATCGAGATTAAAGAAATGTTTGAGGGCATGCAGGTTGTCTACTAAAATTATTACAGGATCTTACAACTGTAAGGTGACTCACATTGCCATCACATGCCTACTGGTCAGAGCCTTAGGCCTAAACGACCAATTAATTCTGTCCACTTTCATATAAGTAGCATGAAAAATGCCCTAATCACATTCAAAGCAAAACTTATCAATTCGGTGATATTCAGCCTTTTGCGAAGCAAACAACTACACAAGGCTCAATGGCTTCTGTGCATATTGCTGCTAGGTCCATTAGTTTGCCATCTAGGCCACATCCAAATTCTGTCAAATTAGAAGCAGAACTAGCCAAGTTAAAAACATGGGAATCATCAAGTGCTTCTAGTAACAGATTTTCAGGGGCTGAGGACATTCAAGCTGGTTTGGTTATGCTGGCGGAGTTGTTTAATTGCATACAGGAACTTATTCAGTCTCCTCTTACGCAACAAGCTTTTGAACATCAACATTCCTACATGGTAGAAAAGGCACTTGATGGTTCAGTTGGATTGTTAGACGTCTGCAGCTCTGCACGCGACTTGCTCTTGTCCATGAAAGGGCACGTTCAGGACCTGCAGTCAGCATTTAGAAGGAGGGGGGTCAATTCTTGCATTGAGAGCAACATTCTTGCTTACATCATTTTCAGAAAGAAAGCAAAAAAAGATATCAACAAGTCTCTCCAAGAGTTGAAGAGACTGGAAAACAATGTTGAATCTTTTCTTTTCTCAGACATAGAACACCACCTATTCTTTGTGCTTAGTATGATAAGAGAAGCAAGGATAAAAACAATTTCTATATTCCAATCCCTCTTGTTGTTTCTTGCAGCGCCTTTAACCACGAGAAATACTAATGGATGGTCTATAATATCAAAAGTTATACGCTCAGGGTCCTTGGCTAAGGCTTCGAGGAAAACTCAGAAGGTTTTCAACGAAGTGGAAAATGTTGACGTTGCTCTTCTTTCTATTAATGGCAGAATCCGCAAAGGTGATGCCAAAGTTGAATTGCAAGGAGTGCAAGGGAGATTGGAGACGCTTAATGTGAGCATGCGGGGACTTGAAGCTAAAATAGATTGTATGTTTAGATGCCTAATCCAAAATAGAGTGTCTCTTCTCAATCTTGTTGCGTTTTGAAAAACTTCTAGTGCGCCAAACTAGTCATGACGTCCACCTTCTAAAGGATCGGCTCATGTTAAAATCCCAGTTTTGTACGAGAATTTAAATTAAAAGAGTGTATATTTGTTGTTAATTTTTAAGAGAGAATTTGTTATTTTTTAGAAGTTATGCAGTAGCTGTTAAGTGGATAACGTGAGTTAATTCTTAAACTCTTTTGTTTTTCTCAAGTATCATAAATGTAACGGATATTAGATGAATGAAGTGGTGAATTTCCTTTGCAGTATATCAACGTATCATTAATTTCTTCTTTTCTCCCTCCTAAACTTGTTATTTCTTTTCTGCTTTAGGTCGTTATTCTCTATTTTCATTTTTAAAAATTAGCAAAATGGTATCAGAAGTAATTGTTTTAGGGATATGTGGAATAGAGGCAGAAAGTAATCTTTCACAACTTGCTCCTCCTATCTTTGATGGAGAAATTGTCAACTTTGGGATTTTCACCCTACCTGGAGGTACTAGATCTTTAAGAATCCATGGAAGAGGAATTTAAAGTTCCTCTGCCACTAAATAATCCCACTATGGCCTAAATAAAAAATCATAAGGAGAGAACTTCAGTGAAAAGCATAACTATTTGTTGTTGTCTTAATAACCATCTTCATAAAAATTATATTTATCAAAACAAAACAAAGTTTGAGATTATCTAAAGGACGAATAGGAAGGAGATTAAAGGCTACGAGGCATGCAAGTACTAAATTTGATAAGAAAATCTGAGTTGCAAAGGATGAAAAAGTCTAAGATAGTTAAGAACTACTCAAACATGTTGCTTGCTATTGTGAACAAGGTAAGACTACTTGGAACTAAATTTCCTGATTCCAAAATTATTGAAAAAAAATTCTTATAATAGTGCCTGAAAAATATGAAGCATCTATAATCTCATTAGAGACATAAAGGATCTGTTCAATATTACCTTGGCGAAGCTATTAAGTGCTTCACAAGATCAAGAGTAATGGAGGCTTACGAGGCAAGCTAGTGGTGTTAAAGGAGCCCAGCCCTACCATCCAAGCATCAACAAATTGCAAAGAATAAAAAGAAAAAATGAGTAAAAGTAAGCATTAAGCGGTAAAATCATGACTAGTGAGAACCAATGCAAGGGTAGAAACTAAAAAAGAAACTACCATACTACAAACACTATGACAAAACAAGTGATCAACCATTCAAATGTTAGAAAAGACCATATGCAAAGTCATTAATTGCAATCAACTTGGACATGAAGCCGTGATTTGTAAAAGCAAAACTCACAAGAAAGAAATAGATGCCCAAGTTGCTAAACAAGATGAAGAAGACCAATAGTTTGTGGCGACATGTTTTTCAACTAAAAACTCTTTAATATTGGATGATTTATAGTGTTTATATAAGTCACATGACTAATGATAAAACTTTCTTTAATAATTTGCAACTGAATAGAATTACAACTATCAGTATAGGGAATGACGACTATATTTCAATAAAAGAAAGAGGGATCATTACAATTACAACAAGTTCATGTGCAAAGTTAAATTTTGATGTTCTTATGTACTTGATATTGACCAAAATTTATCAAGTGTGCGTTGGTACAAAAAAGGAGTCAAGGTATCCTTTAAAGATAGGTACTGCCTTGTTCGTGACCCCAAGGGCTAAGAAATTTTAAAGTTCAAAATTAGAGGTAAAAGTTTCTCATTTTATCTGACAAAGGAGCAAAAAACCTATTACAATGAAGTCAGTACCATATAAATCTGGCACAAGAAATTTGGCCATTTGCATCTTCAAAGGATGTTGAAAATGAAGAACAAGGACATGATGGGGCTGATCATTTGCCACATTGTGATTTCTAAATAAAATAGGATGCCACTTCCTAAATCGATTTAGAGAGTCTTTCAAAAGCTATAACTAATCCAAATAAATGTTAGTACCTGAAATAATGTCATCTTTACAAGGTATCCTGTACTACATTCTTTTCATTGATGATTTTACAAGAATATGTTATATTTTTTAATACAAAATTCAAGACAAAAGTGGTTAGAGTATTATGGAAGTTCAAGAAAATGTTGGAAAGTTAAGTGGTTACTTGATTTAACGGGGATGCTTGGTTCACAAGTTTGTAAATCAACCAATGGATATGGAATGAATACAGGTGGTTAGTTTTACATTATGATTGTATGAGATATCTGAGTTTAAGGGAATCGGCCATACCCCCATATATTAAAGAAATGAGTGTCATTCTTAGTCTGGAGCAAATGTCATTGACGTGACATCTTTGTCACGCTATTGACAATATAATTAATCAAATATACTTAACTAAAATATAATTAATTAATTAATTTAAATATAATTAATAAGTTAATTCGATATAATTAATTAAAATAGATTTAATTACAATATAATTAATTAATTATATTTTTCTCTTTTTTAGAAATTAAATATAATTAATTAAAATTTATTAAATTTGATGTTAAATTAAAATTTTACAAATTTTTATTTCTCAATATTTTTAACAAACCAACCACTATCAATAGTAATAAAAGTCATTCCTTCTTCTTAACTAACTATCGCAATTATAATGATTATATCTATTCCTATTCCTCATCATATTCATTCTCATTATTATAACCATTCTCTATGTGAACCAACCGCCCTCTAAGTTTTAAGGCCTGATAATAGAAGGGAGTACTCTTTAGTAAAATTTAATTGTTTTGTGAAGAAGCTGGCCCCAAACATCAACTCATAGCTCTTTACACTTCAAAAAAAAAATGACATTATCGAAAGGAGAAATAAATCGTTGATGAAGATGGTCAGATGTATATGTTATATGAGAAGAAGTTGCCAAAGAAGTTTTGGACATAAGCATTTATTATAAGTTTTTCTTCAAAATTGCCTTCCCACAAAGCTTTGAAAAATAAAATTCCTTTTGAGGCTTAGTATGAATATAATCCTTCAATGAGCTTCCTAAAAGTGTTTGGTTGTGTGTTTTTTTGCTCATGTTCTATATAGGAAACATGGCAAATTTAACAAGAAAGAAAATATAGTTTCAAAACCCTACAAAGTTTATCATCCACAAATAGGAAAAATGACTATCACAAGAGATGTACACTTCAATAAGGATGAACAATGGGATTGGAAAAGTTTACAAAGAACAAATGAGTCCTTAAGAGGCAACTTTCCTAGAAAGTAACCAATAGACCATGACAGAGTAAGTTGGAAGATGATCTATCAATCAAAGGTAAAAGGCTACTTTTATATACTTATTAGAGTGTAATGTGACAATAAATGAATCAATTGGTCATAAAGAAGCACTTAAAGATCCAAAACGGAATAAAGAAATGTTGATGATTTAGAAAAATAAAACTTAGTATCTTGTTGATATGCCTAAAGATAGAAAAGTTATTTGTATGAAATAGGTATTTAGAACAAAGCTAAATGCGATCTCAATCAACAAATAAAAGGCCATGCTTTTAGTTGAAAGGTATGCATAATTCTATGGTGTTGATTATTTTGACAAATTTACTCTTGTTATAAGATTAGATAAGATCAAACTGTTACTAACAATTGTGGTCCAAAAAGGATTAGAAGTGTTTCGGTTAGATTTTAAATCAACATTTTTAAATAGTGTCTTACAAAAATATATATATATACGTGGAACAACCATAAGGATTTGTAAAGTAAGTCAAAAAAGATAAAGTCTACCTACTCAAAAAGGCTCTCTATGACTTAAAACAAGTGTTAAGAGCCTGATATAACTTGATGAATACTTGTTTAGCTTAGCTTTGTAAAAAACTTATTAAAATCCAGTCTATGTAAAACATAAAGGAAATAATTTTGGCAAAAGAGTTAAATTGGCATAATTTTTTAACTAATTTAATTTAAATACTAATGTTTCCACATGTACAGAAAGAACCCTAATATTTTATAAACTTTCGAAAAGAACTCTAACCTAATATCTCAGTGAAATTTCCTTTAAAAAAATACAGGTAATATTATCTATTAATTTTTATAGGTCCCATGCCATTTATGCATCCAATGTGGCAAGGACTTAAAAGATAGAACATTTTATAGGTGTCATATGCTATGCTCCTCTCCCTCTATGGATCCCAATTCTCAAACATCCTAATATGAGTTTCTCATCTGTAACTACTTATGATCATTATGTACACTAATCAAATGTTGCATTTTTCTGTAAAGCCTCTACACTTTCTTATAAGTGTTCATTTCCTTCTTCTTTTTT
>JAOTAY010000191.1:10401794-10413963 GCA_025629805.1 Erythroxylum baracoense
GCGAAAAGAACCTCTTGCTTTATAGAAACAGAAGGAGCCTATCATAAAAGTGAAGGACTTGCAAAAATGAAAACACAAATAATATATTGTGGAAATTTATAAGTTAAAGAGAGAGAGAAATGATGCAGTCAATTTATACTGGTTCAGTTTATAACTTAAGCCTACGTCCAGTTCCTAAATATTCAACTTGAGTGTTTCACTAAAATCCCAAGTAGTAATTTGAAGAGCCTCTTCAAGTATATATTTTTCAAGGTTCTGCAGCCTTCCAAACTAATAGTATTTAGCTAGCCTCTACAAGCTCTCAATATATAAATATGTAATTTGCCCGATATGAGCTTCAATGATCTCTCTTAAAAAGAATTTTTACTTTCTAAAGCACAAGAGATTTGATAGGAATATGACTTTCAAGAGTACTCGTGTTGTTGATGTAATTCAAGAGTCTAATTTATTTTCGTAAAAGCAGTGGCTCTTTCTTAAGTAGGCATTTCCTTCAACTATTCGTTGCTTAATTTGCATCTTTAGTCAACTGGATGAAATTAAATCTGAATAATTTTGACGTCATTTTTGTCAAAAATCTTCCAGTAATCATGGAGCTAATATTCGACCTTCATAATTAATATGATTCTTTAGAATAAACCATTTCTAATAATGTAAGTTCTTAAAGAAGATTCCTGTAAGAAAGGAAGTGTATTTTTTATGATTTTATTTCCTTTTAAGAATTAACTCGTTAATAATAAAAGGAAATAAGTCTAATGATAACAAGATTCTTTCGAATATTGTGAAATAAATAAAGTAAGTTCATTAGGAAGGTTCTTATAAGAAAGGAAGCATTTCTCGTATGATTTTATTTTTTTGAGAATTATAATGTTAATTGTACAAGGAAATAAATCTAATTTGAATTTTGAAGTATTATATGCTTATCATCAAAATCATTAATAATAGACCTTGAGCTAACAAAATAAACATGAAGTGTTTATCTGCCGGAAGAAGTATCCAAGGGAAATATTAAAGAAATTTTAGATAGAGTAGTGCAAAGCAATAAACAATCCAATGAATCAAAAGGAGAAACGGAGCAACGAAGATGGTACAAAATAAAGTTGATGAAGGTCATTATAAAAGCTGCAGTGGGTGCTTGATGTATCTCATTATAATAAGGTTGGATATTCTTTATGCATTATGTGAAAATAATTAAGAATAGCAGAAAGAATTTGAAGGTATATTCAAGTTACTATTGATTATGGTATCAATTTTGAGAAGTGTCAAAATTTCAAGCTATGTGAATTCTCGTATAATAATTGGTGACATGATGAGAACTTCAAAGCATTATTTTAGCGTAGGTATTACAGTCTTCTTATAAAGCTAAAAAAAGCAAAGCAGGTGATTGTGGCACAATCCACTGTAAAGATAGAATTTATAATAGTAATAGCAGCAAAGAATCAAGCGTTGTCATCGAAAAAGGTTTTCTGTGATTTACATGAGGAGCAAAAGAAAGTATAAAATTTTTTTCTGACAATCAGGCAACTACTGCAATCTCAAACTATCTGGTATTTCATAAGAAGACTAAACAACTTAACATCAAGCTCTACTTACGTGCAGTAATATATAAGTAACTTCAGTCTATTGCAAGTTTGAAGATTGGTTGACGTATTTATTCACAAAGCCACTTCCAACTAGCAAGTTCAAGTTTTTAAGGAAGAAAGTTGAAGTCTGGAATCTTTAAAGCAAGGAAGAGGTGTTAGATACTTGCTTTAAAAACATTTTTTAAATTGTTTTAAATTTGAATAAGTATTTTCGACAAATGGTTGTTACTAGTTTTTAAGAGAGAATCTGCTATTCTAAAGAAGTAAATTCTTTAGAAGTAAGTTACGTAGCAGTGGTTTAATGGACAACATGAATTGATTCTTAAGATTTTTTTTAATTTCATCAAGCACTATATATGTAAGGGATATTAGATGAACGAAGTGGTGAACTTTTTCTTACACTTTATTGACATATGGTTTCTTCTTTTCTCCCTTTTAAACTTGTTATTTCTTTCAACTTTAAGCCTTTATTCTCTGTTTTCATATATAAAAACCAACAATAATTTATCAACGCTCCAAGTTTCTCGAGGATGAATGTAATTTCTATAAGAACATTAATAATCTTCTCTGCCGAACATGATTGACAAATTTTCCTATCTTCCACAACATGAAGGAGGCATATAGATGTGCATACCTACCTCCCAGCGCCTGGACCAAAAGAACCTTCTATCACAAAAAGCGTTCATGTCCCTAGAAGTGATTGTCACGGAGAACGAAAGATGGTCTCCAGAGGTTTGCTTCAGGATTCAGTTTTAAGTACCTCATACCAAACTGCGAAGCAGGGATTGACAGACATAATTCTACGGAGAGACAAGTCATTGATTCACCAAATCTCAACCAAGCTTTTGTGAACTTTCACCTTCTGTAACTTCTTTGGACATAATGCAAGATGTTAACCCAAAGGCTGTTAAAGTTGGGGACCATATTTGTGTTTTATTTCTTAGCCCAAACATGGTTACATAGGCCCATAGAACTTGTGCTTCTCACTTAACTGTCTGAGCTATAGCGTCATGGTCGGATAGATTTTTCTTGGGTTTGCTTTGTTTCTATTAATAAGTCGAATGACTGTTCTTGATAGATCACAGAGCGGAGTATAGATGCCATGGGCCGACGCGGTCGGCCAGTGGCCTAGTGGGCCAAGGGCGAGTTGGGCTAAACCCGACTCGCCAATATTTTTTAACGCCATTTTGTTGGGGGTAGACTCGAGGCCCGATCCGGGCAGACTATGATCAGCCCATGATTTACCTATGGCCTGCAAAATTCGGGCTAAAAATGAGCCTAACCGAATAGATCGAGCTGAAATTGACATCCCTAGAACGGCGTCTATGCAAATGATCTCAAGATAATCAAACGTTTCTTTGTGTTCCCAAGAAAATAGCAAGGAGACTGTACGGCTTGAATTATAAACGCAAGTTTTGGAGACAAGCAGAATCATATCCCATGATTCACGCTTTCTAGTTCTTTCATTTTTCTTATATGTCCTTGCTATTGTACTATATGTTTTTGTCAAAGATCTCCAAATGACATTTGTATTGCAGCATTAAGATGTAAAAAGTTGTTTCGTAATGCTGACGGTCGTAGCCAAATTAGTCATGTCCATGAACTTAATTTGTATGGTTATAGTCATAGGAGATGAATAATTTTAGTCAGTTGAATTTTGAAACACATACCGCATAAGAATACGAAAGGTGGTGATGACAACGATAACTTAAGTGAGTAAATGTGCGTTTGTATTGTCTTTTTGTGTCATTCTTGATTTTGTTTCAGCAATGTTGATTCTGAATAATTTTTATTCGAAGCACACATGTTTACCTGGATTAAGTTTCATTTATGTCAGGACTCTAACCAACAATGCTCCCAAGTACGGAAACAGTACTGCCACCACGATTAACCAATGTCTCATTACTAAATGCAAATCTGAAAATAACATGGCTGTCTTGCTAGTTGATACAGGACTAGATTCATGGCCTAGAACCAATTCTTAATGCTTTTATGCCGTAAGCTAAGCAAGCCTAATCATCTCCGCCATTTAAAACTTCCCATCGAACATGTAACTATTCCATGAATAGGAATAAATTTTAGTTGAGAAATGGCAGTGGAATCACAGGGAATCAAGGAGACACACGGCTCCAATTCCCTCTAACCTGTGTTCCCTGTTCAATGTTCAGGGAGATACATAATTTATTTTATTTTCCCATGTTCTATGGGAAAGAAATTATGAGCTGCTATAGCTCCCTTGTGTACCATCACAAAACTATCTTCTCAGAGTCGGGCATGTTATGTATCGCCTAAGCTTTTTGTTAAATGAGTTAGGTAAAAACCAGTCGTGGACACAATAAAATAATGTCTTGATCCTAAGTTCATATTTGCTAGTGAATTTATCTAGGTTCTTTGGAACCAGACAAGCCAGATGGATTGCAATTCTAAAGATGCATCAGGTGCAATTTTATACTTAAAAAAACAGGAGAGTGGAATGAGGCACCAGAGGGGGCAAGGTTGGATATGGCACCTAATTCTCTCTTATAACCACCAATTATGAGAAATCAGAAAGACACCTAATTGCTGATTCTATGGCCTTCAAGATCAAAACAGCATTTTCATTATTGGAGCACTGTTGCACAAAGATGTGACAAGGTATCCAAGTTTGAAGGATAGACCAGACTGGCCTCATATGGTTAGAGATCCTCCTACCTTTACTAATCACCTATATATAGAGTTTGATGCAATTTGTTAATCAATTCTGAGTTCCAAGCCAAATTTTCCAAATTAAGAGAATCGTTCCTCAGAAAATTGAAAACTAACCATGGCTACTGGATACCATGTTAGATCAATTAGCTTGCCTTCAAGGTCCCACCCTAGCACTACTAAAGTGGAAGAAGAGTTGAAAAAGCTTAGGACATGGGAGGCATCGTCAACATCAGGATCAATTTGCATTGATCTAGCAGGAATTGCAGACTTGTGTAATTCCCTGGATGATCTACTCAACCTGACATCAACGCGAGAAGTTATTTCTCGCCATAGACATGAAAAGTGCCTAAATGAGTTGTTGGATCAATCTGTCAGACTTTTAGATATCTGTAGTATTGCACGAGATGTTACGTCACAGTTTAAGGAGCAGATTCGAGCCCTTCAATCTGCGTTCCGAAGGAGAAAAGGAGATTCAAGTATTAAAAGCAATTCAGATAGTTACAATTGCTTCAGAAAGAAAATGAATAAAGAGGCAAAAAAGTTGATTGCATCGCTGAAGCATATTAATAACAAACTCGGGGTGTCTGCACTCTCAGAACAAGATAAACACTTCTCAACTATGATACAGATGCTTAGAGAAGCAAATATGATGAACACCTGTGTCCTCGAGTCAGTCTTGTTGTCCTTGTCAGCCCCAGTACTGAAGTCAAAACAAAATAGATGGTCACTTGTTTCAAAATTGTTGCACAAAGGGGTGATAAGCTCTGCAGAGAAGCAAGGAAATCTGGATGAGCTGGAAAGTCTTGATGCTGCTTTAAGCAAGGGGTTCGGTTTTGAGAAGATGAAATTTATGTTAGAAAAGCTGGAGGCTTTAGAGATGCAGATGGAAGCAATTGGGAATGGTTTGGAGCGTGCCTTCAGATCCTTGATCAAGACAAGAACTTCTATGCTGAACGTATTGTCACAATAGCCCATTCTTAGCTTCCAATTCCATTCTCTCTTCCTTCGAAGGCAACCAAATTTTAGAGGATATGCCAAAGGGATTTCAATTTCGAATCAAACAGCAATGTATATGCTCAAATTATATGGTTAGACAGTGGAATGGAAACCAAAAGTCTTAACATTCCATATGAATTCTCTTTTGTTGTTCTTTTGAGGCGCTGGGCTTCATGCATTATGTGGTTTCCCAATTACTGTTACCTTTGTTTCTAGCTACAGATCTCTCCTACTTGATCACTGTCAAGCCACCTAACCTGGTAACCATGAAACTATTCCTTCTGCTTTGAGTACATAGGCTGCAGATTCCACAATCGAAAACAATATTGCCAGCACTAGTTTCCGGAGCATGATCATAGGTTTTCATGCAATATATCATTTCCACCTCAGTTCTTTCCAGCTTCTTGTCTATGCTGCCACCAAATAATCTATTTGGAGGCACCATCAAAATCATTGCAGAAAGATATACTAATATCAAGAATGTCAATCTGGTTTGAAAAAATATGTTGGGTGATATTTGTATAAACTATATTCTTTATTTAAGTTATAAAGTTTTTTATTATTAATATATTACCTATAATTAAAATCAATGTACCTTTAGTTAATAAGTAATAATGAATAAGAGTCGATCTTTTGAAGAAGTGATGTAAAACTGATAGCTAGTCTCTAGTCTCAACTAAAATAAATAAAAATAATTTTATGAATTTCACATAAAGAAATATAAAATCAAACTTTACTAGGTGGTTAAAAAAATTAATAACAAACAATTGATCAAAACGTAATTAAGTCAAATATCAAAGTCTAAATAAGTCTTTCTCTTACTATTACTTATGATTTTATGAATAGATTAATCTAAAATAGATATATTTAGTTAGACAAGTAGGACCTCTTAGACACTAAAACTATCTTTCTCGATTTACAATCATTTACTCTATAGTTAGTTTACTTGTATCTCTAACAAGGGTAACATTTATTTAAATGCACTAAGATCTATGAAAAGTTTCAGCTTAACACTAGAAAGATGAGGTAAGTCTTTCTAGAGTACCTTGTTCAATAGTATTAATTACTTAAGTAGTGGTTCACTCACAGGCAGACCTTCTCAAAGCATTCAAAAGTGAATTAAATTCAAATTCCATCGCTAGAATAACTAATTTATTCATTAAGATCAAAGATAAAGTTCTTTAAAAGTTAGGATTTCTGCACTTTATATAATTTTTCACACCCTCAGGTATAGTATAGGCTATATATGGTCATAGTCCAAACTATAGATCTATTTGACTCCTCTAGAATTAGTACATGGACTTTGTTACTACTATGTCTCCAAACTATGAATCTTTCTGTTTCTCTTGAAATTAGCATATAGTCTCTAACATACCTGTGCCCCATACTGTAGAACTCATGGTCTCTTTTGAAATTAGTGTAGATTCTTTGGAAGGTTGTTGCTCCAGGTATGTTACTTTATTGACATACTTACATCACCACATGGTCTCATTTTTAGGTCATGTCTTTTATTGCACTTGATTTATATAGGATATAGTCCCTGCCCAGTGACCATCAGACCGTATTTTTCCAAAATTTGTGATTTTTTATTTTTACTTGAAATACCTCCAATTATTTAATAATCTCATCTCATAATCATCAAAAACTAAGTAAAACAAGGTAGTTTATCATCAAACTAAAGCAAAATACTTGAGAAAAAAAATGTACATTTCATACATAGAAAAAATCACTACACGTAAACTTTTACTTATCCTCAAATTAATCTATTTCAATCATTCTTAATTTACATACATACCAATTCTAGAAAATTAAAGAAATCAACTAGAGAAATAAATATATACATAATCCTCTCAATTACCTAATTCACCAACTAGTTAAAAATTTAGATACATTCACTAAATCAAAAATCAATTCAGTTTAACCTAATAATCTTTAAAATATCAATTTAATTAACATAATTTGACTTAACATATAAAGTAGATATACATTAAGAAGCTTTTGTTTTCAAACATTTAGGTAACAAGAATTAATAAAAGAATAACAACATTTATTATTGATACCACATAAGTATTAAAGGCTTGTTTGAAAAGTCATTTAATCTTATGGAGCAAAAGTAAATATTTTGTCATGAATACTCTCAATTATGTAGGTCACTAATTCAAACGACTTCTACTCAGTTTAAAGTCAATTAGAGAATTCATTTTTTCTTACTTATTCTACAATTAGCTATGTCTTAAGGATACCTACTGGAGAAGTACCCTTTACAATAATTTTTATTTTTGTATTTTCAGTGAGATGCTAACGTACTTGAAAAAGAATCTATTTCTTACTCAAAATATGTAAATTCATACAAAAAGTGTCATTATGCATATATTAAGCATCCGGTTTCAAATTATTGGATTGAGCTAAAATTAATTTAGTTTTTAATTCTCCTATCTATTTACGTAAGTTAATTGAATAACAAAACAATTAAACTTCAAATGCATAATCTTAATTATTCTCCTTTCAATCTTAAAAGTTCTTAGGATTGTTACTTATTAAGTTAATTATGGTGAAATTGATTCATCAAGGTAAAATATACATACTAGGGCTCAAAAATAAATATTTTTCTCCCCACTCTTAAGTTGTAGATTATCCTCAATATGCCAAATATAAATAATAAAAATAAAAAATAAGGCAATAAAAATATCAAAAGAGGAAGGTAAATGGAAAGGAAAAAGAAATTTCTTTAGCATGTATGTCGTATATTGTCTATGGTTAAAGTAATCATTATTTACGATTTATTTGTAGCATGCAACAAACTAACGATAGGCAAACAAAATAAAACACAAATGGAACTAAAATATACAAACTATCAAAAAATACCAAAGTATATACTAAAAGAAAAGTCAATTAGAGAAGAAATCAATGTGGTTTTGAATGTGTATGAAAAGAAATTAAAGTGATAATATAAGTACAAATATCAAACAATAAGACCATCATCAAACTACAAGCAAAGTTACAACCCTTTTTGTCATTAATGTCAGTGGCCGTGAATAATATGCACAATTAATTTGTTAAAGGATGTGGTGGCTTTTTGGAGGTCCCCTTGTTAAGGTGGTAAGTAGACAATCACACCTCTAATTATTCTAACTGATGCATGATAACAATTAAGTGCTCTTGTAGTTTCCTTCATATCACATTATTTTTAATCTATCCTTTGATCTTATCCTATAATAGTTAGATTGTTGTTAGGTGTATAAGTGCATCTGTGACCTTAAATGGCCCCTTTCACTCTTAGTTAACACATATTAACCGTTAACATTTCTCATCATGTCTATTGCTAACATCATTTCAAAGTTAGCAACAAGTGTGAAAGAATCCAACGTCAAATTTGGGAGCCTATCATAGACACCTTACTTCCTTGATAATTTAGTTAATAAATATCAACCAAAAATGTCCTTTTTGCTTTGTTGTGCCATATCATTAGATTATATCAAAAAATAGAATTCGAGATCGTACGATGCTTCCTATGTAAGAATCTCTAGATAAAATATATCTTAAGGTGTAACCATATCACCATTTTCATCTCTCCTTACAATGGAATATGTAATGACATAATGCTTATAACAAATAACAGAGAATATGATTTTCATATTAGCGGACTCAGTAGGAGGATAGTTAGACTTAACTTTTGTAATGTATTCTTATAATCTTCTGGTAGTTACCTCAAGTAGAATAATTCATCACGGTTCATCCTTGAACTGGTGGGTCTTAATTTAATGGGACAACCTAAATCCACATTTTATACCAAACTTATTAAAAGATAAGTTCCATATTTCATTTTCAAGAAAAAGCTAACACCACCCTTATCTTTCATGCCAAAATTTCTATTGACTTTGATATTCAATAAGATTTTTAAAATTATTTCCTTGAAACACAATTCATCCAACTTGAAGAACTTCATTAATCCCTTAATATATCTTCTCATCCTATATAATATGCTTATTGTTTCCAAAGGATTGCAGCCTACAATCCTACCATCTTTAAAAGTTCAAGATTTAAGATATTTATACCTTAGACATAATAATAGTTGAAATGGTTCTTTGGTGGTGCCTCTTTGTTTTCTTAAATCTTATCTTATAGAGGCTTTCCTTTACACTTGATTCATATATGAATCATGTTAATAGGAGATATTTTGTGTCACAATTAGGTTGGGTGTTGCTTGGGATTCATTTTGTGTGTTGTGTTGTAAGTGTGATAAGTTAAAAGAAACGGAGAAAATGAGGTTAGAAATTGAAGAATTGAGTGAAAAGGGCCTTTACATGTGGAAGTGGTTATATATCTCCTATATGAAATAGTTTGCACTATGATCTTGGGTTTGAGCATGGTTTGTGACATGACTATGTCCCCATATTGTGAATCTCGTTGTCTTCATTACTTTGAATACATAATCTAGGATACAAATGTGTCTCAGGCTATGAATCTTCTTATTTCTCTTGATCGTAAGATATGGTATAGGATACAAATGTGTTCTATTTCATACGGTAATATGAAAAACTCAAGTAAAGACATAATTTAGGACATGAGTATGTTTTAGGCTATGTAGTTATTTAGAAAAAACTTAGGTAGAGACATAGTTTAGGACAAGATTTAAAAGATAGGCGCGTCTCTAAACTTTGGATTAGTTTTTTCAACCTCAAATAAGATATAGTCTAGAATATAGGTATGTACATAGCCATGTTCAATAATTAAAATCAATATGTACCTAATTCTTAAGCTTCACATTAGAATGTTCTTTGAACACATCAACCCAATTCTTCTCTGGTTCATGTTCTCATATATATGCATGTTCTTCTTCACTTCTTACCAAATCTAAATTAAAATAATAAAAGAGGACTATAAAGAAACTAAAACCTAATAAACTATTAGTAGAAATAAATTTGATCAAGAAAAATCTAATTTAAACTCCAAATAAAATTAAAATTTAACAAAATTCTTAAGTTGTCTCTTAACTAGTGCTTTTCTCATAATCTTTTAACTGGACTTCCTTTGTTAACTTGGTAAATCATTGAGGATGAAACTCTTCTTTGCTTCCTCAATATTTCATCCTATATTTTTAATCTTTGACCATTAACCTTAAAGGTTGCTTTATTGAGGTGTGAAATCTCAATTACCCTATGGTAAAATACCTTTATGATAGTGAATAGACCTATACTATATGGATTTAAGGTTCTTATAAACAACCTTAGGTGAGAAGTGTACAAGAGAACTTGTCACCCTTTGCAAGCTCTTTGACTAAGACCTATTGATTGTGCCATCATTCTATTTACTCCTTATACATTCGCACATTTTTGTATGGGACATTCATAAATCCTAAAATTCATTCAATTAGATAATTCTTTTATGACCTAAAATTTTCAAATCAAAATTTAAGAATGTAATGGCCTATTATACTTTATACTCGAACTCAACTAGTAGGTGACATGCTTTTTTGAAAATTAACCTATATGGTGTGATTCTAATAGGTATCTTATATATGTTTTGATATTCCTGAAGCAAATTATCTATCTTTAGTTATCAATCTTTATAAAATACTCTACCGTCTTTTCTAGGATCCTCTTTAGTATACAATTAGACACATTTACTTAGTCATTACTATAAGGGTGATATAGGGTTGTAGTTTTGTGTGTGACACCATATTTGTGTATTAATCTTTGAAATTTCATATTACAAATGTGTGTTCTCTTATCACTAGTTATCACTCTAGGTACGCCAAATCTAGTAAATATATTCATGAGAAATTTCAGAACTACTTTATAATCATTAGTGGGTATATTTATTGATTTTATCCATTTAAATACATAATCTACTACCATTAGAATATATTTATTCTCGAATGAACTTAGGAATGGACCTTGAAAGCAAGCCTCCACATATTAAATAATTCATAAAATAAAATGTTAACAAGAAAATTTCATATTTTTAAAGAGATATTACCTACTATTTAACATTTATCACAATATTTCACGTACCTGTGAGTATCTCTATGTACACTTGACTAATAAAAACCTACTCGTAAAATCTTTATTGTAGTTTAGTTGGCCATAAAATGACCTTTTACCTCTCTTGAATGAAATTGTCACATTATGGACTCCATCTCTTCTTACGGTATGCATCTTCTTATTACTTAATCTATACAAATCATAAATAAAAGAGTCTACTCTAATGCAAATAAAAAAATCTTCTTTTATTAATATAAAACATCCTTAAGGATAATTTTGAGTGTTAAATAGTAAGCATAATCACAAGCCAAATAAGGGGACTAAATACTTTGTGTGAAGTATAATTGATTGTTAATGAAGTTGTCATTTAGACTTTCTTTATCTAACTTCCTCATATTTGGAT
The DNA here is from genome assembly GCA_025629805.1 of Erythroxylum baracoense. NCBI lineage: Eukaryota > Viridiplantae > Streptophyta > Magnoliopsida > Malpighiales > Erythroxylaceae > Erythroxylum > Erythroxylum baracoense. The sequence continues at coordinate 10,413,446 of JAOTAY010000191.1, forward strand.
TTTATAAATGTGATAGTGATCAAATACTAAATTCTTTACTCTTTCCTTAATCTCCAAATTGAACTCCTACAATAATAAAATCCATCTCTAGGTTTAACATCATTTTTTATAAAGAAGATACCTTAATGTTGTGTGATCTATGTATATAATAACTTTGGACAATATAAGATACGATAGAATTTATTAAATACAAATACTACAACTATAAGCTTCTTCTTAGTGTTAACATAAATTTTCTAATTATCTATTAAATTTTGTTAGTATAGTATCTTGTTTGAAAATGTTTGTCTTTTTATTGTCCAATTATTGCTCTTACTTTATAATCACTTACATCACATATAAGATCAAAAGGTAGAAAAGTTAAAGGATACATCCTTATTAAGTAAGTCAATTAAGGTTTGAACTATTTTGGAGAAGGTAGAAGTCATTTATGAACTATCAATATTGTAACAGCCCAGACCACCCGCTTGCAGATATTGTCCGCTTTGAGCCTCGGCCTCTCGGGCCTCGCGCTCTCA
>JAOTAY010000191.1:10429318-10441273 GCA_025629805.1 Erythroxylum baracoense
TTTTCCTACAACTTCAAAACCTTCAGGTTGTTTCATATAAATCTGCTCATCTAATTCGCCATGCAGGAATGCTGTCTCGATGTCAAGTTGTTCTAATTCCAGATCAAACATGGCAACCAATGCAAGTAATACACGAATAGAGCTATGTTTCACCATTGGTGAGAAAACATCATTAAAATCAACACCTTGTACCTGACTGTAGCCCTTTACAACTAAACATGTCTTATACCTTGCATTTTCAATACTTGAAGTACCTTCTTTTCTTTTGAAGACCCATTTGCAGCTAACATTTTTCTTACCCTTTGGAGGCTTCACCAGAACCTAAGTATCATTCTTGTGCAGAGATTCCATTTGTTCATTCATGGCCACTACCCACTTATCAACATCAACACTTGAAACTGCCTCCGTATATGTGGAAGGTTCACCGTCTCCACCTGTTTCCTATGCCACTGATAAAGCATATGCAACTAAATTTGCATACCTTTATGGTGGTCGAATCTTCCGTCTTGGTTTATCTCTGGCTATGGAATGTTCTTCTTCTACTGGTTCATCTTGAACATAATCAGGATCTGGTTCATCAACTTGAACTGTCTGATGTGTAGAGGACGTCTGTGAAGGACCTGAGCTACCAATCTCTAACTCCATATGTTTCTATGTACTATCCTCTTTTTCTAAATTAAAAAGTTTACAAGACTCTTTTTTAGGATACAACATAGAGGACTCATCAAATATAACATCCCTACTAATTTCAAATTTAGGTGATTTGAGATCAGGACACCACAAATGATATCTTTTCACCCCTGAAGCATAATCAAGGAAAATACATTTCTTAGCCCTAGGCTCTAACTTTTCCTTTTTTACATGCATATTTACTGGACTCCCAAATATTCTTAAAGTAGAGTAATCAGCAGGAGTATCTGACTAAACTTCCTTCGGAGTCTTGAAATTAAGAGGAGCACAAGGAGAGCGGTTGACGATGTAGCAAACTGTAGCAATGGCTTTTACCCAAAAATCAAGTGTCAACCCTGCATTAGAGATTATACACCGAGTCCTTTTCAAAAGAATCCAGTTCATGCGCTCGACGACTCCATTTTTTTGCGGAGTCATTATGATAATGTGATGCCGAGCAATTCCTTCATTCTTGCAAAATTCATTGAATTCACCTCTACAAAATTTCAAACTCTTATCTGTCCATAGTTGTTTAACATATTTTTCTGTCTGCTTTTCAATCAAAACTTTTCATTGCTTTAAGGTTAAGAAAACATTATTTTTATGTTTCAAGAAATACACCCAAACCTTCCTTGAATAATTATCAATAAAAGTCAACATATACCGGGCACCACCTTTAGATGGAACACGAGAGGGCTCCTAAAGATCAGAATGAATATAATTCAAAGTACCTTTAGTTTTATGGACAGCTAGAGAACTGAAGCTAACTCGTTTCTGCTTCCCAAAGATACAATGCTCACAAAAGTCCATCCTACCAGTACTTTGATCACAAAGTAGGCCTCTCTTGCTTAACAATGTTAAACCTTTCTCACCCATGTGTCCCAAACGCATGTGCCACAATTTGGTAATGTCACCATCAGTAGAGACTGTTGTAGCACCTGTTACTGTAGATCCCTGCAAAACATACAAACTACCAGACCTGCAAGCTTTCATCAATACAAGAGCATCTTTGGAAATTTTCAAAACTCCACCTTCAGCTAAGAACTTACACCCCTGAGAATCAAGAGTGCCCAAAGAGATGAGATTTTTCTTCTAATCAGGAACGTGTCTAACGTCAGTGAGTGTTCTAATGATACCATCATACATTTTGATATGGACTGTACCTTTACCAATAACTTTATAAGCAATATTATTACCCATCAAAACAATTCCACCATCCAATAACTCATAAGTGGAAAAACTCTCCCTGTCGAGACTCATATGGTAAGAACAACCCAAATCTAAAATCCACTCCTTATTAGACCTAACTTTATCTTCTGTGACTACAAAGATAATTCCCTCATTCTCATCTGCTGCTACACTAGCCTCGGCATGTTACTGTTATTCTGTTCAACTTTATTTTTCTCCTTATATTTTAATTTATATCAGTCGGCCTTTATATGCCTATTTTTCTTGCAATAATTACAAATTTTATTTCTATGTCTGGATTTTGACCTGTCTTTGGATCTTCTTCTTTCAAAATCTCTATTTTTAGATCTACCTCGTACAAATAGTCCATCTGCTTGACTTCCACTAGTCTTCCCAGTGATGTCCCTATCAATATGCTCTTTTGACTTTAATGCAGACTTAATACTAGTATATGAGACTGACTCTTTCCCATAAATCATAGTATTACGAAAATATTTAAAGGACTGGGGAAGGGAACATAACAACAATATGGCTTGATCTTCATCCTCAATGTTTACATCTACATTCTTCAAATCCAAAATAAGATAATCAAATTTATCCAGATGTGAAAGAATAGATGTACCTTTTGTCATTCTCAACATGTACAACTTCTGTTTCAAAGAAAGCCGATTTTGCCACCGTCTTCTTCATGTACATGATTTTCAACTTGTCCCACATGCCTTTAGCTGTGCTTTCACCAGCAACCTCCTGCAAATCCTCATCGGAAAGATTCAATATAATGGCTAATCTAGCCTTTTTATCTAGATCTATGACTTTATCTGACGCCATATTTACTGGCTTTTTATCGACTCTATCAAGTGCAATCTCACACCCATCTTATATTAAAATGGCCTGCATCTTGAGCTGCCACATACCGAAGTTAACGTTCTGGTCAAACTTTTCAATAGAGGCCTTCATTATCGTCATGATGGCTAAAAAATTGATATTCCGACTATTTTTCAAAAAGTGAAACCGGGACAGTAGGACCATAAAAGCACCGGATGCGGGCCCACAAACAAAGTAGGGACGTGGCCCCCATAAGATAAAAACGAGACTGTGAGCTCCGCAAGATAAAACCGAGGTAGTGGGTCCTGTAAGATAAACCTGAGGCAGTGGGCCTCGTTTAGACTCATAATAAAATCTAAGTTACTTTCTGATGTGGAGGGTCCACCTTAGTGGCAACCACAGAGCATACGGTAAGTTAGACCAATAAGAGAAGCTCTGATACCAGTTTTTTATGAAAAATGCCCCTGGATCGGATACCGGTTAAATTTAATAATTTGAAAAATAGTAACGAAAATAAATATAGGGAAAATAAAATAGAATAGGACACAAAGATTTACGTAGTTCGGTCAATGTGATCTACGTCTATGACCGGAAGGTGAGCAATTTTACTAATATGTGGAGAACGTATAACAGAAGGCTTTACAAAATTTTTCAACGAGAGAAAATTTAAAGAAGAATGAAAGAATGATGTTGTTTTTGGTGCCTGAAGGAGAGGAAGAAATGGTGTGTAGATGTTTCAAACGATGCCTTTTATTTATAGCTGAAGTCTTAAGCTTCTGTCCAAAATTTCTTCAATCTGTGCGCAATATCGGCAATTGACAACAATGTCATGAGCACAAAGAAAATAATGTATCTATGACAAATTCGAAACGGTGGCCATCTATTTTTAACTTAGTGGAGGAGGCCAAAGCATGCAACCAATAGCCGACAATTTTTGACTTATCGGAGGAGCCAAAGGCATGCAACATAGCCATTTATGTATAAGGCTGCTGATGCTTCTCTCGATGATTCTAGGATTTTGATATTGGACTCTAATATAATTTTCCAGGAAGCTTTTCTTGTTTCAAGCTACACGCAGAAGCAATAAAACAGATTCAAGATTATGGATAAAGAACAGTTTACGACAGAGCGTTGCGTTCCAAACATCGCAAGCCACTCAAAGGGAAAGTCCCAAAACTTTGCTGTTGCTGCATAGCTCAGGAATTCTTAAGGTCTAGTAAGTTTCAGAACGTTTTTTTCACTGATCATAAGGTTGTTAGTTGTTGGAAGATTAAACAGTAAAAGAGTACATTAAAGCTGGAAACACAGCACTATTATCGTAACTAGGGATCGCAATGAGTCGGGCCGATGTCGTTTTGTCCAAAATGAGCGAGCCGCAGGCCGACCCCCACGAGGTCAACCATGGTCCGCCCATAGTCCGGTCAACCTAGGCCAAAAATCAAGCCAGGCTGAGATTGTCATCCCTAATTATAACTGCAGTAACTACGCGGGAGAGCAAAGCATCATGTCTACCGTATCAGATGATTTTCTTTGTAAAACTTTTAAAACCATCGTGGCCAGAGAAGAAGTGCATAATGTGAACAATAGAATACCAAACTTCAATTTCTGGTGAAGTTAGTAACTACTGATTCACGCACTTCGACGTTGTGATATACATGAACCTTGATATAGTATAACTAAATTAATTGTAAACTACTTTCAAGAAGGTGTGGGTTTCTATACCATAAAAATTACTCCGCTGCTTGACTCTTGGGAATCGGATTTAATGTTTAATTAGTGAAAGTTTGAAATGAACAATTAAGTTCTATATAACACAGCTCCGGAGCAGGCATAAGTAACACCGTGTGTATAACATAATATTTTCTGGAGTGAGGCAACTCAAATGAACATGCGATTCTTCCCATCGTACAAACAAGGGAACAAGATTGCTATAATTTAATAAAATATGTAGCAGAATTGGACTGTTAATATATACATCTATATGGTGTTGGAAAATTTGGACGAGATCCAATTTCGATCACAGTGGAATAATTAGGAAATTTTTTCATAATCTTGAATTTTTTCACAGTGGAATAATTAGGAAATTTTTTCATAATCTTGAATTTTTCAAAAATCAAGATCTCTTTAATTTTATAAAATGATGAACACGAGTCACAGTAAAGCAGAAACTTGATTCGTACCTTATTCCAAAATTTGATCATTTTCTTATCATATCCCTTGAATCATTTCCAAAATCGATTCATCTCAACCATCGTAATCGCACAAATGTCCGACCTCTAATAGTATTTACAGAATGGTTTGAGGGAACTCTATAACTCTTACAGAGAGGATTGAGTAGAAAGTGTTAGCTCCATTAGAACTTAAGCTTATTTATAATAAGTTTTGGATATTTTAGTAATACAAATAATTTTAATTAAATACAATTATGTCCAAATAAGATTCAATATTTTGTATGGATCCTTATTTATCAAATATCTCATATTTAATCATAAATTAAGTTTCTCAAACTTTACAATCAAGTCTAACTTAATAAAATATCTTTGCTCTTTTCAACTCATTTTATATATGAGACTCATTAGGTTCTCAAATATGTTGACAATGATTACAAATTATAATTATAATTCATAATTAGAATTAGAATTAGATAAATTAAAACTTCTTTTAATTTATCTTTAATTCTCCAATTAAATAATTTATAATTATAGAACAAGATTAGCGTCTAGTAATACATCATGACCACTCAAATATTTAAGAATGTTAAAGTAATTGAAACAAAATTAGCGTCTAGTAATGCATCATGACCACTCAAATATTTAGGAATGTTAAAGTAATTTTTGACTAACTTTTCTGTACATAATTTTTTCTGTATAATTCAATCATTTTATCATATAATGTTCTTATTACACATAGAGCATGAAATTAATGTCTATTTTATTTTCAGTTCAATTATATTAGTTCTTCGTCATCAGCTATTAATTCAATTAATGACAATTGTAAATTATTTACAAAACGTTATTCCATCTTGGCCAAGAATTTCTCAAATTAATACTAATCGAGAATAACGGAACATTCTCCCTAATTACTTTAGGATAATGAATTATATCTTGATCACACAATTATCTTCATATAGTTCATGCTATATTCATTGATTACTGATTAAACAACTCATGATTAAACAGATCATAAATAGTATCAAAATATAGCAATCTCTATATAAGATAACTTTGGTGACCTCAAGTCAAATGATTACTTATACAATCATCACAATGAGAATTCCATAGACATATAAGTAATGTTCCAAAAAGATTTTTCATGTCGGGTCTGTTCAGTGAACTTATTCTTTAACAAGGACCTACACGTTTGATTAAGTATCTCTATACTTTAGCCTATAAGATCGACTACTGCCTTCATAAAGAAAAACATAATATATGCTAGTCTTTTTTCATTTTATTAATGACCAATCTTAATAGGACAATGATTAGGAATAATTTAAGAATAATATATAAATACAATATGAATCTCATAATTATAATCATATTATAATTTCATTTGCAATATACAATTGTCCAATTAACTTTATCATATAAATTTAAACATATACAAGATAAAGAATGTCTTTACCTAATTATCACTAAACTACAACCAAAGCGATTAGTTGTAGGGCATAAACTAACGTATGAAAGAAGAGGAAGTATAAGACTTAACAGATTTTCATTTTCAATGCAGGTTTTTTTTTTTTTTTGAGAAAATGCAAGAATGGGGTCGTATATACATCTCATGTACTGAGCACGCAAGTTAAGATAGAATTAGGACGTAAAACAATATACGTACGAAGTTCACATTTACGAAGGTCACAGCTTCATCTCCAAGCTGTTTTTCAATTCATTTTTCTGTTGTATAATGAGGTAACGATGATTTCTAAAATCGTAAAAGTGCAGATGAAAGCGTTTCAATCAAAATCTACAAAAAGAAATAAATAGAAACAACTTTTGAAATGAAAGGGACAGAACGGAAATTTTAAATCAAAGTGAAATGAACCCAATTCTTACGTTTCCTCGATGCAACTGTTGATCACAGCTTCTAACTTTCTTTCTAAAAATTCCGATTCATAGTTTTACTTTCTATAAATGGTAATATTTTGATTTTCTTTGTGTAAGGTACTCCAGAAAAGGAAGAAATTTCTAAGTAAACGAAAATTACCTGAATCAAAAAATAATCCATTGTAAAGTTACTAGTATATTACTTCATTATGTGTATTCTGTTTTATAAATCAGATGTGCCTTAATATATAGACTAAAATCACTAATTCTCCCCCAAAACTAACAGGGAAATAACATTAGATTTTCCGTAATTAATGTTTAGGTATACAAAAAAAAAAAGCAAGATTTCTGTATAATTTTTCGCTTTCTATCAAATTTTTTTGAGAGTCCCTTCTATTAATAAATTTCTCCCTAAATTTGTTGATAAATGAGAAATATAGCAAATTTGTCAAATAAATTGACTTATTATATTTATATATTATTTATATTAATAATATATAATGTATTAACAAATTAAGAAAGAATATTGGTAATTAATGGTATATTTATTATATTTATATGTTAATAATTTAATCTATTAAAAATAAAGCCTCACACTTTTCTAATAATTTGACTCATTCTTACAAAACTCTTCTATAGTTTAATATTTTCAAACAAATTCCCCATATTTTCTTAAAAGGAAACACATATTTTCTATTTTTTTAATTTATTTTATGTGGCGTGCTTCAAACCAGTGATGTGCTACTTCCATCAATTTTTTTTTAGTAAAAAGGTAATAAAGACTTATATGTGTTTATTTAATAAAGTATGATTTTTTCATAATATTAAAACATAGGATTTCCTTTAAATCAAGAAAAACAGAAAGGGTGTCTGTGTATTTTACTTAATTAAGTTGATTGATTTTTATTAATAATAAATAAAACTATAAAATTCTTATTATTTTATTGATGTTCATATTTATATAGTAAGTATTATAATGATATTTAATATGTAATATTAATAATTAATTATATACTATTTTATCATATTTATTAATAATTAACAATATATTTATTAGTTTTATATGATAATAAAATAAGTTGTTTATTAATTTTTTATGTCTTATATGATATCACCAAAAAATAAAAAATTATCTTCTTTTTAGTTTTTGTTCATTTCTTTGTAAATAATTAATAATTAATTTGAGTAATTTTATTATTATTTTATAAGACTAATTAACACTAATATTAAGTTCAAAAAGTCAATATAAAAAGAAAAATTAATTAACCTTGATGTTATATCAAATAAAGTTGACAATAAGTTCTTTTAAAATTGACTATTTTTATCTAAAAAAGAATATTTCTTTACACAAAAAATAAAATTAGTCAATATTTATTTGTTAATAGTAAGCATCTATTAGTCATCTTTAATTGGTAATCCTATTTGTTATTATTACTATATAATAATTAAAAATTAATATATATTATTTTATTATCATATGAAACTAGCTAATATCTTGTTAATCATTAATAAAGTATAATAAAATAATGGTTATTAATTATTCAAATATTGATTAAAATTACAAATTAAATATTATTATATTTAATATAAGCTAATATATGTAAATATGATAAACTAATATATTTTGATTTTATTTATTAACAATAAAAATAAACAAATAAATTAATAAATTTTGTAAATATAAATTATTAATTAAATATAGAAATTGATAGATGATTTATTATCATATAATAAATTAAAATTTAATGAAAAAATTAATTTATTATAGTATAAAATTAATAAGCAAGTTGGTAACGATTATAATGAATGAATATTTGTTAAGTACAGGGTCGTTCCTAACGTTTTATAGGTCCCGAGTGAAGTAAGAAAAAAAGTCCCAATAAATTAACAATGTACAAACATGTAAACTTTTTAAACATATTTTTATTTATTAAAATTTAATATACATACATAAGTGACTTAATTTATAAGTCCACGTACTCAACAAAATATTAAATGATCATAACATTAGCTAATAATATCTTACAAATGTTAGAAACAATAAAATCACTAAAAATAGTAGTAGTAACAACAAAATAACAATAGCAGCAATCGAACAACAATATTAAACTGCAAAACACTAAGAGAATTGTACTAACAAACATACAAATAATCATGATTTATTAAAAAATTTCTAGGTACATTTCTACATGCAAAATCATTAATAATATTATCAAGATCAATATTATCCAACATATTCTTCTTGATACATAAAATATCTAAATCATTCAACCTCTCTTATGATATTGATAACCTCAAGTAGGTTTTTAATTATTTTAACTTTAAAAAACTTCTCCCAGCTGATGCTTTAGTCACAGGTATAATGAAAATTACAATTACAAAATTTAAATTATTTATTAATGTTTAATTATATTTTTATAAATAATAAGTAATCTAAAAATTAATAAAAGATCATAAACTCAAAAAATCTAAGTGATAAAAAATTAATGTTTATTAATATTTTTATCACTCAGAAGTTAGAACCGTGAAAATTCTTTGCTGCAAAGTTTGAGTTGGAGTATCTTAGATTCATAAGTTGATGGACATTAAAAAAAACATTAGAATATAAGATGCTTCAAATGAATTTATAAGTATAAGAAGCTAACATTAACTTCAAATGAAAGTTAATGTTAATCTTGGAAGCTGAAAAGAATATGTAATAATACGAAAATCATCTCAACCTAAAACTATCTTTTTCCCTCTCTGTAACCATTAAATAGCATTTAATACCTTTCAACAACTAAGGGAATAAATGTGGAAATGCTACTAATTGCTAAACTGAGAGTGAAAGTGGGTCCCTAATGGAGTGGGGCCCTAGGCAGTACCTTGGCTACCCCTGCCCAGAGCTAGCACTGGTTAATTATTAAATAAAATATATTAATTATATATAAACTACTACTAGATTTTTAACATAAATGATAATATACACATATGATAAATATAAAAAATAAAAAATTAATCAATTAAAACATTTTAGGTTTGTGAACTATTAATAAACTCTTGTGATGTTAGAGTAGTGCTCTAAAAGTAACCACCTTTAGTATTTTTGTACAAACTTTATTTTGATTAATAAAGCGAAAGGCAACTTTTATTAATTTGATGTTCATTTATCTATGAATTGATGTCTATTTTAAATCGAATTAATGAAGTCCATAATACAGAACATAGCATGAAGGAAATCATAATGAGCTCATGATAATGAGATTCTTGTCATGTGTAATTATGTTAGTGTCTAAGTTATCCTTAGTCTTAGGATTAATGAGATAGGACATTGTTAATCCGGATAGACTAGCACGTGTTATACTCTTTGATTTAATCAAGCAATGGATCTCATAAATTGTAAGCATGAGACGTTGAGAGATAACATGTGGATGCTTACTAAGAGTAGTAAGTACATCGGATGACTTGCTATGAGATTATCATATGGATGATATATCAAATGTTAGTGATTAATCTAGTTATAGCAATGGTGCAAATATCCTTAGACTTGAGGTACTCAAGGATATCTTGGATATTGATTCTATACTTCGATACCATTCCTTATTGCCTCAAGATGAGGTCACTCATAGGGTGGTGATTGTGTACAACTATTAGTATTCAAAAGTAATTAGGTAGCCAATAAAGGATTCACCACTCCTTATAGAAAGAGATGATACCCATGTCCTCTTGTTGCGGTCATTACTCGGGAGTCTCTGGCTAGATCAATTATGTGTCATGAACAGAGTCTTTAATGACACATAGAGTATTGAGATCCCCAGGACAAGAACTATATCACTTAAACTAGATATAACATAATCAGTCTAGTGGGAGTTGACACATAGCCCATACTCCTGACCAAGTGGGGTATAGGATGGTGAAGGGACGAATTGCACGGTAATTGACTATGAAAAGGTTCGTAAGTCAAATAACTAACTATCGAAGAGTTTGAGTGTTAATCCACTTAAATTATGGTAAATTGCATCATAAAACCCTTCATAATTTGCTCGGATTAAGAGTTAATTCAAGTGACCAAAATTACTGGGAACCTAAGGGTAACACGCATAAAAGATTAGATGAAAAACAAAGTGTGCATGACTGTTATTTACGTAAGCCACGATCGTGGCCTTAATGACAAGTGGTACATAAGTGAGTTTTTCACTTATGTACACACGAAGTTTTAGCCATAAAACACACTCAATAGAGTAACTAAGAAAAAATTTCAAAAATTTAAATTGTAAAGAGTTTTGATTTAAAATGGTTGATTACAAAAAATTCTAAAATTTTATTAAATTTTGTAATAATAATGCGAATTTCAAAAAATAATAATAAAATATTTTAATTTTTATACGAGATATGCTCATCTTTTGAGTTATAATAATAATTTATTATTATTTAAAAATAAGCTTTTTCGAAAAACTCAAAAGATGAGCATATTTAGTTAAAGTATATATGATAGCATGAAGAGGATGAAGAAAAAGTGATTACAAGTCCTGTAAAATTATGGTCGCGAGAAGTATCGGGGAGAGAGAAAGAAAAGAAAATTAATTATTTTTATAATTTATTTTATTTAAAAATTATAATTTATTAACTAAAAATTAAAGTTTATAAAACATTTACTAGATAAAGTTGTTTGGTGACATAGCATCATCGTTATGAGAAGATTCATCATAAGAAAAAAATATTTTTACAACGGAAATTACCGACAAAAAATAAAGCTTTTTTGTCGGGGAACAAATTTGACAATGAAAATTACCGACGGAAAGAAACGACAGAGAAGCGACTGTTGGTAAATTTAGCAATGACAGCTTATGTATTTGTCGGTACCATTAGTGACGAAATTTTGGATTTCTGTCGGTAAGTTAAAGAAAATTTACTGAAAGATTTCTAGAATTTCGTTGCTACTTTGTGGACAAAATCTCAATATTCTGTCGGTGAATTTACTGACGACAAATCGTATGTCCGTCGCTAAAGTTACCGACAGATATATATGTTTTTGTCGCTAAATTTATCGATAGAAACATTAACTGTCGCTAAATTTTTACAGACAGAGTGATATATTCCGTTGATAACTTAAGAATGGATTTATTTATTTCGTTGCTAATTAGCGATGGAAAGCTGTTAAAGTTTTAGTCCAATTGCTAATTAGCGACGGAATATTATAGTTCCATCGAAAATTTTAACTTTGATAAATTTCTACTTCCTACCTGAGTTTCCT
>JAOTAY010000191.1:10449706-10463595 GCA_025629805.1 Erythroxylum baracoense
CTCTAATTTCTATTCCTGCTTGGAGAGAAGAAAATGAGATATTTGACAGAAATTAAACAAATAAAATAAAATAAAATCCTATCATGACGGAATATTGTAGTTCCATCGAAAATTTTAACTTTGATAAATTTCTACTTCCTACCTGAGTTTTCTGTTCATAATCTTATGACTTTTTTATATATTTAATTTTTGTAAATAATATAACATTGATTGATAAATATAAAGTAAACATTATCTTGATTTTTAATATAATAAAAAATTAAAATTTACACAAATAAGTAATCATTGTAATTAACTGTAGATTAAGAATTTGTATAAAAACTTAAATGTAGCAAAACATCAAATACATTCACTTATACAAGTAGTGAAGGTGGATGCTCTGACTGTTGCGATAAGGTATTGTCTATCCCCTTCAATTGATCCATCTCATTACGAAGTTGGGCTCTGTACTCTATCGACTGTTGCAACTGAGTTGTCAGCCTCTCTATTATGCCCTCAAGCTAGAGAACTCTCTCATTTGATGTGAACCGCTTACTAGATCCAATTGTAGTGGATGTGAAGGATTGCGAATAACATGCGTTCGCAAATAAACTTAAGCCAAAAATCGTTCCACAGTTGTCCCTACCACCCACTGCATCAAGATACGCCTGACTCTCGTCACCAGTTTCAAAGTTCTGAGACTGTCATTCAATGTTTTCTTATATTTGGTCCTACCATTATAATTGTTTATGTTAATAAGTGATACTTTTTAATAATTAATATTAAAGTATAGATTTTACATATATGAACTTGTCTGCATCAGCTGTTGATGAAGTTCATATCATCATGCTTCTTGGTGTGAGTGTGCAAAAAGAGCTAGCATGGTGTAGGCTTCCTACCCATAAACTTTTCTTGCATTAGAATAAATTATTATAAGTGAACTATAATTCACAAAAATTTCAACAGAATTTTCTCTATTTTTATGATATATACCCCGTGTTAAATAAAAACACTTAACTCAACAACACAGCCATTAATGGCACAAGACATTTGTAACATTATTATTCTCCATAATGCACATATATTTTCATTTTAAATTTCATAAATCAAATTACATTGAAATCAAATTTCATACATCAAAGTACAAAAATTATAATATAAGTATAAAGTTTTGATACTTATAAGTTGAAGTGCATGCACCTGGTGGGTCAAAGATCCTCCAGTGTGTCCGGGTAGGCTCTCTTTGTCTGATCCTCCACGTTTGTTGGAAGAATTGCACTCTGAAATGGATATTGCCTCAGGTGATGCTCAATATTATTTCCAACGACTCCATATTTCTTTAGATATATTTGGTGGTCATACACCCTTCTTATGTATCAAAGAAAGAAAGTCTCTATAACATGTACAAGCTCGCCTCTCCCATACATTATAAATTACATCATTAAAATTAGGATCCCAAAAAAATTCTTTATGAAAAAAAAGAAAAACGTATAATAAATACTTATAAATGACAATATTTATCTAATTAATGTATAAAATTAGATAAAATGAAAAATATTAAAGAATATATTTTGTATACCTCAAACTCCTGATATTAAAAATCCTTTGTTGGCTGAGAGACATTCTTCCATAAATAACCCTCAAGATCTATCCTCTCCTTAACTTGGATGAGATACTTTTTTAGCACGTTCCAGACGGAACCAACTTGATATATAAGTTATTTTAGATCATTTGCAAATTAAACCTATAACTTCAGTATAAACTTATGATGTTATCATATATTACGAAATTGCAGGGATTTTACTTACAAATCGTTGACAATTGTGATATACGTTCTTCCATCAACTCCCTTAACCCCAGGCTAGAGGTTGCCTCCTTCATCCGCAACATTTATCCCTGATATCTCTATCAGTATAGGGGTGGTGAATGGTATAGGGCTGGTGGATGGTGTAGCAAAGTTGCTGGATGGTATAACAGTAGGTACAGAAGGTGATGTCTCATCTGGATGTGCAGTAGTATCTGCAGAATGTGATGCTTCACCTTGGAATGCACTGGCTTCTCCAAATCGTTGTAACCTAAACCTTGGCCGCTTCATATCTTGTTTTCTCTTTGGTGGCATATTTTTAACCTAAAATTCACATTTTATTGAATTTTTCAGTAATAGAATAATATAAATTCAATATACATCGATATGTTGTTGATGCAATAATAGACCAATATATATTGTTGGCCAGATTGACCAAAAGGTTAGAATACGTCTGTCAACAATCCCAACCTAACATTCCGTCTTTCAGTTGCAAACCCAAAATGAGTATTATTGAAATGTTTCCATGAGAGTACATATGATGGATGGCTCATTATTCCATCTTCCTGTTCATGTTCATTATGTCATCTTATATGAGATGCAGTAACATCAGAGGCATATAGTCTTTGAACTCTCAGAGTAAGCAGAAAGTAATACATCTGCTTCCATGGTACTAATTTCTATTTCATATAATGCTTTCTAGGTTTGAACCTAGATTGACCACAAAATCTGCACTCTTGTAATTTCATATCATCTCCCCAAAACAACATACATCCAAAATTGCAACAATCAATTTTTTTAACTGGCAAACCAAGACCCTTAATAAGTTTCTTCATATTGTAGAAATTATTAACCATTGTACGATCAGGACGTAATGATTCATTATACCAAGCAAGAATTTTATCCAAACTTTGATCAAAAATATTGTAATAGCCAGTTTCCAAAACTTACTAAAGGTTAGAATGTTAGACTTTTAAGTCATATCATTTTAGAATTTATGAGGTGCATTTCATTCACACGCATAACATGAGCATATACACAAATGAATATTGATTTAGAAAACAATGCAAAGATAGTATATGCATTCAATTGACATATTCAGGGATATGAAAGGTTTAAAATAATTATGATATGATTGTGTATTGTTTATGTCTTGAATTTTTGTTTGATGGATTATAATTAGTAATTTGGAGTTAATTTTTACAATTGGAAGAGTAATGAATTAAAATGTACATTTAGTCTAGGAAAAATGTGAAGTGGTAAGACAAGTTGACACATGAAAAATTAGGATGACTAAGTGTATAAAATGAGTGACATTTGGCATAGAAAATTAAGTGACTAATGAAAGTAGTGATTGAGTGACAAATGGCCTAGGATTTTGATGACATTTGGCAGCCACATAAGAGGACATGTAGCTTATCTCCTTGGATGACATGTGTCCTTTAAAACAAGGACACCTTGCACCAAAAGGCTTAAGCAAATGCAGAGTCACTCATCTTTCCTGAAGTTTCTGCTGCATACTTTCTTTTCCTTTCCTCTCACCACCGAAACACCCACACCCTCACATCTCTGTGTTTTGCCTACATTTGTGTTCAATTACCACACCAAAATCCATGCTTTTACCCTTCATAAAGATAGTTATAGAACCAGATCATTGTTGTACTTACTGCTATCTTTTGATCTTTACTAAAAACCATTCTACTTCCACCTTATTCTTAGAATTATGCTTGCATGCATGGAAGGCTAGGTTAGCTTGATAATTGAGGAGGCAACTGAGTTGATCAAGTAAGTGAAAGATTAATCTCTTATGATATATGTAATAGAACTTAATGATGATAGAATTGGAGATGGATTGATTGTGATATTGAAGTGAAATTAGTGCTGGAAAATGATGTATGAATGATAGTTTCTATTCTATTTTTGCATACATGAAAGACAATAGTTTATGAGCTACCAAATGAATGATTTTGAATTAGAATTGGAGATAAATTTGAGGAGGAATTGAAGTATAATTGAGATATACTTAAGGTATAATTAATGGACTGTTATGAAGCTATTTTGAATTTGGTATGAAGGTGTTTGAATCTAAAAATTTGAGGGAAATTGGATAGTGCACTTTGGGGATCGTGACGAAAGCTTTTAAACAATAATTTCAGTTTTGTGAAATTGTTGAACCAAATGAGGATAAGTCACTCTATATTAGTGTATTTGGACTTAATTAAGGCTTGAAATGAACCTAGATTGTTTCTTGATTAATTGGTTAAGGGTTCGATAAGTTTAGGTTTTTAATTGATATCATTACTTAATGAATGGATTGTCTTGATATCAATGTATTTAAATATGGAAATTTTGAGTTGTTAAAGGAATAAAGGTGCTCTTATGAATGCAAATATGATCCAAAGGATATAAGGATAGTGTATTAGGTATGAATGAATGAGAATTGGGGAATTGTGTGAATGTATATTACTAGGAAAGGATGATGAATGTATGAATGATGAATTTAGAGTAATCAAACTTACTCAAGGTATAAACCTGAATGCAAAGTGGTAATATACAAGTTATAATAATTGAATGGTCAAGACTTGTGAATAAGAAATACTCGGAAAGGTCAATTGAGCATGCATTGAACATGACACAAATACATGTGCATGATTGTATATTCATATTATTGAACAAATTAGTGATTGTGAACTATGTATGTAATGCTTAACTATAGATGCATAAGTTAATTGCCAACACCCAGACATTGCCTGATCATTAAGGCAATAACTTTTCTGGAGCGTACTGTGAGTTAACTTAGATGTGTAAACTCAATTATATGTGCTTATATTGAATTGTATGTGTAATGTGAATGTATGAACAATTGAATGATGAATGTCAGACTTTGATCCAAAGAATTTGATATATGGCATGAGCACATTGAATGAAAAGTACTGAAAGCATGATATGTGAATTGATGTGTCTCGTTACGTTGAAATGCATGATCAGATAAAGGAGTTGTAACCGGAGTAGCCAATGCGTGAAAGGGAGCTTTAAGCTCAAGATTATGCATAGAGAGCCACAGGCTCAGATAACAATGAGCCAAATATCTACAATAGATATGAGACAATATATGAAATGAACTCGATATCCATAGCAAATACGGGAGAGAAAACTGGGTTGATAGGCGCTCAGTTACAACAAAGCAAAATAAGAAAGAAATCACATGTGCATTTGCATATAAAATTATACATGTATCATATGAATGATCGTGATGATTTATTGAATTGTTCTGAATTATGATGATTTATTGAATTGTTCTGACATAATGATATGCAATGTTGGTATACAATACTTGTTGAAATATGACAAAATGTGATGTGGTATTCGATACTTTATTTTGTAATATACTTGTTGAATTCAATTATGTAATTTATTTTGGTGTTCTAACTTGAGTGAACACATCGATGATGGTTCACTCACTGAGTTCACAAACTCATCAAAATTGCAAATGTTGATTTTCAGGTTCAAAGAAGTTCTAGCCACTGAGATTATATAGTAGAAGTCTAGTACTTGCATCTTGAGAACAAGAATGACTCAAAGGTCTGATTAGTTGATATTTGAGGAGTCTAGTTTAGAATGTTTTTAGTTAGCATCCCATTTCATATTGAACATTTTGTATGGAGTATTGAACTCTCAAATGTTATGTAATGTATATACATGGATTATGAATTGTAATGATAGAATATAAGTTAGATGTTTGTGAATGAAATGGGAAGAATTGATCATTTGAAATGCTTGTGATATATTTGATGCCTTTTAGTTAATATGATTTTTCTAACGTACTATTTTCGTTGATTATATTCTCGACTATCCATGGATATGTTCGGGCATATGTGTTATGAGAGTGGTATGTTACAAATATACCCTTCAGACTTTATTTTCAATATTCGAGCAATTGATTAAGTCATGGCCTCATAATTTGGCCATAATTCTTAGTCAGCTAATTTTAGTAAGTCAAAAAGCTTTTTTGCATGTGGGTTTAGTTCTTCTTCAAGATTTTCTGTATTTGCTTGAAAGGTATAACCGGCTGCATCATAAACTTTTTGGGTGTAAGGATTTTCAATTGCACCTACATTATTTGTTATAAATCCAGTCCCCCCTTTAAACCCATCCATATTTTGTTGACGAGTTTACTTCATCACCCCTTAAAGTGCTACAAATTAATGGCTCCCCATGTCATCTCCACTCAAAATAATTTGGAACAATCTCTTTTTTTAATAAATGGAGATTCCCTTCATCACTTAAAAAAATGAAAATGTTTGCACTTTTTACATGTACAAATGATTTTTGGACCATCCATATATGCAGGTTGAGAACATGCATAGTAAATAAAAGCTTCAAGTCCCTCAACAAACTTAGGATTAATGAAACCATCAGATGTTAATCGTCTATACATCTAAGATCTATCAACATTACTCATTTCTATAAAACTGTTATTTAAAAAAGTGATTTCATAGTTAGTATCCTTCATTTCCCCTAAGTTTACAGATCATTTAATCTTTACTTTACATAATTTCCCCTAAGTTTTTACAGGTCTCTGACCATTTCCTATCTAAATTAAAACCAACCTATCCCACCATATGAGTTCACAATTATACAAACTGAACATATGTGAGTATCAGTTAAATAAAACAATATGCCAACCAAAAATTATAGTACGTGACATTGTTTACACCTGTGAATCGAGGAAGCAAATTCTTGTTGTGACTCCTAGGCTCGTGAAATTTTTCACCAATAAGCCTCATGGGAGCTATATCATGGGTTTCTAGCCTATATAATATCCTAAGTGTTTATTATGCCTCAAAGTATCCATAATTATACAAACTCATTAGACATGAAATAAATACTTATGTAATTCATTAATCTAACTGTCAATAATTCTAACAATATTCCAAACAACAACATACAAAACCAAGATAACTATGCTTTTCATTAATCACCAACAAGTTGATTTTCAAAGTTTGATTTTAAATAAGCACTATGGTATGTGGTATTGTTATACCATATGAATCGAGAAAGGAAGTTCTCGCTGTGATTCCTAGACTCATGGAATTTTTCACTAATAAGCCCCATGGGAGCTAGATTATGGGTTTCCAACCTATATACTATCCTAGGAGTTTATTATGTCTTAAATCATCCATAATTATACAAACTCTTTCGATATATAGTAAATAATTATGTAATTCATACATCTAGCCATGAATCATTGTAACAACATTCTAAACAACAACATATAAAACCAAGATAACTATGTTTGCATTAATCACCTACAAGTTGATTTCCAAAGTTTGATTTTAAACAAGCACTATGGTACGTGGCATTATTACACCATATAAATTGAGAAAACAAGTTCTAGCTGTGACTCCTACGCTCGTGGAATTTTTCATCGGCAAGCCTCATTAGAGCTGCATTACGAGTTCTAAGCCTATATATCATCCTAAGGTTTATTATGCAAAGAATTGGCATGTCAATTATGTGAATTTATTATGTTAAGACTAAGTTTGAATTAATCACCTACAAGTTCAAGTCTTTATGTTTCACTTTAAACAATGCCCAAACATAAATACTTAGACTATTAAATCCCAGCCTAAAATCTCATTAATAATTGTTTTAGGTAAAATTGAAAAGAACAACACAAAATTAATTACATTGTAGACATTACTTAGTTGTTCGACTTACCTTGATAGATGGACAATCACAAACTACAAAGAAGATGAATGAGGTGGACAATTATCGACGCTCTTTAAAACAGAACATGACTTGCAAAAAATACGATAAACAAACATATAAAAATTTAAAACTATATCATTAGAAAAGCTAATCTAATCACTAACCTATGAGATGTCGATGAATGAATGCTATGAAAAGGAGCTAATTTCAACAAGAAGAGGTGATTTTTAAAGTCTTTAAGGAGGAGGAAAATTATATATAAGACCTATATAAGTGAGAGTGACAAGGATGATATAAATATAATCACAAAGAAATTTAAGAAATTATTAAAGCTTAAGAGAGAAAAGTAATTAAACCTAAACCTAGAAGACTTGGTTCCTATGGTAAAAATATGCAAAATTTTCATGTAAGGACACCCCAAAAGAGCATGTAACACTTCGGCATTCATATAGGCTATTTTTTCATCAAATTTGTCATCATTCATAACACTTCCTAAAGTTCTTCTTGCTTGAATGAAATCAAAATCTATCTTCATTACCCTAAAGACCTCATAACGAACATGCTAAAAGTGAATTTTTTCTTACAGGAAAGAAAAAAAGTATTGTTAAAGTGGAAAAACTGGAAACCATGAAAAGCTTCTCCCTTTTTTAACGACCTCGTGGTTTTTAAGTTAAAATTTCCATGGATAAACAATATAAGACACCTAGTGCGGATGGCCTTATAAAGCCAACTGGCTCCTCATTACGCCTTTTAGAAGTTGCAATCTTCCAAGTTATTTCATTGATCAACAAAGTTACACTAGGACCTAATTTGATTCACAATTTCCAAATTTCATATGCCTCCTTGAGCAATTTAATGTTATGATTATTAAAGTTGCAATTTCAAACCTTTGAAGTAAGTGCTCCTTATATTCTTGATTAGATCTTTGTTTCCTTTTTGCTTAGAGACTTAAGCCTTATAAAGCTTATGAATATAGTTTTAAAAGGTTCTATTACACTGATCCAATTGTACTGTGATATTCATATGTTTAGGAACTTATTTGGTATCATTAACTTTTGAGGGAGAGGTAAAAGGGAGTTCATGTTTTGTTTAAAATATTTAAAGGACTTTAGATTATACTAGTCTCACTCTTAGATATTTCAACCTTAAAGGACTTTAAAGGGGAGTACATTATAGATCTTTGGCAAAGGACATGTCATACATTGTTATTAGGATTAGACTTGATAAATTTAGCCATTGTATTATGGCTATCATAATATTGGTTTATGCCTACAGGCACTTTTTGTGGAAAATTATGATGTCACTTAGTCTATGATATGATTTTATAGTTCCTCAATCCATATTTCCTATCTCTTATCTAGGAGAATTTTTAAGGTAAGAGAATAAGTAAAAATTACAAAATTTATATCAAAACTTATATGCAATATTGGTTTCCTATTTATATATTATTATTAAGTTAACTTAAAGAGAGTGACTAACATTTTGACTAATTTGATTGTTGTTAAACAAAGCAAAGAATATGAGATTTACTTATGTTATAGTGGAATTTGTACGGGGATTGGAAACCTGGACTAAAGATTATGACAGGTCCATGAGTTTAAGTTGTTCAGATATTTAATATATAACATATTATTATTGACACGTATGATTGGTAGTGTAAGCAATGGACAAAAATTTGGATATATAGTTATGACCAAGTGATGTCAAAACAATTCAACTCTTTGCCATCGGTTTCTTCCTCCTATAACAAAATTGTGTATATGGACACACACAAATAACATTCCATGCTCGTCTAAGGATTATGGTGGGGATTAGTCTTAGATAAGTTATATACTTTTGAGATCTTATACCTTTTTTATGAATTTGAATCTAACCGTGTATTTGCAAGGTTGCTGCATAAATTTAGATAAATTTTATATTGTTTATACGTGAGCTTTAAATTTTCCTTAAAAGTTGAGTTTCCCAAAACTTTTATTTCTTGCAAAAGGAATTGAAATATAGAACCTATAAGAATATTATTCATTTTGCTATGGTCCATTGTCAGCTGGTCAATTTCAAATTAGTTATATTTATTGTACTTAGGGGTATTCGTTTATTTTATCAATCATCTCCATAAATAGAATATTTTAGTAAAATATTATAACTAAAAAATTAAAATAATCATCGAAAAATTAAGCAATAAAGATTAAGGACTTTAAAAATTGTTAAAAACTTTGCAGGATTTTATAACATTGATGAACGTTTTACAACCTTCAATTTCATTCAATCTTATCATTTTGTATTTCATTTAAAAGTTTTAGTTTTATGCATTTTGTCTATTTTGGTAAATTTTTTAATTTCATATTTTTTAAATTCTCAAAAAATTAATTTTATTAATTTTTTTATAAAAATAAGCTTATTTAGGTATTGTTTCTTAAAATGACATGTTCAATTGAGTTGTTGCATGCTTGAAATTACCTAATTTTTGCTTAATTATGATTTATAATATCCTTGATTTTTCAATCAAAGTTTTATATCTTATGTATAAATTGTTTTCCCTTTAATAAAATCAGTTATTGAATCTTACTATTTTTGCATATGAATTAACTTAATTTTAAGAGATCACTCTTTAATTTCTCTCTTTAACTAGGTTATGAATAATATTGGTGGTAATTTCTCTCTTTAACTAGGTTATGAATAATATTGGTGGTTGTGTACTGATCATCTTGTGTAACCGAAATCATTATAATGATTCAACAAGTTGCTTGCCTACCCTAATTGAAAAGATAAAATAAAATAATATTAGGTTACATGAAAAAAAAGGATAATGATCATTTTCTTTTAACCTCCTTAGGGAATGGAGCACTGTAACTTTTGCATTTGCTCTACGACCCATCTATTTTATTAATTCCCTCAAAATTACATGACATATATGTCCACTGTTTTCTAATAACACATGAAAATAATTGGGTCCTTCGTCAATGAATGGAGAATTTGATGATCGAAACAATCTCATATTTGGTGATCTCACATTCTCTCTAAATGATGTTGGTCTAGTAGCTTTAGTTTCTCACACAAAATGATATTTTGCCAGCAATTTCTACGATGTAGCTCTTGTATGATGACTAAATATATAAAGAGTTCAAACAATAGAATTTTAAGCTCCAATGCAAGTCATCCACAAGGTATTCTCGTTAAATACAATAAACATAACTTTGGAAAAGAGGTAACAATCCATCTGCTCGCTTAAAGATATATCATGTATAAAAATAATTTTAAATTTTTTTTGCGATGTCTATTATTCACCAACATAAACACGTTCAAACAACAAATGAACTAACCATAGTTCAAAAAATATAGAATACCCACATTCCATTAAAGCAAAACCAATGTTCATATATATAAGAATTTAACAACAAAATTTTTCACAGACAAAATAAACCCGAGAGCAAAGCACCATGGACGACTAACCTCGTATAACTGAAGAGGATGGATGATGGATGAGAGCAAAGGACAATGGATGATGATTTCTAGAGAGAAGACTGATGGCGATGGTGATAAAGAACAAAGGAAGAAGAAAAAATGGCGCAAAGGAGGGAAGGGAGGGTTTTCGACTAGGTTTAAGCTTAAACCAATCGTTCTCATTTAAATAAAAATCTAATCCGTCGGTAATTTACCGACAAAAGCAATTTTCGTTGATAATTTACCGACGCATATTTTCCCACTAACCATTGTCGCCTATTTTTACAACGAACTTTACTATTCTGTCACTATATTCTGTCAGCAAAATCTCTAGGATAATTTCACCACCTTTGCCTATGAATTTTTTTTCCGTCGCAAAAAACCATATCTTCCGTTAATTTTACCGACAAAAAATTAATTTCCATTGCTAATTTACTATAGATTTTTTCCGTCAATAATTTGTAATTTTCTTGTAGTGATTAATATCGAACTATTTTTTAAAAAATTAAGAAAATTTAATCATTTAATTGTTACTTTTAAAACTTCAGTTGGAATTACAAAATAACTTTTGTAATTTCTTTTTATAATTATCCCCTAAAAGAAACTACTTAAAATTTTGATTTCTTCTATCCTATATTCAATAGTTAACCCAATCTTATGAATACCGTACTAGACTTAGTATCGAATTGAGTTTTGGTACGGTACTGTACTGATACCAGCCAATACTGAGTGCCATTTCGAGTAATTTTTTAAATTTATGAAATAGTCCTTTAATTTTTTTAAAAATTACAAAATAGTCCTGAATTTTTAACCCTGTCTCCAAAAATCAAAATAATAAATAATAATCACAATTAATATGAAATAATAATAATTTTCACATATAAATAATAACCACAATTTATATGAAAAAGGACAATCATTATCATACAAATATAAAATTAAGAACAATATACAATATTTAAAATATTACAATTTCAATTTCAATTTTCATTATAAAATAAATAACAATTACATCAAAACTTACAAAAAAGAATAATAAATATTCTTAACTCTCAAATTATTATAATTTACAACAAAAGTTCGTGATAAGGAAACAACTAAGTAAAATTGAAACTTGAAACAAAAATATATATTATTTAATTTACATTCAATTAAATATAGTATATATTTAATTAATTAAAATTAATCATTACTAAAATTATAAATATCATAATTTAATTTATAAAATTATTTTAATAATTATTAATAAATATAATTAAATTTGAAAATATTTTTAAAATATATATTTCAAATAAAATTTGATTTAATAATTAAAAATACATAAAATAAATATAAGTTTATAAATAATAAATTTTAAATTATTTATTTTAAAAAATAAAATATATTTATTTATACTTTATTAATAAATATTATATAAAAGATTAAAATAAATTTAAATAAAATAACTTATTTTTAATTTTTATTTAATGTATAATTATTATTAGTAATAAAATATTTATTTTATTTTAAAAATAAAAATTAAAAAATCACAATAAAAAATTAACTAAATAACAAATTAAAACAACTTTCAAAGAAGAAAAGGGGGTGATGGGCACGAGATAAATTTTTAAAAATTTTACAACTTAGTCTCTATATTTTTCAAAATTTTTAGTACTAACTAGTATTTGGTCGGTATTAATAATACCAGCTGGTACCAAAAGAAACAAGCTGGTACCGATCAGTAGTTATATTCGCTATCGATTACCCCGATTTCGTGCCGTTCTTCAGTTGGTACAATCCGTATTGCCCAATATTGATCGGTACAGTATGAGATTCAAAATATTGTACCATATATTTCTTTTAGTAACCCAAATGTGAGCAGGACTTGTAAAAACAAATAGAGTTTCTTTTAGTAACCCAAATGTGAGCAGGACTTGTAAAAACAAATAGAGAGGTACTTGCCTTATCTACATGACAAATAAAAGATTTCTTAATTTATAAATAAAAAATTTTATTATGATGAACTTTTTAAAGATCCAACCTTGAAATTGAGGGGGTGTTTGGTTGTTGAGTTTGGAAAAGAGTTAATGAGTAAGGAATGAAAAATGAGTGGTTAGTTGTTGATTATCATCATAGGGCCAGTAATTTATTATCTTACTTTTGGAGAATGCTTTGTACTCTCTATTTAGTAGAGGAATAAAACATATTCTTTAGTAGTGATTCTTTTTTTAAAAAATATTTTTAATACAATTAATTAATTAAAATATAATCAATTACAATATAATTAATTAAAATATTATAACTAATTAATTAATTAAAATATTATTATTAATTAATTACATTATTAATATAATTAATTAAATTATAATTCATTCATTAATTAAAATATTATAATTATTTTTATAAATATTTTTAACAAATTAATCACTACCCTTTCCTCTTAATCAATTATTATAATTATAATAACAATATCGATACCCACTAGTGTTACCATAGCCGTCCTGAATCATACACAGTCCGCTGGATATAATTATTTATTAATTAAAATATTTTAATTAATTAATTACAATATTTTAATTTACAATATTTTTAATTAAAATATTGTAATTAATTAATTAAACTATAATTAGGTACAATATAATTAATTACATTATTATTATTAATTAATTAATTATATTATTAATATAATTAATTAAAATATAATTTATTTATTAATTAAAATATTAAAATTATTTTTTATAAATATTTTTAACAAATTAATCACTACTCTATTCTTTTAATCAATTATTATAATTATAATTATAATAATAATATCGATACATCGGTACCATAGCCGTCTCGAATTATACGCAGGAGGCTGGATGCGGTTGTTAGAGGTCTTATAATTCAACACCGACAAGCCCCCGGGGCATAGCTCAACTGGCAAAGGCTTGGGTGGTGTGGTGCCTGCCATGCTGGCAACCTGCAGGGTGGG
>JAOTAY010000191.1:10472342-10484895 GCA_025629805.1 Erythroxylum baracoense
ACCCGTGGCCCGGCCCATGGGCTGGTTTGACCGGGCCAAATCCGTTGACTTCGGGCCGGGCCGGGCCGGGCCGGGCCACTTTTGCCATTCCTAATCATAACGGTAATAATTAAGGTGGGTTCTGGTAGTAAATGATAAGGGTATATCATAACGGTAATAATTAAGGTGGGTTCTTACTACCAGAAAAGTCACTGATTCAGATATATAGCTAAATTCCTCATCGTACCGGTTCTGGTGAATTTTGTTACCTTAATTTTTTAAATTTATGAATTATTAATAATTATTATTTGAGGTTAGGTAATAATGAAACAGAGTTGGTCATGGATAAAAGATGTTGACGATCTTCACTCGGGTTCTGGGTGGATAGTTATGAAATTATGGCTAGGAAGCCGTACAACCCCGACCACAGATGCTAGCTGTCACGTTCTCTTCAAATGGATCCCGTCCCCCAGTCTTGATAGTTAATCCTCCTCTTTGATTTCTCCGAATCTTATTTTATTAAATAGATGAATACTTACGATAGCTACAGGAAGACAGGTGAATTGTCCCTTTCAACATTTGTTAGGATTAGATATTTTTTAAGGCATTGTCATATACTATCTCCTGCCAATACACCAAAACATAAGTCATGCCAGGTTATGATACACTATTCTCTTTTAAAATCATAATGCTTTTATATATTGGCTAATACCAATGCTTTTCCCAAGTTGCCTTCATGTTATATATCTCCAACTTCAAGATAGTGACAATTCAGAAAACATTAAGAGCATATCATTAGATAATTGACACGTTATTTTAAATCCATTTCTTTATGTCATAATTTTTATCATTAGATAATTGAAAAATATATCAATCTGCATGTTGTAGTTGATAACAATGCCACAGAAGAGTCACTAATTCCTGCTGCCTAACAGGGATTGTTGAATATAAGCGTAGATGGTGCAGTGGAGGTGCTAACCAATGAGGCGGAGGGTGCGGAGTTCAAGCTCACAGATGCTGCAGTAATAGCTGAAGATGGAACAATTTATTTCACTGATGCTTCCTACAAGAACAGTTTGCACGATGCTATGTCGGACGTGTTGGGGGGCAAGCCTTATGGTCGCTTAATTAGCTTTGACCCAATTACAAGAAAGTCCAAAGTTTTGGTCCGCGACCTGTATTTCGCTAATGGAGTAGAAATCTCGCCAAATCAAGACTACGTGGTCTTCTGCGAGACTACCATGTAAGTTGGTTGTCTGGAAATATTACAGAGGTTCTTGGTTTGGTACGAGGGTTTTACATGGCTTGGATTTCTCTGTACATGACAGGAGAAGGTGCAGAAAATATTACATACAAGGGAAGGATAAAGGAAGAGTTGAAAGTTTCATCGAGAACTTGCCTGGCTTGCCTGATAACATTCATTATGATGGTCAAGGTCACTATTGGATAGCTTTAGCCACGGTAATTCCTCATCATTTTGCTTTTTGCCCATTTCTTGCTTTTTCCATGGAATTCTATGTGCACTACTCTAGCATTCTAGGACCGTGAAGTTCTGGTTTCAGTTAGACTACACTTTGAAGGATAATTTAATTTAAAATTCCAGCTTTTGGCGATGCATGAGCTTTTCTAATTTCTTGAAAATTTCTCTTCTTCTTCATCAAATTTTCTTTTTTCCCTTCTGTACCAAATGTGTTCTATAAGACAAGGTTCCTGCAGGCTCCATCTATTATCTGTCTTACGTTCTTCATTTGCGTTGATGTAACAGGAATTTAATCGATTATGGGACCTGATGTACAGATATCCTGTAATACGAAAGTGTCTAGCGATCATTATGAAGTACAATAGAAACTATGCCATAGCAAAGAATAGTGGTGTTTTTGTGGTGGACTTGGAAGGTAAACCAACTGCACATTACCAAGACCCTGGATTGGCATTTATCTCAACTGGGGTCAAGATAGGAAATCGTCTTTACTGTGGTTCCATCGTTTACCCCTACATTATTAGTCTTGATCTGACAAAACATCCTGCAATACCAATATAAGCGTAAGCCCTTCCAGGGTCACCCGGTGGCAATCCCTGCAGTGATCAAGTTGATTGTCCCTTCCAGATGCTATAGATAGATGCAAGTTTCATTGAGGATTTTCTGGAACTATGTACTTGTGAACAAACATATAAATTGAAATGAACTGGTTGAACAAATATATGCAAGTTGTTCTCTTTCTCAGGAGAGGCTGCCCATGGCCTTTGCTTTCTCCCGTAAAATGAACTTTTGTACTTTACCCGTTGAGGTTCTTGGCAAATCCTCAAAAACTACAGAGCGGGGAGCCATGTAATGAGGCAAGCGGTCTCGACAAAACTGGATTATGTCATTTTCGCTGACATTGCACTCCTCCTTCAATTTCACAAATGCACATGGTGTCTGTCCCCAATGATCATCTGGCCTCGCAACAACTGCAGCTTCTAGAATTGCTGGATGGCTATACAGGACTGTTTCTATTTCAATGGTGCTTATATTCTCTCCCCCGGAAATTACAATGTCCTTCAATCTGTCCTTTACTTCCAAGTAACCATCATGATGCTTCACAGCGAGATCACCACTTCGAAACCATCCTCCTTTGAAAGCTTCTTCCGTTGCTTGCAAATCCTTCAAGTATCCACTCATTACAGTGTTTCCTCTGAACATGACCTCACCCATTGTTTTACCATCTGCTGGTACACTTTCCATGGTGACAGGATCTTTTACGTCAACATCCTCCAAGCAAGGATGGGGGATCCCTTGTCTGGCTTTCATATTTGCTCTCTCTTCAGGGCACAGCAGATTCCATTCTGGCTTCCAAGCACAATATGTTCCAGGACCATAAGTTTCTGTTAGTCCATACAAGTGCGATACCCTGAAACCCAGCTCTTCCATCTTGAAACAAACCTGAGGGGGTGGTGGTGCACCGCCTGTCATTACATCCACTATGTGTGGAAGTGGCTTCTGATCACGAGGCGATGAGTTCACTATCATGTTCAGGACAGTTGGTGCCCCTCCCATATGTGTCACATTGTGAAGGGCTATGTTCTCGAAGATCCCTTTTGGAGAGACCTTTTTCAGGCATATGTTAGTGCCACCCAGTACTGCCATTCCCCAGGTGAGGTTCCATCCATTGCAGTGAAACATTGGCACAGTCCAAAGGTAATTAGGCATCAAGCCAAATCCATGAAGGAAAATCGTAGCAAGTGTATTCAAATATGCACCCCTATGATTATAAACAACTCCTTTAGGTCTTGATGTTGTGCCAGAAGTATAATTTAAACTAATGGGATCCCATTCACTTTCTGGTCTCCTAATTTCAAACCCTTTGCAACCATTTGCCACCAGACTTTCATATTCGTAAGTGTTTGAAGTGATGGTGGGACAAGGACCTTCATGCTCGGAGATTAGGACTATGATGGTTGGTCTACTTTCTGTACCTTGAAGAAGATCAAGTGCTTTTTTAAGGACATCAAGCAACTGGTAGTCTACAAAAATCATCTTGGTCTGTGAATGTTTAAACAGAATAGCTAACATATTTGCGTCATATCGCGTATTAAGGGTACAGAGAACTGCCCCTGCCATTGGGACTGCAAAATGTAACTCGCACATAGCTGGAACATTGGGGCTCAGAGTTGCAACCTGCAAAATAAATGGTTTCAGTTCTCATTTTCTGTTAAATAATAA
Organism: Erythroxylum baracoense; assembly: GCA_025629805.1. Classification (NCBI taxonomy): domain Eukaryota; kingdom Viridiplantae; phylum Streptophyta; class Magnoliopsida; order Malpighiales; family Erythroxylaceae; genus Erythroxylum; species Erythroxylum baracoense. The sequence continues at coordinate 10,476,025 of JAOTAY010000191.1, forward strand.
ATTGAAAACACCAAAGACAAAAGGACATCGTAATAAAGTTGTGATCATTCTGAAAGAAACCATAGACAAACGTAGTTTTCATACAAGCACAGACTCAAACCACTGAATTCATTCAAACTAACGATATGACTTAACACTGAAATAGAGTTCTGTCGTTTCATAGTATGTTAAAAGTTATTTTGTCGCCTGGAAATGGTTTGCTTGATTGAGTCAAATTGATCCAAGGAGCTCCAACCAATTCCATAGTCAAACTAGGAGCAGAAGAAGCATAATTTACCATCAACCATTTCAATAATTTCTGAAAGCAAATTAAGCATTTCAAACAACAATGGCAGGAGTTCATCTAGCGAGATATCTTAGAACAAGTTTATAGTTGTTTCAATCTATATAAATATATGGTTGAGTTTCCTCCCCTGTCCTTGAAATCTCTTTCCTTCTTGTGTGTGTGTGTGTGTGTGTGTGTGTGTGTGTGTATATACATGGTTGAGTTTCCTCCCCTGTCCTTGAAATCTCTTTCCTTCTTGTAGATTGAAACAACTATAAACTTGTTCTAAGGTATCTCGCTAGATGAACTCCTGCTATATATATATATCATGCAAAAGGTTCAACAGATAGTTAACGACCAATTGGCAAGAATAGCAATCCAACATCTACCATCAAAATCAAGCAAGAACAGAAGAAGAAATTCGGAAACAGCAAAGATGACTCAACTGTATCATTTGTAAACGACTGTGGAAAAGATTAACGTACCACATCGCCCCGAGAAATTCCCAACTGGGTCAGAGAAGAAGCCAGCTTGAGGCAACGTTGATGAGTCTCATGCCAAGTATACTCGACGGAACCATGAACAATGGAGGTTCGGTCTCTGTAAACCTTAGCAGATCGCTCCAAGAAGCTTACGGGAGACAAAGGAACATCATTTGCAGAACAGCGGACCAGACCCTCCATAGATTTCCATGAACCCGGTACAGAATCCCCTGGAAAGTTCTGTGACGACAACAACCGAGTGTCTCGAAATGGGCTGAAACTGTGGAGGAAACGAGTTCCGTAAGGTTGTCTGAAGAAGTGACGCATCGCGAGTGTAGACCTCGGGTTGAAAGCAGTGGAAAGTTGTAAAAGGTTGAATGAAAAGATGAAGTCTTTTCCAGGAAAAAAGGTCTGTCATGGTAAGTTCGGAACTCTGTTCAAATCGACGTCGTTTTGTCGATTAAACGTAAATTTAATGGCTGAAACAAAGTTGTTTTAAAGGATAGGATTAGACAGGTTAATTTGAACGGAGAATCCCTCCTCGTCTGTGTGTGATAGACATGTTTTATCTTATCAGGTGGATCATCTGCAGGAAATCAATAAACAAATGATATGATGACTATTATTATAATTACTAAAAAATGTGACTCTTGCTGTCAGGATCACGAGGCTTGAATAGGATTGGTGAGCAAATATGTTACCGCTCTGATAATAGGTGATGGTAATTCTCTGCGCCAGAAATTTGTGACTCAGCTGAGGACTTGCGTTGCGTGTATAACTCTGGAAGCCTGAGTTGGCGTTGAAGTCTAAGCCAGTTGCTTCTTTCTACTGAAAAATAATAATATAGAACTTGTAGCCTTCACGTTAAAGATTCCAATTATTGAAGCCCAGAATTTGTCAACGACTTTACAGGCTAGTGTCCAATCCTTCTCAGATTCCCATCTATTTTTAAATTCAATTCAATTGATGGTCAGATAGCCTTCCAACGGTTACGATGGTGATGGACTGTATTACCCTTGAATTTCTTACTTTAAAGCCTCGGTTTATTTATGTTGAATGGTCATCCATCTTGATGTTTTCAGGAAATGAAGAAGTGGGATGATCCTTACATGGGTAAAGTCGGAGTCGCAGAAGGAACTCATAAACGCTATTCTGAATTGATGACCACAAATTGGTCCACTTCTAGTGCATTGTTCCTTTCAGTTTTCACACAAAAGACATAATAAGCAGTCACGAGTAGGAATGATAAAAAGATTAGATTTAGTCCGAATCAAATGCTCAAACATTTTGAAATTTCTAATCAACATCCCAAGCGAATTCAAATTTTCACAATTCAGTTGACACAAAACTAAACATGTATATTAAATTTGTTATAGGTCATTCTATCTTTTCTTCCTCAAATTTTGAGCCACCTTTCATTTCATGTTTTTCCTTCATTCCTCTTTTCTTTCTCTTTCACATAAAAATACAAATATTTACCTTTGTAATTGTTTCGTAGGTTTGATTCATATTTATAGTCATGGCAATGAGCCGCAAATCATATCTCCAACATTTTTATAAAACAAAAAGAACTTCGAGCTGAGTTCGAGCTTGGATTGCTCAAGTCCAACTCAATCTCAAGCTTGAAATTATGGACAAAACTATGTTATTTTGAATAAAATCATGTTATTTTTATTTTTAACTTTAAAAAGTAAAAAATTTATAAGTCAAGTTAAACTATGCCGAGCTTTAGGTTATCAAGGCCTTATCAGGCCCAAGCAAGAGCTCAAATGTTTCCGGCTCAATTGAACACTATTTATCCCATTCCTTCCACGTTTAATCAAGGGGCAATGCTAGAAATATAAACAATCATAGATAATTATGAGGTAATATCTTTCCGACGGGGATGGGATAAGGCCGAACTCGACCATTGTCATGCCTACATTTTTAATTTCCTTCTTTCCAAATCTTCTTCATTTGTCTTCTTTAATTTTTTGTTACGATTGTTGCCCATTCATAGTTTGGGAGTTGTCAAATTTTAATTTCATAAAGACGGAATTATATAGATCTATAAAAAACTATAATATTTAGGAAATTTTGAAATCTAATCAATATTTTTTAAAAGATTCTAAATTTAACGACGAAAAGGAGTTGAAGACAACAATCAACATTTATCAAAATTTTGATCAGGTCAAGTTGAGAGTTGGACGACTCTTATCTTAGACGAGTTCAAACTCGAGCAATGAGTCGAATTGAGAGCTGGACAATTCATGCTCAGATGAGTTCGAACTCTAGCAGTAATCCAAATCCAATCAAACTTTGAGATAGGTTAGACTCTTTTTCTCAACCCTAGTTATGAGCAAAGCTGTTGTTTGATAACATGATTCTTGTAACTAAAATTAGTTGCAATTACTAAGGCCTTATTTGATAAACAACTTATCAGTCATTTTTTAGTTGATTGAAATTTTTTTATCTATTTAACATAGTCAAACAACAAATAGATGTATTTAATAATCAACTGATTGAATTAATTGATTGAACCCAAAGCTCTTATATACGAGTGTTTTGGTTTGAAGCTCAATTAGTTAATTACAAGAAGCTAATTGTACCCTTTATTTACTCATCATTTTCTGTTTTTTTTCCCCTCCTTTCTGCCTCTTCCCAATCCCAAAAAAGACATAACTTCCGTTACTGCTTCGTTATGACTCCCGTTAGCTACATACAACTTTCATATAATTATTGGTAGTTAAAGCTTTCTTTTTTTTTTGGGCAATAATTATAAGGCCTATATTAATTATCTATCATTAATGTAAGAATGAGAAAAAAGAGTAGTACTTATTATTATTATTATTATTTATGTTCTGTATTTTTTAATAAATTTATAAACTTAATTTTCGTAAGATTAAATATTTAAAATTTAAATTCTTACAAGAATATTCAAAAAATATTAAAATATAATACTTATATTCTTATAAATATTTTTTAAATTATCACTTCATAAGTCATTTTATACATAAACAGTTGATACTAAACAACTAATTTTACCAAACATTTTTAATAAACATCTTATATTTTTTCCTGGTCAAATCAACTGATATAATCTGTTGTTAACTAACTACTAATAGAATCAGCTAATAACTAATACAAACAGGGCCTAAAATTTCCATTTCAGGATTAGATGTAATTGCTTTCTACACAACACAAGGGGAAAAATAAAATTCAACATGTGCACCTTTGATTGCGCACATGGTCTGCCTAAGAAATATTGTAAACAGATACGTAGATAATCAAAGATCCGAGTTTCTTACAAGTTACCGTGACTCAAATAAAATTTAAACAGTATGTTGTATTCATGAAGCTGATTAACTCCCTCTTACAGATAGTTAACTCAGATGATAATGCTGCTTCTTTGAAATAGAATTGAGATTATTCAAACCAAAGAGGATCTCTTTTTCACCTATTGGTAGAGAACGAAGAATGGCATCATGGCAGTGTAAATAAAAAAGAAAATATAGGAAGCAAAGCTTCCAAGGAATATTTCCCCATTTGTTTCAGAAACAGCAGCTGCTAATACTTACCGAGTGTAGCCAGTTAATCTAAATTAGCTACAACTGCATCTACGACTTCTTGGGTGGTGCTGGTTCCTCCCAGGTCCTTTGTTCGGCACTTCCCATCTAGAATTACCCGCTTCACTGCAGTTTCTAAGCGATCAGCAAATGATGGGAATTGAAGGTGTCTTAGCATCATGGCAGATGAGAGAAGCAGTGCAACCGGGTTTGCTTTCTTCTGTTCCAGTATTTTCTCGTTACCTACATTTCCTGCGGAAGCACCTTGCTCAAAAACAGCATGATCAGGCCCAACATTGCCTGAAAAAACAGTTCCAATACTTCACTTGCTCAGGACTCCTGGATTAAATTACATGATACGGAACATGAAACCAATACAAATACTAGAATCTACTTGCATACCACATTGATAGAAATCTCCAACGAAAGGCAAAACTAAATAGAATGTGTTAACAACACCTAGGCACTGGAAACTTTAGCAAAGGCTCAAGATTAATAAAAGCCAAAAAGTTTATAGCTGAATGTTCATAAATCATGCACACACAAATTCAAAACTCTAATCTCCTTTAAGTGCTTGAATGCCTCAACTAATAGTGTCATATAGGCAATAGCACATAAAATTCTTCATCTTGCAGAAACTTACAGACAAGTAAAATCAACGGAAATGAGCTTTCCGTGGTCTTCAATATAACTAGAAAGCAGTTAGTCAAGAGTAAATGTGTTCTAGCGCCAACTATTTGCAAAGTAAGCTGTTATGCCATAAACAGTAGAAGATACAGGTTTAACAGGAAGTTCCAAACTAAGGCATTTCCATTAATGTACCTCCGGGCATGACTCCAGTACCACCAGCTATACCTGCCGCTGTATTAGCAACAAGATTGCCATAAAGATTGGGTGTCACCTGCAAAACATACGACCAGGCCATATCAGTAAGCTGCTCTTCTTTTTATTTCCCCTCTTTTTCATTCCTAAGGATAATTACTCACGAAGCTTAAATCCCCTGTTGTTAGGCACAAAGAGCAACATGATATTCCACTGATAAGCATGGCGGAGGTCGCTAACAGGCTCAACCCTATCATTTTTTGCTTTTGTCACTAAAAGTTCATATTTGCGGAACAAATTCAAACTTGAAAAAAAAATCATTCGGGCAAATTGGAACTACTAACTATTAACACGAATTCATGAAGGAATAAAAAATAAACTTGCAATGTTTTTTTCATCCCAAACCTATTCTCTGTAAGGCCAAGTTGGGGCAGGACAGCTTTCCAGTAACTTAGTCGAATGAGAGGAAAAGTTTGACAATTGATCCCTTTTGTTCAATTAACACAAAGCCGAGGTAGATTTACCAAGTTGTCAAGAGAATTTTGGTCCTTAACCTCTCCTATCTCATACCGAGGATGCGAAACTAGTTGCTCCAAACTCAAATCCTAAGAACTATTCTCTGATCAATTGGCTTTAACCAAACAGTTCCAGAACTTATTTCAGAGATCACTACAGTGAAGTCAAAAACTAAACTACAATTCTTTGTGCCTAACTTGATTAAGATTACAATACAAACAAGAGGCATAAGTATGCTTGCAATAAAACATAGTTGTTGTTCACCACATGTTGATGTCATATCAAAGCCTAGATGGTTAGAGTAGGATATCTTTCTTTTCTATAAGCCTGAATTTTGATGGTTAAAGATATCCGGAAATTAAATGGCAGTTACTTTAAGCAATTATTCATTTCTGGTTTCTCTACCTGAACATGACATTCATGTCATTCTAAAGCATTAGTAAAATTCATATATTCAAGAAAGCTGCTCAAATGCATATTCCCATACCATCACATCAAATTGCTCAGGCTTTGAGACAAGTTGCATGCAGCAGTTATCCACTATAATTTCATTGTATTGGATCCCAGGATATTTCGTGGCAACCTCCCGACAAGATTCTAGAAACAAGCCATCAGCAAGTTTCATAATGTTTGCCTTGTGCACAGCAGTCACTTTCTTCCTGTTGTTCAGGTAAGCATATTCGAAGGCGTATTTTGCAATGCGCTCCGAGCAGAACTTTGTTATCACCTAACAAACTAATAGTATGAGATACAAAATAAACCCAACTCTTACAAAATCAGAAATGAGAAAAGAAAACCACAGACAAAAATAAGCTAATGCTCACAGCAAATAAAATATATAATCCAGCAGGACACAATGCTACATTTACCTTTCTGTTGTATCATAATTTATAAAACATAACCCAACTACCTACGCCTTGGAGAACACTACACTTCCCAAGGACCAATATAAATGCTCCCTACTTTCCAAAATAAAAATAAAAATGATCCTTAGACAGTAAAGAAACGAACTTCAAAATAGCTTCTTTCTAACTCATTTCTCTACCAAATATTGAACCCCAAACCCATCAGTATCACTAAATTCAGTTCCTTACAGATTAGAGAAAAGAAACATAAACATACCTTCAGACTCTCAACGACGCCAGGTACGACCTCGTGTTCAAGGCCGGAATACTCCCCTTCCGTGTTCTCTCTGATCACAACAATATCAACGTTCTCGTGACGAGTAGGCAACCCAGGCAAATTGAAGCAATTGACAAGTGAAGCGTACAAATCAAGCTCCCTCCTCAACTGCACATTCAACGAGCTAACGCCTCCTCCCATTGGAGTAGCCAATCCTCCCTTTAAGCACACCTTGTTCTTCTTGATGGAATCGATCACCTCCTGAGGAACCTTATTCATGTCTCCATGCACTTCGTAACGCTCGAAGTAAATCGGCGCGTGCATCGCCTCCATCACTTGCTCCACCCCGCCCGTGACCAGAGGCCCAATCCCGTCGCCCGGGATCAGCGTCACGGCTCGCGGTGTTCCGTCCCCTGGCCGCGGCATGTAGGTGACGGATCGGCAGGCGCTGAATCGGGAGGTTGGTTTTGGCTCCGACGAGGAAAGTAGTCTTTTGAGGTAGGGTAGGGTTCGTCTGGCCATCGGGTTTATGGTATTCGGGTGGGCTGGGCGGCGATAGGTGATTAGTTTTTGATCTGATTGATTAAGCGATCATTGACGCGAGAATCGAACTGAAAAGGTCACAGTTACACAGGACAGGGAGAGAGAAGCCTAATAAAAATTTAAATTAAATTAAAAGTTGCAATTTAAATTATAACCAATTGCTAGATGCCAAGTGTAAACGGTTTGATGTACTGATAGCTATAAAAAGTGTTGAGATTTTCTGTACCCGTAATTTTGTTCCTATCCGATCTTATGATATCCATTCATTTACTTTTTATTGGTCCTATTTAATAAATAGGTGAATGCTAATAAAACACGAAAAGAAAAAGTAACTGGAACCAGTGATCAAATCCCAGAAGGAATAGGCCGACTTTTCCTTTCTTTTTTTTTTTTAATGGAGTATTATGTAATTGTCATATTTCAGATAAAATTTTGAATTAACGCAATAGTTTATAAATCATGTCAATCAAATACTCGTATTAGACAAGTCATGTATAATAAATTCAATCAAAAGAGTGTAGAGAAATTTAAACACATGACCTTTTGATTTTATATTTTGTTGTCTACCAATTTGACCACTTCTAATGACTTTTCATAGGTAAAAAAGACATCCTTCGTCTTCAAGCATTGGAACCTGTTTTTATTTGCTCCAAATCTTCTCGCATTACATAATATTCATTCTAAAGTAACAGACTATAGTATGGTCAATGGTCACTGTTCAAATATAAGGAAGGGGATCGTATCTACTTTCTATTGTTTAACCTAATTTATTATTAAAAAGGACTATATTGTACAGATTGAAGAAATTGTTAACTAAATTATTTATTTTTTAATATTAATAAAATAAAGTAGAGGATTTTCTTAATTTTATTTATTTTTTGCCTTTTTAATTCTCAGAATATATATTAGATTAATTCTCTTCATTTTCCATTTTTTATTTTACTAAAAACTTTAATTTAAAAATAATGTTAACTACAAATGCAAAGGTCAAGGAATGGATTAACCAGGATTAATGGCAAGGCTTTCCTGATTTTTTCAAAGATTATATCTTAATTTATTGTCATAACAACCTAAATGTGGCTGTAACATAAAAAATTAGTGGATTACAAGCTAGTAAAGGGTGAGTTAGAGAAGATAAGGCAATATGTGAAATTGCCTTTGGAACATGGGGGGTATTTTCTCTGGAAAGAGCGCAACATCAGAAGCTTTGGGGCCTTAGAGAAAAGCTTTACCCAAATAAAGTTAGAGCTCAACTAATGGATTAAAGCATAACCATTTCCGGGGATTCCAGATTCACAAAGGTCTTTAAGTTCAATTTCAACAAGAAATGGTACGGGATGAAAGTAGAATACATGCAAGCATCTAGTTCATAAAACCCATACAGCGACGAAAGTAAATGACAACGTAACTGCGATGATGTTCCCTTACAGAAATACTAGCAGACATAGACTGCGCAAATGCGCAGTCGTTATCTTAAATAATATGCCCACTTAGTTTATATTTTACGATTATTCTATTAATCTATATATTATAATAAAACAATTTAAGGAAACAAAATTGTTATATTGAAGTTTAA
>JAOTAY010000191.1:10484995-10499914 GCA_025629805.1 Erythroxylum baracoense
TTATATAATAATAGACATTGGTGTATTTTTTATTTCAATAAAATATTTTATTTTTACTTATTCTTATAAGTTTTATTAAATACTGATTTTATAGCGATTCACTACCGATTGAACCTCTAAACCTTAAGCCTTTCCTTCGACCGATTCGATGACCGGTCCAGTTTTTAAAACATTGGTTGTATAAGACATTATATAACCATATTATTAAAGATTTAAAATACATTTTTAACCTTATCATTTTCATCATAATCCAATCTAAACTTTAATATTTCATATTATTTAATTCTAATTCTAACATTTTCAAAACGTTCAAAATAGACTTTAGGTAGATAAATAAATGAATTCAAAACTTTCATTCTTAAATGTAATGTCATCGCTAATGTAACTCTTTTTATCATTTTTTAAAAATAAGTTAATAGCTCTCATTATTGTGTGTATGCCACGTGTTATAGTGGGGCCTAAATGACTTAGTTAAAACTTAAAATTTTTAATAATTTTTAATTAGCTTAAATTATGTATCTTAATTAAAGCCAAAATGCCTCTCTTCTCTCTATTTTATCTCTATGATCAAGAATTTTTCTTACTTTGTCATCAAGAATCAAAAGTAAGGTTGAACTCTAGTGATGGCTCAAAACCATTTATGCATGAACTCGTGCACAAAGATTACATTGTTGACAAGTTACAAATGAGATCTTCTAGAATGAATTTATAAGTCAAGAAGCAAAAATCCATCTCTTGAAACCCCCACTTCAATCATATGTTTTGTAAAAGTACTTCCTTTTCTCGTTTGCCAACTCGTAGACCCTAGAGAATCTCCTCTTCAGGTTTTAGTCTCCAGCCAAAATTGCAAAAGTCCAAATGCAATTTTCTTTAATATCCCTATAAGAACCGTAACTCTTTTACTCAAAGCTACTCTTAGGATCTAGAAACAATCTTCACCTTCTCAGAAAGACAAAACTTAGAACAAAAACAATGGTTTTGGTTTATTTGGGTCCATACTAAAAAGAATAATAATTCATAATAAGAGATGTAAGAGGGACATCAGCGATGATGATGTCAAAGTTTTAGTGAACGATAAACCAAAGTGGGTTTCTTCTACTTCTGACTTAAGGGCTTTTGAAATGAGCTTCTCTTGCACTTTCAATAGGAGGCCTAATAATGTAGTTTGGTTAGAGAATAACGAATATATAATTTTGGATTTGGAGACACCATTATCCTTTATCATAAAAATATATAATTTGAGTAGTAAACAGCTTGCAAGTAATGAAATATCGTCAAATTCAGACCTATATGGCTAAATTAGAGAGAGGTGAGATAGTAGACATAAGCCAAAGAAAGCAGAGGCATCTAGGTTTAACTAGGATTTTTTGGTTCAATTCGAGTTTCACTAAAGTGGGAATTACTTTCCTAATTGAAATAAGTTAGGTTATGGATTTTAGTTAAAGACTTAACTAAAATAGTTAAGGTACATAATAATTAGACTAATTAAAAATATTAATAATTTTTAAATAATTCATTAAAACTCCATGACATACATGTGGTAGTGGAGCCCACAAACTGATTTTAAAAAATAATAAAAAGTGTCATGTTAGTAAAAACGTAGCATTTAATGAATGAAAGTTTAATACTGTTTAATTTTTTATTCACTTAAGGTCTATTTTGTATGTTTTGATAACGTTAGGGTTGAAACTAAATGCTTTGAAATATTAGAATTTATGTTGTATTATAAAAATAACGATATGGGTCAAAATGTACTTCCAGCCTATTGTTAGATTAAATGAGGTTTTAACCTACAATTTTGATGATAATAAAATATGTCACTATTAATTTTTTTAGTCCTTGGTGATATTAGTAAGTTAGTATGTAAAAGATCAAGTTCAATGGAAAGATAAAGTTATTAAAATGAGCCAACTGAATCAATTGAGTAATCAAAGCATAATGAGAACGAGCAAAGTAAACATATGTTTAATTTAAATGAAGAACCAAGAATAAGGAGGAATCAAGAATGTCAAGACTTGAGAAAATCATTATAATCCTTCTTATAATCTTGTATTATCCATCTCAATGAATTAAAGGTTCAATCATTACATGATTATTTGCATATATGGTATAATGTATGGATCTTTTTATAATAAAGAAGAAATATGTTTTTGTCATTAAAGAAAACTTCTTAATCTTTAGACCAAAATTTGGAGAACTTTAAAAATAGTTTTGAATTAATTTTTTGCAAAAAGAATGTGTTTATTTAGTGATAAGTTTTAGAGTTTTAAATAGACTAGTCGATCAAGTGCCTTTCAAAAAACATATATCTTAAGTTTATGACCATATTGGTTAAGTAATGTGACATATTGATTGATCAATGTGCTAGATTTGTCAATTAATGCTATTGTTATTAGTCATTATATTAACTATTTTTTACTGATAACTATTATTTTACATTATTTTGAACATAATAGACCATATATGAGTTGGTGGGTGATCTTAGGTATACTAGAGAGTTTTAAAGAGCCTCGAGAGGCTAAAGAGTGCATGTATGCATTATACAACATATATTGTGCTTTCATTCATTGATGTGAGCAAGAGGTGTTTTTGAGTTACATAATTATCATAATTGGAGAATTACTTAAGATACACTTTATAAGGGTTCCTTTAGGGCTTTAATAAGAATTCTAAAAAGTTATTCTTTTGTGGAAAAGCAAAATGATTGTAAGGGTTCGTCTTCACCCATAGCAAAGAAGATATTATATGGATAGCTACTTTTTAAAGAAGATGGTGAATTCTTAAAAGGATACTGAGGACTGAAACCTAATGATTATTCAGTTGAATTATTATAAATCGATTTTGTCTCTCTTTCTTTACTCTCTTTTTGTTATTATTTTGTTTGTTATGATTGTTTTTTTATAAAGTTATCATAAGTATTAATTTGAATGAGAAGTTCATTCATTAGTTCAAAAATAGGACAAAACATGAACGCACACAATTTACTTCCCTCTTATGTTCCATTTGAGAATTAACACATACATCCTTTAGTAAGGAAGAAACTTTAACGTTTTTGGCTATGTTAACATGACAGTAGAACACTTCTAACTTTCTTATTCTTTCAATCATATTTGACATCGTAGTTGACACGAGAACAACTGGACAAAGTAAGGGACTTATTGCATGTATGATTAGGTCAATTATAAGGGTTAAAGTTGGAGAAAATTCAGAGTTTAAACATTCAATTTTGGCTAAATAAGGCCTTACACGTGTATGTAATAACCTGTGCCCCTCAATAGGCATAAGAGTTGAAGTTTTACTAAAAACACGACCTAATACATAACTATATGTAAGTCTATGCAACTCTCGAGAAGATTAATTAAGACAACATGGTCTAACACTATTGGGTCTCAAATTGTGTCTAATTTCATAAAGTTACAAAAAAGAATCTACAGTCTCAACTACATGTGTATCTTAGATCATGTCTAACTTCACAAAATTATATTCTTACAAAAATATTTAGAGTCTTAGCCACAGTATGTCCCAGACCATGCCCACGTGCATTAGAATTTTTCGTAATTAATATGACTTGATATATGAGTATATTTCATGTCATGCTCACTTGAAACCCTAATTTTTAAACCAGTATTTAAGGCATGTTTCTTTTTAATTGTAAGTAGCTCTTGAAAACTTTGTTTATTGAGAGTTGTGAGTGCTTATTTTCCTTATTCTTCCTCAAATTTTAGAATTATGAAATAATTCTTTTCTTTGTGGTATTTGCTTACATAATAAATATGACTTGATATATGAGTATATTTCATGTCATGCTCACTTGAAACCCTAATTTTTAAACCAGTATTTAAAGAAACCCTAATTTTTAAACCAGTATTTAAAGAATGTTTCTTTTCAATTTTAAGTAGCTCTTGACAACTTTGTTTATTGAGAGTTGTGAGTGCTTCTTTTCCTTGTTCTTCATCAAATTTTAGATTTATCAAATAATTCTTTTCATTGTGGTGTTTGATTACATAATAAATTTGGTTCAAACTTGTTCATGGGTGTTCTCTAAGGTTTTAATCTTATATAAGCTTGCATCAATTAGTATTAGAACTTAAACTCTAAATCATGCATAGTTATTATTTTCATATTTGTTTTTATATCATTTAAATTTCAATTAATTACTTTGTAAAAAAATAGAAAATAATGTTCCTTGTAAATTCCTTTGCATTCTATTGTATCACATTCTTTTTTTTCTAAGTTTCAGTAAAAAAATTTTACATCATCTTAATTTTTTGGGTTTAACTATATCTCTTATTATGTTAGGGTTTCTTCTTATTCAATTTTTTTGTTTTGTATCTTTTGTATCGAGATTATTATAAACTATATTATTTGCATTATTAGTTTATCAAAGAAAAGAAAATAAAATAAATAAAGAAAGTGGTGCAGGAATAGTGGCCTCAAGAAACTACTCTTGAATACAATTTGAAATTCTTACTAGCCCTTCCTTATTTTATTCAGTTTTTGTATTTCTTGCTTAAGTAATGATTTATTCTCTTTTTGATCAATATTTCTTAAGTTTTTTTTAACTTTACAAGGTTGAATTATTGTTTATGTTTGTTTAATTCTATAAAGAATATACGAAGGAAGCAAAGAGTGGAAAAAGTAAGAGAATCTGAGATTAGCATCGAGCCAAATAAAGAGTAAAATAAGAGTGGTTTAACATCTTTGAGAGTAAACATATAAGGGAGTACGTAAGGAATTTTTTTTCATTAGCTTTCCTTGTAGCTTTAAAATAGGTTTTCTAAAGGTGTTTTAACAACAAAGGATGAGAAAGATAACCCACTTTATGAAAGCCATGTGAGTATAGTCTAAGAGGATAAGTATGATGTATGTTAAGGTGAGGGATACATAAGAGAGGCAATCACAATAGATTGCTAAATTATAAGAGAGACAATAACCCTGAGTCTATAATGAGGGGGTATAATAAGTGTAATTCTACATTGTTAACAAAGTTAAAGAGAAGAATGATAAATTAAGTGCTAATAACGTTAACCTCACATTTGTTGTTAACAGGACAAATTTAGAAATTAGAAAGGGGTTAGGCATGATAGGGAGCAAAAGAAGGAGCCTAGAGTTCGAGAAGGATGGAAATTTTGACAATATCATAATGATTATAACTTTTTTGAAGATATGAAATGATCCTAAAACTTTTTTAGAGTGGAAGACAAAGATAGAATTGATCTTTGACTGGCGTAATTACTTCAAAGAGAAAAAGGTAATCGTAGTAAAGTTTACTGATTATACTATCATTCGTAGGATTAAATAGTTTGCACATATGGTATGATGTATAGATCTTTTTATAATAAAGAGGAAATTTGTTTTTATCATTAAAGAAAACTTTTTAGTCATTAGACCAAATTTTGCGGAACTTTAAAAATAGTTTTGAATTAAATCTTTGCTAAAGGAATGTGTTTATTTAGTGATAAGTATTAGAGTTTTAAATAGGCTAGTTGATCAAATGCCTTTGAAAAAAAATATATCATAAGTTTGTGACCATATTGGTCAAGCAATGTGGCATATTGATTAATCAATGTGCTAGATTTGTCAATTAATGCTATTGCTATTAGTCATTATAATAAATATTTTTACTGTTAACTATTATTTTACATTATTTTGAACATAATAGATCATATATGAGTTGATGTGTGATCTTAGGTGACAAGTTCCCATCCTGAAATGACTAGGCGGCCTGTCCGGCACCCCGTAGCGGCCCTCTAGTCAATATCTGATCCAGCTGGAAGGCTCATGTGGAGCTAAGTCTATTGCCCTTTTTACCTAAAAGCCTCAACTTAACATTAAAAGACATAAGTAGTGAAGTTTTTTTAAAATTTTGGTAGCACAATGACTATATTTTGACCTTCCTAAAATTTTCAAGCCTCTGTAAAAGTTCAAAAGCGCTTCTATATTCATCTCAAAATCTCCACTACAAAATTTGGACTTTAAGTCCATTCACAAGCAATCTCAACAATCACTTCAATAATTTAAAAAAAACCTCAGACATATTCATGTATATAACTTTAAAACATTTATATACATGCATTTTTACACAAAATACGATCCAAAACATATTCATGAAAATGTGAATATTCCCAAAAAAATATTTACAAGGCAAAAATGCTTACATAGCAGCACTTGACGAAGTTAATTACTCGTGAGGTGGAGTTCCTGCTACTAAAGCCCCTAAGTGTGCACCTGGGAGGTTTTATTTAAAAACAGAAAAGAGAGTGTGAGCTAAACGAGCTCAATAAGTGGTAGATTTTCTATTCAAATCATAATTAACAATTTAAACATTCCTAAAACAAATTCAGCTCAACTTGTATAATTCAATAATAATATGAAACATATATGTTTCCCGAAATCAAGTTTCTCAAATCGCTTTTTAAATAAATAATGGCAGCATTAAAAATGTCATGAATTTCTTACACGACATAGCCTATCACTAACTTCTTTGCCATACCTTTAGGCATAAAGTCAGGGTCCTAGTTCTGCATCGCTTACCTATGAATGGTTACTCACTAGTTACGGAGTTAGTTATTCATTGCTTACCTAAACTAGGATAACAACTATATATTGGTAGTTACGGAGCTGGTTTTGCATTGCTTACTCGCAACTGATTAACCACTAATTACGGAGCTAGTTCTACATCGCTTATCTGTACTAAGTTAACCGTTATACACCAGTATAATAACATGTATAAAACCTATCGATATACTATAGGCTAGAAACCATTTCCTTTTTATCAACCAATAACATCATCTCAATGTAAACTCAAATTATATCATATTTAACTTTCAAACTTCAATTCATATATTACTAAAGCATAAACTCATACTAGCAATATTCACGTAAAACTCATATCAATATGAACTTCATGATAAAATAGAAATTATTGTCATAAAATCAATTTAAAGAGCACTCACATTTCATCAATTCTTTTACAAATAATTTAGTCATATAAAACAATTAAAATACACTTACTGTTTTGCAAACTTATCGCCAAATACACTCATGCGTTCGGTGCCCCTCTTTCGCCTACATAAAACACATTTTGCTTAGGAATTTATTTCCAAATTCATAAATAAGACATTAAAACTATAAATTTAGTTTAACTGAATTTGATATTAATATTTAATTCTGTAACACGTACATTAACTGTATTTTTTCTTACTTCTGTAAGCTAACCTATTGATCTCCATTTCCAAATATAGCTTCGAAAGTCACTTAAATACCATATTTACCCTTGCTAACTTACCAATTTCTTCAAAACACTATCTCATTCAATTTAATTCACCATATCACTATCATACATGATGAGTCATGGTTATGACCCCTGTCCAAAATTCATACCTCCACTTGTTCCTAAATTTTCATATAATAAACGTTCACATTAGATTTTGAGGTCTTTTGGACATTTGCTCCCCTATGTATCTAGTTTCCATATCATAAAAAAATCAGGCCATTTGAAGTTCTAAATCAAGAAACATACAGTAAACATCAGAAGCTGCTCCAACACAGGGTAGCATCAAATCACCATTTTCAGTCTTAAATTCCAATATGATTCGGCGAGAATTAGGTCAAGGTCTCTTCTAAGAATTTTTAGTATGTCTTATGTTTCATTTTCAGTTGGAATCACCCAATTTGGAGGTATGTAGGCTTATTTATGGCCAAAATAATGAGTCTGGTCCAAACAAACCTAAGACAAAATTCTACTACACATTACTCTCTTGTCATATTCAATCAATTCCACGCAAAGAAACACCAAAATAACACCAAGGCACCATTGATATTAAACACATCCATACCACACTAAAAACCCATAAAAATTAGGAATTTAAGCTAGGAAAACTTACCATTTTTTCATCTAATCTTTTGGGTATTTGTTGAACAACTTTACTTGATCAAGATCTCTTCAAATCTCCATCAAAATCTATCAACAATGAAAGCCCTCTTCTTCATCTCTCCTTGGCTGACTTTTACACTTACTTCTCTTCTTTTCACTTTTATTTTTGGTCTCCCATGTTTACTCTTTCTCAACACTTACGATTATGTTAAAGAATGAAGTTAAATATCTTTTTTTTATACTCATTTAATGGATTCCATATGACACCTTCCTATTGGTTCTCTTCTAATGACTCATCCTTCCACCAACACCATATAAAATGACTAAATTGCACTTTAATGAATACCAAAAAGTCCAAATTGTCCTTTAATGCATACAAAAAGACCAAAATGCCCTTCAATGCATCTAATTCATCAACTATCCAAATTAAATCCAACAAATATTCCACAACTATCTTATCATCAAATTGACCATGAAATACTCAAATTATGGTCAATACTTATTGAGTGGATGCTTTAAAATTTTTCGAATGGGTTTAAATTATTAATACCTATTACTTTCCAAAAAGGGCATTTTAGTCCGACTTTTGGAACTCCCAAAATCCATCATATAAGACTTATTTTTGATCTGTTTCATTATCATCGGATTGTAATACTTATTCTGGATAATTTTTAATATTTCGAGGTTGGGTCCCCAAAAATTACTATTCATCGAAAAACATTATTCACCGAACATAAAAATTTATATTCAACGAAAGGAAAGGTTAGGGGTTTTACAATCCCCCTCCTTATACAAATTTTTTCCTCGAAGTTTAACTAAGCATACATGTTCAAAATAAGTGTGGATACAATGCACGCATCTGCTGGTCAGGCTCCCATGTAGCTTCCTTTACGACATGAATCCTCCACAGTACCTTAACCAAAGGAATGATCTTATTATGTAGCACTTGTTCTATGTGGTCGAGGGTCTATACAAGTTCCTCCTTAAAAGTCAAATATTTCTTTAGGTTTAGCGGTTGTTCTATGATTACATGCGAAGGGTCTACTAGGTATTTGCGAAGCATAGATATATGAAAGACATTGTGAATAATCGAGAGTTCATCAAGTAGCTTCAATCGATATTATAGCACCCCACTCTCGCAAGTCACGTACCCGATATCCTGAGTAATATCCGAGTACATAACCTCGCAA
This sequence comes from Erythroxylum baracoense, assembly GCA_025629805.1. NCBI lineage: Eukaryota > Viridiplantae > Streptophyta > Magnoliopsida > Malpighiales > Erythroxylaceae > Erythroxylum > Erythroxylum baracoense. The sequence goes on from JAOTAY010000191.1 coordinate 10,494,062, forward strand.
GGGTGGGAGGCTAAAACAGTCAAATACAAGAAACTCAATAAAAGTTTTTTTAAAAAAAACTTTTCAATCACAAGAGTTACAACTCTCATTATACATATCATCGAAATCCCAGTTGTCGCTTAGGTCCATTTCAATTACAAACATCACTCACCACAATGGATGTTATAATTTAAAATTTACACATGTACATTGCACAATATTAGCGGAAATATAATTCAAAACTAAAATCCTGAAGACATATACAGGTGCAAACTGATCCCAACCCTTAGTCCATATCTAATTTCAATGGTATATGCCAATTAGCCTAACTGGATATCTCCTCTGAACATGAAAAGTCACGTTGCAATTTTGGATGAGTTTTGTGAACTCAATGAGTAAACTATCATTAATGATCTCACTCCAAGTTACACACAAATATCATACAACCAATCAAATTCACAACATTTCACATCACAATAAGACATAATAAATACTATACATTTCACATACCTTCCTTCAGAATTTGTACAACCCAATCAGTCACATTATCATGACATATCACTGTAACATCACAACTTCAGAAAGAATTCACAAGCATATGTTTCATAATCATAAATATACAAATGCAGATGCATATGAGACTCTGGATTCTTTATTATTTGTTGTTATCGAGTGCCTTTCAGATACAGAATAGATACTGGCCCAATGGGCTCAGCTAGAAACAGAAATCAAAGAGCAGAGCTCTACATGCAAAATAATGAGTTTATAGCTCTTTCAGACTGGCTACTTTGATCACAACGCCTTTATCTGAGCATGCATTTTATGAAATGCTTCAATAACAGAATATGCTATGAATAACATTCACTTATAATGCACAGACATAATCTTATATTCATCGAACCTCAGTCTAGCATTTAACTTTTGTTAAGTATTCAGAATTTAGTTGTAACATATGTCATTCAAATTATAGATGCAAACAGAACACTTCCAATACATTCCCGGCTATCAAGCTCCTCGGACTATTAAAGTTCGAAATTCACAAATAGACCACAAACAGTTTAATAATTGGAAGTTAAACAAAATCAATCAATCCTAGGAAGATCATATAGGTTGACTCACAAATGCTCCTTTTCGCTTATTGCCTTGAAGTCCCGGCAATGTCTGGATGTTGTCGCTCAATGTGTTCCTCTAAAACATATCATACATATAAATATCACAATTTTGCTCAAATATGAATTTATTTATGCAGATTCATGTATACTGAATACGTACAATGCATGTTCATGACAATTCCGGGTTCCTTATCATTATTCTTGTCACAATATTCATTTATATATCAATACTCAATTTAGCAATCCAGACTTGTCTAAAAGCATACTTTCAGGTCTACTTTGCATGATTATTATCATTAGTAAAGTGAAGTAATTTGACAATACTTCCTTCTGGAACATTGTTCTCCCATGTCTTAAGTTCGAATGACACTAAAATCATACAATTTGATTCAATATTCTATGAGTTATGCTCACAATACCACAGACTATGTACATTTGAACTTTTGGCTAGTACATGATCATACCCTCAACAGTGTACAACTCATATCTCTCAATTCCCATTTCTAAAAATTATAAACGTTATACCAATAAAAATATAAGAGAATAAACTACAACTTTTATGAAGACACCTTTGTCAGATTCGGCTTCTATCAATACAGTTTACTCAATATCAATAGCACATAATTTCTGTCTCGGGTAGTACTACAGCCTCAGTCAAGACTCAATTTCGATCCAGATTTTTAAATCCTTAGAGACATAATTAAAATTAGACTTCTTCAAGAAAGTTGTAGCCATATGACTCTAATTTAATCTGAATTAAGAATCAATTCATTTAAAAATCTACAGGTCAAGATATACTTAAAATACCGAAGCATGTTCAATGAAAATGTTCCAGGTCACTTCCTCGTTTTCATCCTAAATTCATCAATCAAATCTTTCCCGAATGACTTCAGATGGCTATACACTTTTATGGACAGGAAGAAAAATGTGTTAAAGATTTTTTTGGTTGAAAAATCAAGTCATTTGGAGGTCGGAAGAAGTTATAGCCAAAAGAATGAAGGATGTTCAAAATTGTCAAACAGTAGTATATCTTTGCACGATCGTGCAACCACTTCATGACCATTTAGATTCACGATCGTGCACTACCTTTTATTCCAACTTCTTCCAGGTCTTCCCAAAATAGACCTTCGGGACAATTTTTCATGGTCATTTTGACAAGGAATGTGAAGGATTTAGGTAAAACATTCTTCTAAAACATTGCTTTTTTATGCCTTAAGTTTCTAATGAAGCTAATTTTATGCAATTTTGTTCAGTATCCTGCAAGTTATACTAAAAACACTACAGAATATTCCCAAACTACTACAAAATCCTAAAGTCAACTTCAAGCTAAATTTTGAAACTCTTAGAAATAGAATTCAATTTCGATTTCTTCATGAAAAATATAGTCCTATGTCTCTAGTTTACTTTAGATCAAACTTGGATATTCACAAATCAAGTTATGTTCTAAATACAAATGTATGTTCAGTAAAATATTGCATATAACATGCTCTAGCCCACTACCATCCTTCATCTTGTTAATCATAACACCGAATTTGCTTCTTCCTTCACCACCCACACATGCATCAACACCATTCATGCATGCAGCAATCCACAAGTATGAAAATATACACCATTCATGCATGCATCCGTTTACAAACATTAAAACCTTAACAGAAGTCATTTACACTATCATAAAACCTAAAGCATAACTTACTTGGTTTATACTTCACACTTCAGCAAAAATTCTAGAAATTAACAAGTTTTCGGTGGAGAGAGCCAAAGATAGAGAGAGACAATTGAAAACCTCAAATGGGCTAAAGTGATTCAGTTTTTGTTTTGTAAGGTGTAACGTTGATAGATTAACCAAAAGCCAATATACATAAATGAGCAAGGTGGTGTTTCGATGATGGTAAAGCAAGAAGGAAGTTTAGATGTTTTCGGTGAAATCAAAGGAAGAGTTACAGAAACATGTTTCCTAATGACTAGGTGTCTCTTTTAAGTCTTGACACAAGTCTCTAATGGATGTATTACATGTGTCCTCAATGTAAGGCTACGAAATGTCACTTAACTATTGGTCCACATGTCACACATTAATTTATCCATTTGTCACTCCATAATTTGTCCATTTGTCAATTAATTTCTAATACAATTGTCACACTTCTATTTGTCTCCTATTTCAATATTTTTTCTAGTCTAAATTACCTTAAATTTTTGATAAATCTCTAAAACATCTTAAATGTCTCCAAAAATGCAGAATAAATTCTAATACACACCAATTTAATTATCAAGAAAATTAATCCATAATTCACCAAAAATTTTGAAATAATAACCATTATCACCAAAGAAATTTTCAACACAAATAATCCACGATTCACATTTTAATCGCGTTTATAAATCAATCATACCTAGAAAATGTCAGTGAATGCATGTACAATGATATTAATGTGAAAAAATCAATGTTCTCGCGTGTGTGTATGCCACCTTATGCATAAGCATGATTTATGCTTCCTAATTTATCGTTATCCTCTTATAAACACTATTTTAACCTTAACATAAGTAACAGGATGTTACACATTATCTGTATAGAGTTCAGACGAGGAATTTTACAGATCATAGAAGTCTCAAGTACTTATTGAGCCAAAAAGAGTTTAATTTGATACAAAGAAGGTAGTTAGAGTTGCTTAAGGATTATAATTTGTTAATTGAATACCATCCAGGCAAGGCAAATGTAATGGCTGATGCCTTGAGTAGGAAATCCTCCATAACCTATGTCTAGACAATTTGTCTACTATTGTTGAAAGAGATGGCTAAGCTTAGAATAAGCTTGAAATAGGAGGAACCTGATTGCATTATTGCTAATTTCATAGTGAGATCAATACTCAGAGAAAAAATTAAGGAGTTACAAGAACAAGATGCAGATTTGAATAAGCTCTGAGAAGAAATTAAGAATGACAAGCAATCTGAAGTGGAAGTCAGGGATGATGGACTTATGGTTGTAATCAATAGACTTTGTATTTTGAATGTCAAGGAGGTAAAAGATGAGATACTCGATGAGGCACACAATGCACCTTATGCCATGCACCCAGGTAGCACCAGGATGTACAGAGATTTGAAAGAGCATTTCTAGTAGAGAGGCATAAAGAAGGATGTAGCAGAATATGCAAGCATCTAGTGTGTCAGCAAGTCAAGGCTAAATACCAGGCAAGTTAAGGCCATTGTCCATTCCTAAGTGGAAGTGGAAAAGGATAACCATGAGTTTTCTGATGGGTTTGCCCAAGACCAGTAGAAAGTATGATGCCATATAGGTTATTGTTAACCGTTTGACAAAGTCAGCCCATTTTTTAGCAATTAAACAAACTGATTCTCTATATGTGCTAGCAAAGAAGTACATTGATAAGATAGTGAGACTACATGGGACCCCAGACTCCACAGTTTCTGATAGAGATTCTCTATTGACTTCTAGATTTTGGGAAAGCATGCAAGAAGCTCTGGGGACCAAGTTAAATTTTAGTACTGCTTTCCATCCCCAAACAGATGGTCAATCAGAAAGGACCATTCGAACCTTTGAAGGAATGCTCAGGGCATGTGTAATGGATTTCAAATGTGTTTGGGACGAGCACTTGCCATTGGTCGAATTTGCTTACAATAATTCGTACCATTCGAGCATTTAGATGGCTCCTTATGAAGCACTGTATGGAAGAAGATGTAGAACTCATATAAGGTGGGATGAAGAAGGAGAAAGGAAATTAATAGGACCAGAGTTACTCCAAATGACAGTTGACAAGGTCAATATAATTAAGCAAAGGCTCAAAGCAGCTTAAGATAGAATGAAGAGCTATACTGATGCACACCAAAAGGAAATGGAGTATGAAGTTGGTGAGAAAGTCTTTCTTAAGATATCTCCTTGGAAAAGATTCATGAGGTTTGGTAAGAAGGGCAAATTAAGCCCAAGATACGTTAGTCCCTACGAGATTATCGAGAGAATTGGACGACTGGCCTATAGATTGGCGCTACCACTAGAATTGTCACAGATACATGATGTCTTCCATGTTTCCATATTAAGGATGTATAGATCAGATCCCTCTCACATCATTCAGACCACTGAGGTTCAGTTAAGAGATGATCTAACTTATGAGGAGAATCCAGTGGAGATTCTGGACACTAAAGAGAAGGTCCTCAGGAACAAGACAGCTCGACTAGTTAAAGTCCTGTGAAAACATTATTCTAAGGAAAAGGCCACGTGGGACCCTTGGAGGTCATGAAGGAGAAGTATCCATGCCTTTTCAATGTCAGGTAAGAATTTTAAGGACAAAATTCTTTTAAGAGGGGAAGAAATGTTAGCCTCCGAATTTTTTTTGTTAAGTTAAACACGATTTAAATAAATTATGAGGTCATGATAGAATTATTATGGGAGTTTAATTAATTATTACAGTGTTAGTAGGATTTTATTACACTGGTTAGTTAAATTAAAGCCGTAGGAATGTATTGAGGGTAATTGTGGCATGTCACTTAAGTATAAAAGCCATGAAGCATTAAAGGAAGGGTAAAGTGAACATTTAGCACTCATTAAGGGTAAAATTGGAAGAGGAAAATGTTGTCTTGGTTATTAGAAGAAGAAAAACAAAAATGAGAAAGAAGAGTGAGAAAGTTTTGGCCATATAAGAGAAAAAGAAAGAAGACAAGTGAGGGTTTCATCTTTTCTTAGCTTTTAAGAGTGATTTTGAGGGTATTCAAGAAGAGAAAAAGAAAGAGGAAGAGAAGAGCTTCCATTTGAGCCAAACAT
>JAOTAY010000191.1:10507208-10518461 GCA_025629805.1 Erythroxylum baracoense
CGGCTCAGTAAAGCCTTGAGTAATTCTATTGTACTTTCGTGAAAGTGATTAAGCTGGGTGAGGGCCCCGCAGACGTAAGCAAGGAGTGCCGAACTGCGTTACCAAATTTCGGTGTTTCTTTTATTTTGATTCAGCTTGTTTTTTTTTTTTATTGGTGGCAAAGAAATTTGTGGCACGTTTGCGAATTAATTAACCCCCTTCGATTTTTCAGAAGAGATTTGCATTATGCCATTATTAGAGGAATATATATCAAAGGTAGCAAAGTTTTACCTAAGGTGAAGGGATAGCTAAGACCCAAAGGAGTATTGAAATATCCCACCAATCTTAGTGATCCTTAAAGATAAAATTAGAAAAGGGACGATTAATCATTCTTCTAAAGCAATGGGTGAGTCATTTAAAACCAAAGAGGATATTTACGATGAGAGCAAAGATAAAATTGATTCACATCCTTATTGAAATCGAGATATTAAATATTTTTTATGTTAAGAAACATGGCATATTGCATCCAAAATCCAAATAAGAGGGTTATAATCATAATAAATGATGGAGAAATAGCTGAGTGTGAGTGGCATGGATAAAAGGAAGCTATACCACCATATAAAAATTATAGTCATGACGGTATTGAGTATGTTGTTGAAGGCGAGATGCTTATGATTAGGAGGACATTAAGTCTTTAAATCAAGCGGATGAACTAAAGCAGTAGAGGGAAAATATATTTATACTAGATATGATATTTATGACAAGTATATAGTATGTTTATTGGTATATGCTAGCGAACACCATGAAAGTTATTCAAAAAATCAAAATTTATCTATACTCTAAATTTTAAATCAAGGACATAGGTAGTTTTGAGATTGCAGTAAGTGTTAAAGGGAATTAGATTCTGACAAAGAAATTATTTAATTTAGAAATAATCTCTCTACTAGTTAAATATAAGGTTACGTATACTAAATTTTTACAGAACCCACATTTAGCGAAATTTTTGCTACTATTGTCTGACTCTGATTTTTTAAAATTGTAAAACTATTTCATCTTTATTGGCACCTTCGACTCTCGTTAAATCTTTTGTTCTACTTACTCTGTTCTAATTCTCTTTTACACATAAATATGTGGATGAGATTTAATAGAATATGATAAGGATATTATAACTAAAACAAGAGATCTGATCGTCCATTTGACTAAGTCTTCTCTAAATGTTATTGATCCAACGCCACTTGGGAGTTTTCATTTGAAGCTAAATATAAATTTATGAGATCAACTTGTGAGGCAGTTAAATATGGCTGTGCAGCCCCAACTGAACAATGATTGATCTCAACCTCAACACTTTTAAGACTTGTGTAAGACAAAATCAGAATATTTTACAATCTCCTTCCACAACAGAAAACATTTATAAATCATCTTGAAGATAACCACAACTTGTTAAAACTTGAAAGTTATGTCACAAAGTCGGTAATTTTGTCTTTGTTTTAAATTTATAATTCTCGTTTGACATACGATAGAAACAGCGAGACAGGCTAAGAGCTATACTGCGTACACTACACCGTTCAAAAGCAAAGCGGGTGTTCATTGTCCGGACTCGTGAGGCTCATGTCCACTGTTCATATCTTTTCCCCATTTATCATGTTCACATGTTAACAGAACGGCGGTGTTTGACGGCTGCTGTTCTCTTTCCCTTTTTATAAATATTTCTGTCACCACCTTGCTCTCTGCTTCTGATTTATTGCATTTTTCTTTGCCCTTTTAGTTTGTTTACTCTTTTATGGCTTGTTTAAGCGACAAGAGCTGGTCTTCTCTTCCCGAAATGCTCTCGAGACGCTTGTCTGTGAACCAAGAACAAGAGAATGGAGAAACGCCGACCAGTTCTCTTGCTTTACCATTTGAAAAGGTGTTTCCGGTTTATGCCATGGGTGGGTTGGTGAAGCCTGAGTCCGACCCGGGCTCTGCTGTCTCAGCATCCGATTCGGGTGACCCTATTTGGGACGCCGTTAAGGGAGAAGCTAAGTTGGAGGTTGGCTACTCTTATCAGTATCCATTGTTTTTATGGATAAAAATGGTTTCTTTCTCATCAAGCTGGTCTTTTAGAGTTGTTTAAACGCAAATTTATCAACTTGCCTTTTTCTGGGAAATTAGATTCTCTTAAAAATTCCATTTTTATGTCACCGTTTGGAAAACAAATGATAGCAAATGCTTTCTAGATGTTAAAGGGTACTTGCTCCAGTTTTATTTGTTTGAAATGTTTTAGTCACGATATCTGGACTTTTCTGTATTTGTAATTGCATGGAATATCCTAGTCTTAAGAACATTGAATCCCCAAGATAATGCATCAGAACGAAGAAAGATAAACTCTAGATGTTACTTGGGATCTATATCTTTTAGAGGGAAATAATTGGAATCAGTTCAGTTGACGAATTTGTTAAATTAGTTCAATTGTTGTAGACAATTGAACAGATTCTGATTGTATTTGGTTCATAGACACCTGTTATGTTTGCCTAGAACAAAGAGATTCTTATCTCGGGATCTTTTCATATTAAAGTGTTTTGTTTTTGGATTTCCAAGTGCTGTTTTTTATTTTGGTTCAAATTTGTCCTAATTACTTGTATATCTGCCGTCACATATTGCAGGCAGAAAAGGAACCGATATTAAGTAGCTTTCTGTATGCTAGTATCTTGTCGCATGATTGCTTGGAGCAAGCATTAGCTTTTGTCCTGGCAAATAGACTCCAAAATCCTACCCTTTTAGCCACACAATTGCTGGATATAATTTCTAATGTTATAATGAATGATAGTGCTATTCAGCAGTCAATTCGCCTTGATTTGCAGGTATTTCATAATTCACAAATACATGACCGAGATTTTTGATTTATATGGATGCTGAATCTGCTCTTCATATGTCAAAATCTTACTTCCTCCTGTAGGCATTTAAAGATAGAGATCCGGCATGCCTGTCATACTGCTCAGCTCTATTGTACCTTAAGGTAATTCTTTCCTCTGATTTCTTATTGTAATGAATGGATTCTCCTGTAATATAATTATCTTATGGTTATTTTTCTTCTGACACCATTCTTCAGGATGTGCGGATTGACTTGTTTTCTGGGATAGAGAAATAGCATTTTTGTTTATTTGTCTGCCAAAGTGCTCATTTTTATTTTACCGCATGATATGTTGATACTGAAATGGAGAATTCACCCATTATGTGACTAGTCACTTTGTTCTTAGGGTTACCAATCCCTGCAATCCTATCGGGTAGCACATGCTCTCTGGAGTCAGGGACGGAGCATATTGGCCTTGGCATTGCAAAGCTGTATAAGCGAGGTATATGCATGCATAGCCAATCTTCAAGAAGACCATATTTTGAACTAATATAGTGTCTAACGTAGCGTTTGGTTCATGTCCCCATGTTGGAGACAGATGACAGGGACACAAAAGTCTTGTGCTTCGTAGTGTTTGCTTGCTGTCCTTATCTATTTTTGTCCTGACTCCAGAGCACAGAGACATAAATTTTTTGTTCCTTCTAAGACTATGGTACAAAATTTCTTGTCTCCGTCTCCGAAACAAAATACATAAGCAACTTCCAGAAATACCCCTCCTCCCATATAAGCAATTTTTTATTCTTAATTATATTATTAAACTCATTATTATTATTATTAATTCTTGTTATTATTATTATTTATTATTATTATAAAATTTGAACTTATTATTATTATTATTATTATTATTAATTTTATTATACGAAATTTTGAACTTATTATTATTATTATCATCATCATCATCATCATTATTAATTTATTATTATTATTATTATTATTAATTATTGTTATAAATTTTTTACTTATTATTATTCTTTTTATTAATTTTATTATACGAAAGTAATTATCTTATTATTATTATTATTATTATTATAAATTTTGTACCTATTATTATTACTTTTTATTTTTTATTATTAATTTTATTATACGAAATTAATTATCTTATTATTATTAATATTAATATTATTAATTATTATTATTAATTATTGTTATAAATTTTCTACTTATTATTATTCTTTTTATTATTAATATTATTATTTTTATTAATTTTATTATAAGAAATTAATTATCTTATTATTATTATTATAAATTTTGTACCTATTATTATTTATTATTATTATTTTTATTATTAATTTTATTATACAAAATTAATTATCTTATTATTATTATTATTACTAAATAATTAATGAATTATATATTTCTAATCATATTATACTGCAGGGTATTTTAGTCATTGACATTATTTTTATATTCTGTCAATTGCAACCAAGCACATTTCTATCCTCGAGACGAAGACAGTTTTATCTATTTTGTCCATCACAATCAAACATCTCATTGTCTCCAATTTTTGTTCTATTCTGTCTTCAGATTTTTGACTCGTTCCGTCTCTGCATATGAGAGACAGTAACCAAACGCAGCGTAAAGTTACATTCTGGGATTCTAGTTTATCACCTTCTAATGCTTCTACTGCTATATTTTGTAGGTTTTTGGAGTTGATATACATCCAGGTATATCCCTTAATCAATAGATTCTTCTTTTGAACACTGAAAAAAGTGGAATATGTTTTTTCTGGAGAAAATTGTAGAAAGTACATCTGAGGCAGCATATTAGTTTGTAGATTTTGCTGATGCAACTCTAGAAGTATGAATGAGCTTTTTTTTTCCCCTTCTTCTTTTTCGTATTTTGTTTTGGAATTTCTCTGTTTTGTCAAAAGGTGAAAGTATTTTGTATAGCTAGCATGGCCTTAACATTTTCATTTTGGTTTGTAGCTGCCAGAATTGGTGAAGGCATATTGCTTGACCATGCAACAGGTTTGGTCATTGGTGAAACTGCTGTGGTAGGAGACCGAGTGTCATTGATGCACGTAAGCAAGCCTTATTCTTCCCTTCGACCATTGAGTAATGCTGCAATTTAAGTTTGTGGTCATACAGTCTATGTTATTATCCTCAATAGTTGGCAGCAATTCTTTGCTAAATTATGTAAGAAACAGGATGTTCTTGTTCCTGCCTTAGAGATTTTATTTATTCCTTTTCATTTCTTATTTATCACATTTACATTAGAAAATGCTACTTCTATTGCCTTCTTCCTACTTCCTTAGATTGCTCTTTTGAAAAGCAGTTGATGTACACTGTCATGTTCCAAAGTTGTCCTGCCAATGGTACTTAAGCTATATGGAATAAGATATGTTTCCAGCTGGGAAAGATTTTAAGGATCAAGACTAAGGGATTGATGCCTTAATGGCTAAAATTTGTTACTTAACCTTGTTTAAAGATTATGCTCAAAATAGAGATGTTTGACAGGGTGTAACATTAGGAGGGACTGGTAAAGAGACTGGTGATCGCCATCCAAAAGTGGGCGATGGTGCACTTATTGGAGCTTGTGTTGCAGTACTAGGAAATATAAAAATAGGTGAAGGGGCTATGGTAGCTGCCGGTTCTCTTGTGTTGGAAGATATTCTACCTCACAGGTGAAGCAAATGAATTCTGTTCAAAAGTATCACTGCCTTTGTTACTTGATTTTGAGATAATTTATATTGACGGGTTCTATTTTCCTTTTGCTTTTTCTTGGTTGCACTTGAAGCATGATAGCAGGAATACCTGCAAAGGTGATTGGGTTTGTGGATGAGAAAGCTCCCTCTCTGACAATGAAGCATGGTATGAGAATGTAAAACAAAAACTCCCTTCTCCTTTTTCTTTTTCAATTTTTTGTGTGCATGTTTCGTGTTGCCATGGCTATATCTTGCATTGTACTTCACATTTGTATTTGAACCTTGAATAAGGATTGTGTATGTTAGCACATAGTGTAAGCTTGTATGAGTTTGAAATATGTATGGTATAGCAAAACATATAAAGTTGAGACAGAGTAAATAGCAGTTGCGAAGATTAGTCTCAGCGAGCTAATTAGCCTAATCAATATACTGGATGTCTTATACTTTTGTCCTTTCTTCGCAGATGCGTCCAAAGAATTTTTCAGACATGTAGCAGTTCGTTTTGGGGAGGGAAGAGATATAATGGTAAGTGGTGTCTTTGTTATATTCAGAAATGAATAGATTCATATCCGGTCTCCTAATTTCCAGGGGAAACATGATGATGGTGCCTGAGAGATTTGTGAATGATGCCGATGATGGGGAGCACTTGTGCAACTTTCTCTTCCAACAATTTTATTTAGTAATGTCAATGGAGGTTGTAGCAGAGGCTAGGCTTCCATGTCCAGCCATATTCCATACCCATTTGTATGAGATTGTTTCATTGGCAACCCATTTTTTGATCTGGAACAACAGTGGACGAGCGTAATTTACTTGAAATTGATAATGTATTATTCAATCAGAGCAGACAACTCATTAATGAGCCTATTGTCTTCATTACAACACAATACCCTCGTTTTCCAGTTATTACACAAAATGTTGATCGTGACAAGAAGCTCTAACATGGGCCCAACCCCCCATTGGAAACTTCGGCCCAGTAAAGATTAATCAAGTACCAAATGACTGAAATGCCCCTGAGGAAGACTGAATATTTCCATCCAATAGCCCCAGGGATGCACCACTGAATCATCCTCCTCAACCTTTTCCCGTCCGGAAAAGATATGTTGTTTTTGTAACGACGGAACGGCAAGTCGTTTTTCGTGTAACCGATTCGGCTCTCACGCGCAGAAGACTAGCGTGAGATCCCATTACGGTCTGTCAGATTTGTCTCCAAGCACTCACCTTCGCATAATCTCATCAATTCAATAGCAAGGTAAACGCTTGAAGCTAATCCATTTTTCACTCCACCGATTTGTGTGTTTTTCACGGATTCGGAATCCCCATTTCTTTTATTTTTTCTAATTGATTGGGATATATGATAAAGATGTTAAATTCGAAGAGCAAGTTAAGCTTGCATTACACCTCTGTTAATTAAGATCACATATCTTTCTTTAATTACTATATATTTAACTTTCTCAAATTTTTTTTTAGTGTCTATTTCTGTGATGTGGACAGTTATAGGGGTCTTGTTTCGATGTTGCTTACGTTGTTCAGTTCTTGTCTGTCAACATGTGGTGGGAATTGATGACGGAGTGATTTTGCAGAGATGTCGGTAGAGGGAAGTGATGCTGGTGAAATGCCAGTCGATTCTAATGAAGGCTCTAATGTAGAGCCTGAGAAGAAGTTGTCTGATGTGCATATCCAGAGCAATGGGAATGTTGCTGAGGGAAATGGGTCTGCTCTGCCAGCAGAGAATTCACATGAGGAGCTTGTGCAGATGGTTATTGAGTTGAAGTTTCAAAATGAGTTCTTGATGTCTCAATTTAAGGGATTCAAGAGTTTACAAGCAGAGAGTGACGAATCACTGCAGAAAGTGGAAGTTGGAGATGAGAGAACTGGGGAATCTATTAATGTGAAATAGCATCGTGAGACAATTGAGGCTTTGAATAAGGAACTTATGGTAGAAAAGCAAACAAGAGGAGCTGCAGAGGAGGCTATGAAGCATCTTCGTGAGGTGTACTTTGAGGCAGATGCAAAGGCTCAAGAGCTCACTGTGAAGCTTGTTGAAGGTTTGATTTTGTCCGTTTATTGTTCATTATTGTAGAAAATCTATTTTAGTCAAGTTTGATCTAGTTGTGGTTGTTGGAAAAGATACTGGACCTGTTCCAAATTTAAATGATGACTTCCATTTGCATCAATTTCACACTTCTGCAACTTGTTAATTTGGTCTTAAGTTATTTTATGCATATGGAACCCAAGTAAAGAACGAAGCTAATTTCATATGCACATTTATATAATTGGAAGAACTGATCTGTTAGCATTCTTAGTGTGAACACATAGCTCAACGGAAGTTGAACTAAGAAATTAAAGAGCGTGAAGAGAAGTACTCTGCACTAGATACCAAATTTCAAAGGCTTCACAAGCGGGAAAAGCAATGTATTCAAATTAAAATTGAATTTTAAAACTGACATATGAAAAAATGAAAAAATTATATAATAAAAAATAATTAAACGAAAATAATTCTATTTGTCACGTTTTTGTAAATTAAAATTATTTTCGAAAAAACGTCGCGGAATGCTTTTCGCGACGTTTACAAAAATATCGCGGAATGCTTTCCGCGACGTTTTTAAAAACATCGCGAAATGTGACTTTCCGTGACGTTTTCAAAAACGTCGCGGAATGTGACTTTCTGCGACGTTTCCCGAAAATGTGGCGAAATGTGACTTTCCGTGACGTTTTCAAAAACGTCGCGAAAAGTCCAATCTTTCTGTGACATTTTTAAAAACATCACGGAATGTCAGTATTTTCTGTGACGTTTTTTTAAACTGACCTTTTGCCTACACCACATTCTGCGACGTTTTTAAAACGTCGCAAATGGTATTCTATGACATTTTTTGAGATTCCGTGACATTTTTTAAACGTCGCCAATTGTGTTATTTTCTTGTAGTGCCAAGTCATTCAATCTTTTGTGCTCTAATCTATTCCTTTTCTTGGAATGGATGAATTCAAATGTGCTCCAATTCTTTTTATACTCTGTTGCACTCACACTTTGGAATTTTTCACTTCCCTATTCTATGACCCTAGGATAAGGAAATTTGGTTTAGGTTGAGAGTAAGAGCTTATAAACTGAACATAGAAATCATGTACAATATGTGTGGGTTCCCTGAATCCTCCATTATCGATCAACATGATGATTTTTATCCTTCTCGATATTGGAATGAACTAATTGGAATAGAGCAATTTCATGCCAAGAATGCTCATAACAATATAATAAGATCCCATGAGCACTTGTTGCTGCACAAATTCATGTGTTAGCTGGTTTTTATAAATCAGAAACTAACAAGTGCTTCATAAAGGAACTCTTTATGTTGTAGTGCATGGACCACATCATTCCAGTGTGCACATCCACACATGTGCTAAATGCTATTGTTGCGACTCCGTGCAAGAGGAACAACAATTTAGGTATGGGGTACCTAGTTTTTGCCATTGCTAAATATTATGGTGTGGATTGTAGTGGGTTAACTGTCCACCTCCCTGATTTCCTAAACTATCACCATTTGTGGTGGGCTGAAATCCTTCATTCCCACAACATGGAACTTAGGGATATCAGCCAAAAGACATATGTTAAGATTAGGGTCAGTCAAGAGAGTTTGAGTTCAACACTGCCTCAACAGGCAGATGAGGATTCAACCACTAAAGAGTCCGAGGAGGAGGAAGAAGCAGAAGATCAAGGCTGGAAGAAAGTCATGAAGGTAATCTCCGCAAACAACAAGATAGTTATTGATACACTTGCGGGGCACACCAGAATGATGAAAGAGATAGCTCGAATACAACGATGCCAAAGTTGAGATATTCGTTAGATCCATCAATATTTTGAGTCTCAGGGCGTTTAACTGCTGCCTCCAATACCATCCCCGCCTCCATCTCCACGAGATTTTGTCTAACCCATTTTTCTTTTTCAAATTAGTCTTCATCTTCATCTTCATCTTCGTCTTCGTCTTCATCTTTATTTTTATTTTTATTTTTTTTGTTTATTTTAATTTATGTTTCTTCTTTTCTTTTATGTGCTTGTTTGTTCCCTTCTCACATTGAGGACAATGTGTTGTTTAAGTGAGGGGAGGATTATGTGTTTTGCTTTGTATGTGATGTTGCATATGGTATGATAGCTGTTAGGTTGCATTTTGTGAATTGTTTGAATATGTCAATGACTTAGATGGATTGAAATTAATTTAATTTTGAACATAGTCTATTAGGTTGTGAAGAATCATTAACTCACAAAAATTAGTGAATTGGAATCTTTGGATAAATATACAACTTAATTAGGATTTAGTGTAAGTTTAACACCCTCTAAATTGCCACATTCATTCATAATTTGAGGTTTTTCAATTTAAATAGCTTTACTAGTATTTTTCATGGAACGAGTAGCTAAAACAACAAGTTAGGCAATAAAAAATGTTTGTTAAATAAATAACTATTCCACTGACCTTCAGGTTATGAATAAAGCTAGTAGCCAGTTGAGAACATGATATAGCTGAGAAAACGAATCAACACGCATTACCAATGTGCGTCAAAAAGCTATAATGGCATTCCAACCAAGCAGTTTAATAAAAACATGACTTAGTCGAGTAACCGGATCGACATTCATTACCAATATTTGCCTCCGCGTAAAAAGACTAAGTTCATGTTCAATGAATAAATAAATAAAGTGTTTTCTAATAAAAACCTACCGAACTTGTAATAGCTTGACTTTTCATGAAAACGTACTTAGGAACAGTTATAGAGTCTGAATGACTGAAGAATTATTAATGTGTGTGTGCAATTGAAAAGGGTAAATAAATTAACACTTAAATCTTGATTAATTTGTATATTTAGTTCAAAGCCCCTAGACAAAGATTTTTCATTTTAATGATTTGATATAATTTGAATGATTATGTTTAAGATTATATTTATTTTATGAAGTTGAAGCCATTGTCTCATCACTGCATTGTGTGTTGTGCATTTGTTATGTGTTTGTTGTTTTGTTTGCTTGAGGACAAGCAAACATTTAAATGTGGGAATGTTGATAGGTGTGAATTGCATCATGTTTTAGGGTTTAATTTGTTATGTATTAAGTGTTAATTTGAATGTTTAGTAGGTGTTTAGGTTAGAATTATGTTAGTTTGTGTGTTTAAGTAATTTTATGGGTTGGTATAGGACTTTGAGCTTAAATATTATATTTTTGAGGTACCTTGAAGTGTTTGTTAGTGTTTCAGGGTCAACAACAAAGAAACGGAGAAATTTCAGAGACTTTCGGGCCAAAACCACGGCCTATGATCGTGGCAGCCAGATGGGGCCACGATCGTGACAGAAGACTCTGTCACAACCCATGATTGTGACAGAAAGGTTGATGCTGGCCACGATCGTGGTCTGTGTCGGGCATACACGCAAACTATAGAAAACTTCAAGTTTTGAGAGATTTTTCGGACCTTTTCGATCCCAGAAAAACCCTAGGGCTGCTAAGGTATTTAAAGAACAAGAAGAACAGAAGAAAAAGAGCTTTTGCATCAGCCACAATCCCAAAACCCTAGAGAGCTTTAATGAGAAATTGAGGAAGAAACGAAGGAAGAGAGATGGAGAGAAAAAACCTACACGAAGTACTTCCTAGAATAGGAGGTTTCCCGCCGTTATTGCCTCCGCCATCCATTCCTAGTCTATTTCTGGTTTTATTTCATTCTTTATGATTGTATAGAATTTGAGATAGTCATAGATGATAGATTCGTTGAAT
>JAOTAY010000191.1:10518561-10539380 GCA_025629805.1 Erythroxylum baracoense
TAACTCCATAATTGATGCCTTTGGCAGACCAGCAGTGGAACATATTGTTGATGATGACAGTGAAACCAGTGAATTCCGATCTGGAAATTTATCATCAAGATTGCAGAGACTGGTTTAGAAGATCCGTGCGTCATCCACTTATTTTTCTTGTCCTTAATTCTTTTTTTTGGTTCAATTCCTTAATACTCCTATATTTCATGAGCATTAATTGGTTAATTTTTTATGGTTATAAGGTTGGTGAGATTTGATACTAAATTGGATTTAAAGGTTTATAGTGGAAGGAGTCTAGTATTAGACATATTTTGGGTCATTTTTGTTCGTTGGTTGTGGTTTGCTCTGTTCTTGAATTGTACAAGGGAATTGTACAAGTTAAGCTTGCATTACACTTCTGTTAATTAAGATCACATATCTTTCTTTAATTACTATATATTTGACTTTCTCAAATTTTGTTTTAGTGTCTATTTCTGTGATGTGGACAGTTATAGGAGTCTTGTTTCGATATTTCTTACGTTGTTTAGTTCTTGTCTGTTAACATACGGTAAGAATTGATGACGGAGTGATTTTGCAGAGATGTCGGTAGAGGAAAGTGATGCTGGTGAAATGCCAGTGGATTCTACTGAAGGCTCTAAAGTAGAACCTAAGAAGAAGTTGTCTGATGTGCATATCCATAGCAATGGGAATGTTGCTGAGGGAAATGGGTCTGCTCCGCCAGCAGAGAATTCACAGGAGGAGCTTGTGCAGATGGTTATTGAGTTGAAGTTTCAAAATGAGTTCTTGATGTCTCAGTTTAAGGGATTCAAGAGTTTACAAGCAGAGAGTGGCGAATCACTGCAGAAAGTGGAAGTTGGAGATAAGAGAACTGGGGAATCTGCTGATGTGAAACAGCTTCATGAGACAATTGAGGCTTTGAATAAGGAACTTATGGTAGAAAAGCAAACAAGAGGAGCTGCAGAGGAGGCAATGAAGCATCTTCGTGAGGTGTACTTTGAGGCAGATGCAAAGGCTCAAGAGCTCACTGTGAAGCTTGCTGAAGGTTTGATTTTGTCTGTTTATTGTTCGTTATTGTAGAAAATCTATTTCAATCAAGTTTGATCTAGTTGTGGTTGTTGGAAAAGATAGTGGACATGTTCCAAATTTAAAATGTTGACTTCCGTTTGCATCAATTTCAGACTTCTGCAACTTGTTAATCTGGTCTTGAGTTATTTTCTGCATATGAAACCCAAGTAAAGAACGAAGCTAATTTCATATGCACATTTACATAATTGGAAGAACTGATCTGTTAGCATTCTTAGTCTGAACACATAGCATGGTCTCTTTGAGTAGCTCAACAGAAGTTGGACCAAGAAATTAAAGAGCGTGAAGAGAAGTACTCTGAACTAGATACCAAATTTCAAAGGCTTCACAAGCGAGCAAAGCAACGTA
This sequence comes from Erythroxylum baracoense, assembly GCA_025629805.1. Classification (NCBI taxonomy): domain Eukaryota; kingdom Viridiplantae; phylum Streptophyta; class Magnoliopsida; order Malpighiales; family Erythroxylaceae; genus Erythroxylum; species Erythroxylum baracoense. The sequence continues at coordinate 10,519,984 of JAOTAY010000191.1, forward strand.
TTCAAGATGTTCAAAAGGTAAAAGTCATGACTTTAAATCTTTTGTTTTGGCTTGCTTTTTTCCATACTGTCATATGCTTTCTACAGTTTATGTTCTTATGGTTCACATTTAGAGAAGACCATGCTCAAGGCATAATAACTTTCAAGTGTATTTGCTTTTGATTTTTGCACTTTCTTTAAAAAAGTTGAAAATAACTTTTCATGTGGTTCAGAAATCGAACTCAGGTGTTATTTGGAGGTTGTTTCAGGAAAAGGAGGATCTTGAAGCACAGTTTCGTGAGGTTAATGAAGCTGCTGAACGAGCATCATCTCGACAATCAGCTCTGCAGCAAGAACTAGAACGGACCAGGCAACAGGCAAATGAAGCTTTGAAAGCGATGGATGCTGAGAGGCAGCAACTAAGAAGTGCAAATAATAAGTAAAATCTCTGAACACGTGATTGTGCTTTCTGTGATTGATGTCAAAGCTCCTTTATGAATTCTTGTTTGATCTGTTTTAAAAATAATAAAATTGACTAACTTGCAGACTCCGTGATAATATTGAGGAACTGCGACAATCATTGCAACCAAAAGAAAATGCTCTTGAGGCATTACAGCAAACAGTTTTGGAGAAAGAACAGGTGGAGAATGACTTCTCTATGTTACAGAACTTATCTGAACCTTGCCTCTTGATTTTGACTTAGTTAACTATTAGTGTATATTTAGACCATTTTCCTTCTACGTATACCTATACATATATATCTTTTGTATTTCTTCGAAATATCTACTGAAGATGCTTTAATTTAGTTGTTGGAAGACATGCGAGGGTTACTAGAATCTGCGGAAGAGAAAAGGCAAGCTTCGATAGCAGAGCTTGCTGCTAAACATCAAATGGTAACTTGTCTCGCATGCACTGAATTTTCATTTGTTTTCTATTTACAATGGCTTTTTGTTCTTCTTTTTCCATTTTCGCTTTGTAGCGTGCATTAATGTCTTTCCTGTTTCTGTTTTTCCAATAGAGCATAGAGAATTTGGAAAACCAACTTGCTGATGTTATAGCAGATAGGAGTAAGGCTGGGGAAACTATATCTTCTCTTCAGGTGGGACTTACAATTTATATTGTTCCTTAAACATAAAATTTGTCGTAAGACAAATAACATTCTTATTTAATATTGTTCTGTTGATGTCATTGAATTGCTGATTTAAGCTAGAGAATGCTCAATGTAGGAGAAGATATCCAACATGAAACTTTATTAAATGGTGAAATTTTTTAGGCTCTACTTGCTGAGAAGGAATCTAAGCTCACAGAGATGGATGCAGCTTCAAGTGGTGAAGCAGCACGACTTAAAGCTGCTTTTGAAAGTCTTAAAGGAGAACTAGCTCACCAGAAGCATGAGCATGTAAGGACTAAACATTTCAAAAGCATTTCAGGACCAAAAATGATGAATACCTATTCCTGAGTTCTGTTTCCCATCATTGATGCAAACTTTTCTATTTACTTGTCTATCTCATCTGCATGATTTTCTATTAAATATCCTTGGCACCTAATTTTCTTTATTATTTATAATAGTTATTTTATAAACAGATGCTTCTGTTTCATCTGCATGATTTTCTGTTGAATATCCTTGGTACCTAATTTTCTTTATTATTTATATTAGTTATTTTATAAGCAGATGCTTTGGGTTCCAATTCCGTGAGTTGTGCTTTCAGGAAAAGGAAAAGGAAAGCTGGGAAGCTGCCTCTCAGGCATTTAAAATGAAACTGGAAATTGCTGAAAGTAACTGCATACGAGCTGAAATTGAAGCAGCTAAAATGAGAAGTACTTATACATTCTTGAGTGAATTTATTGAAATTTTGTCATTGAGTGGTAGTCATCATTTTATATTGCGCAGGTCAATTGGAATTAGAAGCATCTATTCGAAAGGATATACTCGGTAAAAAAGAAGCTGAACTATCAACAGCGAAAGAGGAGGTGCCGACTAGTTTCTAACATAATTTTCTTTAGAGATTGTGTTAATAGCAGCTTTTACTGTTGGATATAATCAGGTCTTTTATTTTGTAACTGATACTCACTGGTTTATGATACTCAGCGCTGACTGGTAATGCTTCCAATCAGGAGCAGTTTCATCATAACAGTAGATTTTTGCTTTAATAATATCTCCGTCAATCTGTGTTGCAGATCAACCGCCTTGAAAGTGAATTTTCTTCATATAAAGTTCGCGCTCATGCACTTCTCCAGAGAAAGGATGCTGACCTAGCAGCAGCTAAGGACTCTGATCAACTTAAAGCTTTAGAGGAGGCTCTAAAGGTACAGTCTTAGTATAAGCATATTATTCTTTAGGGATTAGTTTAATCTGTCTTACATGAAATTTTTTTTTGCTAATGATTAATACTATACCCCAGGAGGCTGAAAATGAAATATCATTGGCATCTGCAGAACGGGATAAGGCTTTGCAAGATCTTAAGGATGCATCATCCAATCATGATAAAGAAGTAGCTGAGAGGTAGCTAGAAATCCTTTAATAAAGGTTAATTGAATGAAAATCCAATGTCTTGATGGACAAACAATATCTGGCTTCAACTAGCAGATAATTTTATGTCAGTTATCCAAATGCATAGCTTCAACACCATAAGTTAAAAAGTAGAAGTTGAAATATAAATCAGGATGAAAATAAAGCTGACATTTATGCATTCTAATTTCTACATTGACCACACTGCTCGATTGCTCATGGCTTGGTAACTATGATTTGAAGCCCTCTTTATAGTGCAATTATTTAGATTTATGAAGTTCAGCCCCATAGGTCTAAAACATGCAATTTATCATTTTTAGAATATTATCCTTGTTACAGAATTTTTTAATCATATGTGCTGCCTTTCAGTATATGTTTGTTCTGGTAAAGCTTCCCAATGTTGTATCTATTTCAGGGATGCTGCTCTTAACAATGCTAAGCAACTGATCAAGAGCATAGAGATAAAACTCGAATCTGCCAATGCTCGCCACCAATCAGAAAAAGAAACATGGGAGATAAATCTTCAAAATTTGGAGGAAACATGGCGATGTAACATGCTGATTTAACTTGTTTTAAAAAGTTTCTTCTTACCTTTTATCTTTCTTGCCCTAAAAGATGCATAGGATTGAGTTAGAAGTGAAATCCCTCGGAATAAATTTTGTAGTGAGATGTGAAGCACTGAAGGCTGAAAATGAAGTGTCTTCTGGACAAGATATACAAAGGGAGCTAGACGCACTAAAACTACAATTTAAAAAACTCAAAGTACCATCCAGTTTTCTCTGTTACTTTTCCTTGAAAAGTTTTTTAAATTCTTTTACTTTATGTTGTTTAACTTGGTTTTCATTCTGTAGGAAGAGCATGATTCATTTCGCGATCTTGCTGATAGAATGATTGGGGAGAAAGATAATGAAATCTCCAAACTTCTTGATGACAATAAAAATCTTCGTCAGTCTCTCGAATCAAGAACACTTGTATGTTATCTTTCTTATGCTCAAGGCTTGGTACATTTGGTAGTTATGAGTACTTAATGGTAGTCAAATTTTAGGCCAAGGCCTTTTATTACACTACTTTTGTCCTAACATATAAATGTATAGGCAGATTGCAGACATTGAATTGAGTCAATATTTAGAAATTCATTATCAACTGGAAAAATCAAAATGATTATGTAACCATGTTATAATTCTCGCCATTGTTTCCTTTTTGTAATCCTTGTTCTAATGTGTGTCTCAGGTCAGTCACAATGATAACAAAGTGACAGGTGACAGTTTTTTTTTTGGGGTACTGTAGTAAATAAATCATCATCATTAGTCTTTGTTGGTTCTTAACCTTTTCTTTTATATGGCTTCAGCCTTGCAAAGACCGGATGCCCCAAATAATATATCCTCTGCTGCAGAGCAGCAAATTCTGGTTTATTTCTTCTCTAAACTGTCTTATTACTTAATCTTGCCTTGATTTACTTCTTTTCATCTTCCCTTATATTACTTTTAGTGATGTTCGACAAAAACTTACTGCAAAGTTGAGATTTGGACTATGATCAACTGAAAAAGTTGCAGTAACCAATTAGCTTATTGTGCCCTTTCCATAAATTTCAGGTTCTGGCAAGGCAGCAAGCTCAAAGAGAGGAAGAGCTAGCACAATCACAGCGGCATATTTTGGCACTTCAAGTATGTAATTCTAGGAAAAGATTTGTGGTTAATCTCATTGTATTGCAGTCTCTTATACTTCTTTGAATTTAGGAGGAAATTGAGGAACTTGAACGGGAAAATCGCCTCCACAGCCAACAGGTATTTCTGGACCTTTTTTTCTACTTCCTACCTTAATTTTTTCTTGTACTGTGTTCCATAGATGCTGGTGCTCATGAAGTTAGATACCCTAATTAAAGACACTACTATACCTCTCAGTGTAACAAGATCAATGGATGTCACCCAGTTTCTTGGATTATATGAAGGAAATTGGTTCTTGGAGCCACATGAGAACTTTTTTGATTCTCATGAAAGCAAGCACTTCATTATTATTGAATGTTAAATGAAAAGGCTCAATTTAGTCATTGACGATGGTCAGAAGGCAGGCATTGGAAGCCACATCAAGTTGATTTTGGTCCAGCTGAATGATAGTTAGAAGGACTTAATTATCCTTGGATTTATTATTGAAAATTCAAGAATATTTCCTGGAGGAGAAAATGTTTGTTTGGCATGATATGCGACAATTAACAATGTATAAGTTTATTTTCCTGATTAAGAAAGTTTTGAATTCCATGACCGTAGGTGGCCATGTTGAAGACTGAAGTTCGCAACATGGAGAGGTCACAGAAGAGGGAGGGAGTAGACATGACTTATCTTAAAAATGTTGTCTTGAAGCTTCTTGAAACAGGTTACAACTTGACTGACCACACACACAATTATTATGGTGCAAAAATATTATTGGCATTGATTTCTCCTGGTAACTTTCTTGGAGCAGGTGAAGTGGAGGCTTTGCTGCCTGTTATTTCAATGCTTCTTCAGTTTAGTCCTGAAGAGGTGATTTTCTTATTCCAACCTTTTAAGATATGATGATGTTACGTAAGATTTGAATTCTAGAACCTACTTTTTTCTTCCTTGCCTTAACGATCTGTAGTAGAGTGATGACATTATGTAGATCACGCTAGCTGTGGTTAAATTTGAATTTTAGAGCCTGCTTTTAATGATTCCGTAGTAGAAAAATGGGTTTTCCTTTAATAGCTTAGCCTCGAAAGTTGCCCATTTACTGATTGTTGTGTTGTTTTAAGTAGTTTTCAGTTGGTTATGTTGTAAGTGGGTAGAAAAAACATAAAAATTTGAAAAGTAATTAGATGTAAAAATTTGCATAATTGTAAAAGGTCGCCATTTAAAAGGTCATAGCTTAATCTTCATGAATCTTTCTGCTCTGGACGTTTCCTTGTCATTTCTTTTCATTCCTTTTAGTTTCCTAACCCAGATTGCATTGTGACTGCTGCAACCCAATTGTTGCATGACATTATAATTCCATGGGCGTATGTAGTGGAATAGCCCAAGAGAACATTTGACCTACGTTTAGCATATAGTTCTTTTGATATCAGCAATGTAACTCCAGAGATACTTGTAATGCAAATGTGCAAATGCAGGTACAGAAATGTCAAAATGCATACCGGGCAAATGATGTCCCATCTAGCCCGGCAAGTGAGACACCGGGATCTGCCCGGACGCTTTTCTCCAGATTTGCATTTTCATAAACTCTGAGCGAATGTCTTTAGAAACTTCTTTTTGATGCAATTCTACAACCACCCTCCAGCTACAGCAGCCAATGGATTCAACCTCACAGCAGTCTTGTATTCTTTTTGTAACACTAGATACCATCATCAAAACATCCTCAGATATAGGTCAAGTATGCCAGATGTCGAGAGAAAGGATATATTGGTATCCTTTGTACAATTTCCTCACTTTCAAATATTTTCTTTTTCTTTTTGTTCTTGACATATTTGTATAGCCAAGAAGCACATTTCAACTGATATAAAACGGATGTTAAAAGATTTGATATGTACGTAAAATAGTGAGTGCGTTACTCCTAAAAGCCCCTTGTTTCATCTCTCCAGAATTAATGGAGGCGCTATTTATCCAATTAGAGACCAAGTCGGTTAAATAAGCACTCATCAAGTGGTGCAAGTATTATGTCATTTTCTGATCAAGATAAATGGTCAAATAAATGGTCAACTTTCAAATGATATGGTGAATGCAAATCTACATCGATAGTCCATTGGAAGGACTTCCTGTAGTCTGTCCCAAGTTCAATATTGCTCCATCTTGCTCATGCTAGCAATGACCCAACGCCCTATTGTTTTGTCACACAGACCCTGACGAAAGTATCTTCCCTGTCCAGCAGTTGATTACAACAAAATGATTCAAGCTCCCGAGAACATGGGAATAAAATCCTGTCCTCTAGTTGAAGAAGCAAAACTAAAATTTGCAAGAATATTAGCTTTCTTTTTCTAGAATTTGTCCTGCATAGACCAAATTTTGACAAAGAACACGTTCACGATTTTGTTTCCTTTTTTTATTTATAGTACACGTTCGCAATTTGGTTTCTTTATCTTGTTTTAATATATTGCTTGTAACCACAGCAATGACAATCACCCACAGGTCACCGTCGTTTTTCTGGTTTTTCTGTGGGTGACTGTCAAAAGTTAGACTGCACAAAAGCCAAAATATGTGATCAACCCTCGTCCCATTGAAAATTCCAGGCCCTTCGCCAGATTTTATTAAAAAACTTTGATGATTGTTTCTCGAACAATAACAAAAAGTCGTCAAAGTTAAGTACTGAAAGCCCTGATAAAACCTCAATCTTCAGCTGAGAAGGAAGAACTCGATAGCAATGATTTATTATATCATCCTTGGCATATTGAACTTCTATCACAAAAACTAGGCATATCACAAAGATATTGCCAACAAAATGCATTCAATACAACAATTGCCTTCAATCAAAGATTTGAAATCATCAGAAACAGCATAAGATCTAGGTGTTACACTTCCTAACAATAATAATACTAGTCTAGAATGCAAGATAGGATATTTGCAGTCCCCAAAAACTGGAATATAAGTGTCATCCAAAGCAATGAATGTGATTCAAGCATGCCTTGCCTGGAAATCCTTCATGAAAGCAACCAACTTCTCTACTCCAGCCAAAGGCATAGCATTGTAAATGCTTGCTCGCATGCCTCCCACTGATCTGTGACCCTTAAGGGCAACCATCTTCTCCTTAGCAGCTTCTTTGATGAACTCAGTTTCCAAATCAGACTTCTCAAGAGTAAAAGGCACATTCATCAACGACCTCACAGACTTTTCAACAGGACACCTGAAAAACCCGTTGCTCTCATCAATTGCATTGTAAAGCAAATCTGCTTTCTTCTTGTTCTTCTTCTCCACCTCCTCCAACCCACCCTGTGCCAAAAGATCCTCAAACACCAGTCCGCACATGTAAATGCAAAAGCAAGGAGGAGTATTATAAAGTGAGTTGTTATCTGCATGGATCTTGTAATCCAACATCACTGGAGTGACCCCTTGAGCATTCCCAATCAGATCTTTCCTGACAATCACAATTGTAACCCCCGATGGACCCACATTTTTCTGAGCACCAGCGTAGATCAAACCAAACTTGGTAACATCCACAGGTTTTGAACAGAAATTGGAAGACATATCAGCTATCAGAAGTCCATTCTTTGGAGTAGGGTAGTCCTTAAACTCAACACCATGAATAGTCTCATTAGCACAAATATGCAGATATTTGGCATCGGGGCTCTGCTCCAAACCATGAAAAGATGGAATCTTTGTGTACTTCTCCGATTTCCCAGACCAAATCACCTTTGGCTTGCAGAATTTTTGCGCCTCCTTGAATGCCTTATCACCCCATGATCCAGTAACCAAATAATCAACAGAATCATCAGGTTCACACAGATTCAAAGGGATCGCAGCGAACTGAGTGGTGGCGCCGCCTTGAAGAAACAGAACAGCGTAATCTTCAGGAATATTCAAAAGAGCCCTGAGATCAGACTCAGCCTTTTGAATAATTGAAAGAAACTCTTTTCCTCTGTGACTCATTTCCATGACACTCATGCCCGATCCGTGCCAATCATAGAGCTCTCCTTGGGCCTTTTTAATGACGTGAGCAGGTAAAGTAGCAGGACCCGCCGCAAAGTTGAAGACGCGATCGTCGGTGTCTGGAGTCTGAGCTTGGATTGGCATCACCGGGGTTGTTGACGTTGCGGTGCATCTAATGGAAAAAGGTTTAATCTTGGCGGAGAAATGAGGGACGGCGGCGGTGTTGAAGATGGAGTTGGGTTTGCGATTAGGGTTTTGGAGGAGGATGGAGTTTGACGACGAAGCTAACTTTGTTGCCATTGTTGGAAATGGAGAGAGTGCGTATGCTTTTAGAGTTGAGAATGGGGTTGGTGTGTGAATGCAGAAGAAGTTCTGAATAGATGCTCTATATAGAAGGAGGGATCTAAAGTTGGAAATTTGGAATTATGCGCTTTTGGTTGGTGTAGTTGGTGAAGGATGGATGTAGACTGAGAAACGATGCCGTTTGCTTAGTTACACTTCATATTAATAAATATACTGGCAAATCAAGCTTTTTCAATGCTTTTGATGTTACGGAGCAAGTAGCAAGTAGTGAATATAATATTAATAACTATTAATAGAGAATATAATATTAATAACAATACTGGCAAAACAAGCTTTTTCAATGCTTTTGATGTTATGGAGCAAGTAGTGAATACATTCTTATTGGACAGAAAAATTAATAACATTTGCCTCCAACAGTATTCAATTGCTACTTTTCAAAAAAAAAAAAGGTATTCAATTGCTGAAATGGTAAATTGTGTTTTGCAACTAAAAGACAGGAAGCTGTGGAGGAGGCGGCTACAGGCTGAGTTTATTACGTCCAACTCACTCCACCAACCAAATAATGTAAAAGTTGCTGAGTATTTTTGTGTGCAACTCCACCAACCAAATCAATGTTAAAGTCAGTACTAGCTGTACCCATTTCCTGGCTCAGTTCAGTTGTTATCTAAAAGAAAACCTGCTGGTTCACATTTTGATGTGTGCCCAAACTTGGATGTGTTGAACTTTCTGTATACACCAGTGAGTTTCCCTGTTGCTGCCTTCTGATGAAATCCAACCATTAGCCTTGAACATTCTCTGCCACATTGTATATGAGTTCATTATCTTCTTTGTTCAAGGAACGAGCCTTTTGACATAAAAGGAAATGAGAAGAAAACTCACAACAGTTGATCTTCTGAGTAGTTAGTATGCCACTCGCAGGTCCTACTCCACTGCTTGAAACCATATAGACTACACTGAGCGGTGTAAATTGCTGAAGCCGCTAATAAAGATGGAGGGTATCTGAGCATCTCATACTCCACGAGGGAAAGCTCAATCAAGAAGAAGGACATTTGCTCCAGCTGCATTTGTGTCAGTGTTGTCTTTTTCAGTAAAAGATCCTATCTTCTTTAAAGGAGATTTATTCAAATGCAGGGAGGATAATCTTTAAAGGAGATTTATTCAAATGCAGAGAGGATATTGGTGATGTTACCGACCTTTTTATCCGACTGAGCAGCCTTGAGAAACCTTTGCATGAATACGTATGGTGTTGGCAATGACATGTTAAATTGCAATGTATTAAGCATCAGATTTTCCTGCAAAGAACAAATGTTTGCTTGCGGTTAGGTTATTTGAACTAAGAAAGATCACAACACAGGAAAAAAGAAAATTACCATTTCAAGCACTTCTTTCCTGGTGTAAGCCTTATCTGATATAACAATCAGATCTCCCACTACCGGAACAGAAACCTCCTCGTACTTACATGCTAAGAGCATAGCAACTAAGCCAACCAGCTGAAGCTTCTTTCTTACCACCGTCTGTTTGGACAGAAATCTGTCAATAAGATTAACCGTCAAAAACAATGTCTCCTTCATGAGGTCAAACTTGTCATGAACCTGTTGATTCAACCAAGAAATTAGTGATGATCTTCACTTAGGGAAACAGGACAACCATTTAATAAAGATTAATAAAGAGTTCATAGTTATGAATAATGTTGAAGGCAACTTCTGAATTACCTCAATAAGCCAGTCAATCAATATAGCTCTCATCTTCTCGTTGATGTCAAACTGTTGCGCCATATATGTTGGTGGGACACAGCTGAAACTCTGCAAAGATTAATTGTTGCATTGGAAACATGGAGTCAATTCTGTTGCATCCTTATTTGGTGACTAGAACAGATTTCAATTCGTACAAAAGTTTGGAAAGGATACTTTTGAGTATTGGAAGCCTTGAGCCTGAACGGACATTGTCTCACACCTACCTTTGTCGTTATAGTTATAAAGAAGGTCATAAAATTACTAATTTGAGATCCACTAACAATGCCTTTATCAGGTAACTTATTTAGATCAGGCCATAAATTATGATTCATATTCATCATGCCATAAATTCTGATTCATATGCTTATGGTAGAATACATCTTATTTTATTAAGAAATCTGTGTTAAGCAACAGAAATTAGAAATGTGTTTGTTGTAATGAAAACCTCCTTTCCAGCATAAGCTAATTCATCAAAGTGATTCTATTCTTTCAAGAGAAAAACAGTCGAAAAGAGCAATCAACAAATTCTATTTACCTCCATTCTTCTGTAATATGCACAGACTTCTTCAACGTAGTCAACAACTGCCAGTGGATTCTTTGCTTCACAGCCATCAATATCCAATACATGTTCTTCAATTATATCTTCCATTTCAATCTCCTCCTGTCATTTCCATTACCCAGTTTTGGTTATTGTGATAAAAATATTGACATGACCATGATGAGACTCGGAAGTTTTAATTGAGAGAAAGAGATAATACCATTTCATCGATTTCATGAAGGCCTCCTGCTGTCTGTTCTAAGAACATTGGTTCTGGACAGTCAGTTGATGACTTATTCCCTTCAACATCTATATATATACAGTCTCCAAATGTGTTACTGCTCTGAACTGATGGCTTCTGTTTCTTAATTTCCTGACAAAATTAAGCTCCAGGAAATTACCTGTGCCGTCCATCAATAACACAAGATTTAAGCAATTCTAGAATAGAATGGAACATACCTGGGGGCAATGCTGGTCTGTACTTGACAATTGTGCAGAAAATTTCCTAACATGACAAACGATGAAATCTGGATGTGTAAGAACTGAAGAGGTGAAATTTTTATTCTTTTTATGATCTCAAATTCAATCAGTTAGTTTTATCTCAAATGAAGATGTAGTCTTGTTTTATGATCTCTTGAACATAGTTTGAATTTGGATCTCTATAATGATATTTTCCTGCCTTTTGACCATTTTGTGGCAGACTAAAGTAGATGAAAGTGAAAAATAAAAAGTTCCTCAGCAATCTCAAACCTTGTAACTGCTCTGTGCACAGGATTGGTTGGGTTTGATTCACAGACTCCATGACTCCTGGGCAGGAAAACAGCCAAAGCTATGTTCAGAAAACAAAGGAAAATACTCTATCTTGAAGCTTCACATGAAATTTAGTATCAAGAAAATTACTCTGGGAATCCTCTCTTGTTAACAACAATACGGGGGCATCCTTGTGCTCCAACAACATTCTGGTTTAACGCACCTAAAACTCTTCTGTTGTGTCTAAATTCTTGTCCAGACATCCTGCTGCCCATCTCTACTCCTCCTACGATAAAGAGAAGTAAAAACAAAGAAAACCCCCGAAACCCATATTAGTTGAAAAGGTTTTTAACAGCAAGAATCTCCAACAATGCTCAGAACAGCATCAACCTTCTACCTGGAAAATTTGTGGGTTTGATAATGTTGGGATTGTTCTCATCAGATATATTCATTTTTCCAGGAGACAAAAAGGTGAAAGAATCAACAGGAGAAATTGAAGCAAAAAGCCTCCTGCAACAGAACTAAAGAGTGAAGGTGGGATGGTGGCAGCATTTAAGAGAGTCTTGAAAGCAATCGAGGATTCTTCAAGAACAGCACACATACATGGTGAAATTAAAAAAAAAAAAAAGATGTGTGTAAAGGGGGGCGACTTCAAGAAGCATGTGTCTAGTAGCTTTTCCATTTTCTTTTTTGTTTCCTTTTTTTTTTCAAAAAACCAACGGCTAGTGAAATGTGACCGTTAGATGATAGGTATTAGGGCATCAACTTTCCTTGTTTTGTCCTAACAACGGCCAGTTGGATCCCATTTTTTAAAACTCATCGTTTGAGAAGTTTCCGGTGCCGCTCCTATGCGCTCTTCCCCACTTGCGTTTTTGTGGGTCCGCTGACTTCTGGTCCCTGATCGACCAATGGGATCAGGGACCTTGCCATTCTAGCATCGAGGAATCCAATTGCATTTGACTGCAGCCACTTGGATCTTGTTTGCTCTCTCTCTCTCTCTCTCCTCCCACGTGATGAGTTCGGATCCTGTGCATGTCCAAACTGACGTCTTTTGTGAATTTACTCAATTTAGAGACTGTGTAACCCGTCCAATGGCCAACACGACGTCATCTTAAGCAACGTACAAGATTAGACAAGATTCGAACAGGAATAATCTTTCATATGTCAAAAAGTGCCGTGTTTCTTGATATGCAATTAAGAAGCTTTTAACATAATTGTGATCATATATAAGCTTTGATTAAAATATAGCATTATATCCATGTTGTGGTTCTTTGAGACTCTGGGCTAACATATACTAATTTCTCATAATCGGAGATACCAAGATGGTGAAATAAGCAGTGTTACCCTTCACATTCACTGGGGCGATTCTTTGTAGGTTTCATAATATGAAAAGCTCCACCGATAAAGCATCCAACAACATGCTTTGGAGAAGTGACTCATTTTTCTAATCTCAAATGGATCAATTAATCAACAGAGAACCTCAGATTCCTGAGGAAATTATACAGCGGTATGCATGTCCTTTCCTGCCAGAGAAGATGAAAGTAAGATAAATACTAACATGGGACGTCTCATTCCATTCTGTACCTAATCCCCACCTCATTCGTACCTTTTAACCTTTCCACAAATTTAGCCTTTTGACTGTACATAACTAAAGGTTTTATCTCTCAGAACAACTCTGGAAGTGGACCATGAACACTATTATCTTAAACAGCCCAAAGTTGAAATATAACAGTGAGTGATGTTACTCCAAAGTAAGCCAATGTACAACACCCGCGTCTAGCTACCATCCAGCCATTCAGGTCAGGAAAGACCTGCAACAAAATGGAGAATCATAAGTAAAAGAGTCTATATAGCCTGTCCATGAGAGCTTGGCACAGAAAAAACCAAAGAGTTACCATTCATTCGTTAGTTTACAAGAACACCATCTCCACAATTGGACGGCATGTAAGTCAACAACATAGAATGTCATCATTTGAAAAGGCTAGATAGCAAAGGCTGATCCCTTCTCCTCTTCACCAATTCTTGCTTTGGGAGCTGAGTATTCTCCTTCGCCACCTCCTCCAAAATAGTGTGAAGATGTTTCCTCACTCCCAGTTTGATTTTCTCTTCCTTGCTTAAATTATGCTTCTGACTTGCCTCCATATGCTTCAACACGTCATCCTGATATTTGCTGTCATCGTACCTTTGAGCACTCATCTCTGATAGTAGACACTTTTTATCCTTATCTAAACTCCTGCTTTGTAGGGCATCAAATTTGTCCTCAGGTAGCTGAGTCACTTCGGCTAAGTTGTTATGCATCTTTGTTGGCTCTTGGAATATACCGTTCTTGACCAACTTTACATTCTTCATGACAATGTCATGTTCAGAAGAATTTTCTGTCTTGGCCAATTTCTGTTTTCTATCCATCCTCTGCAACAAAAAATGTTTCTTGTCCCTCTTGATCACAACTCCATCATGCTGTAGAATAGACAGAGTTGAATCACATTCCTCCTGAATAATCGTTGGCTGATTCTGAGTAACCTCCACACCTTCAACACCACCATCGCTTAAAGTCTCCAAAATAACTTTTCCCAGAACAAGTCTAGTATCATGCAGATCTCCCTTTCCAAGTAGCACATGGTCAATCGTGAAATTCTCTCGTTTATTGTTGTAAGATTCCACATCATTCACCAGCACATCAAAAAGTTGAGCAGCACGATGTGCTGTTTTCCCAGTGAATACCTAATCCACCACAGACAAGTTGTCAGTAGAAATGGGAAGATACATGCTAAACAGGGTATCATTGCATCTTTTTCATTTATAATCAAGCTATAATTTTCTTCATTATCACTGCACAATCATGAACTCCTGAATGTAAGGAACAACACAATAAGTTTAAACATCATTTTGAACACCAAAACTTGATTGTTAGGTATGGTATTCAGGCTCTACATATTAAGCATAATGGCACTGTGCTGGTGCAAAAGAAATAAAAAATCCCTATTTATGTAGCTCAATCTGCAATCCTCTATTTAGCTGCCCATAAAGTACATGGAATGCAAATCTAGTCTTAAAATAGCAGATTTTGACAACACACGTCACTCAGGAAGAATAGTGAACATTCAAAGAGCAATGCAAGTAGGAAAGTTTGCCTCATTTCATTCAGGTAGTGCTACAGTAGTTTACTGGCAACACATTGATTACTCGTGTTCTCACACAAGTGTGCAGCTGTGGTCAATTCCAATGTTTAGATCCTATTAAGTTTGCCAATAATGATTCTTTTGTACAAAAGTATCTCTTAAAACATCTAATTATAGACACCTCATACAACATGAAATTAAAAAAAATGTGCCACTGCTTCTCATGCATGTCATTTACATGAATCAGTATTACCAAATATCGGGAATCAACCCAAAACTTTATAAAATTATGACAGTGTAACGTTACATATTTTTAAATGGGATAACAAGTCAACTCGAAACAAACATGAAGAGGATCTTCAGACCATCATACAACACTGGCAGTGTGATTAAAGGAAGTAGTCAACAGTATTTTAACAAAAATATGCAATAAACCTGTGCAGAAAGTCAAATAATAAAATTGATGAATATTCTACCAATCACCTCAATAAATTTTTATGTATGTTTCATTTAAATAAGTGGAAAAGACACCATAGAAAGGGAAGTTGTGTGGATTACTTTTCTTAAGCATTAGCCAGTGCAAAGATCAATTATTATCATCAACATACACATGACAAATTAACACATACTTACCACACTAGAGAAATCTGGATTACCATCATCACTGGTGCAAGAATTCATGAATTCTTGGACTAAAAATGCTAGATGAGTAACTTTTTCTGCAAGCTCCGTATCTGATTTAATTGCAGAGAGATCTGAGATTTCAGGTAGAAATTTTACATCTGTCTTGGCATTATTCCTTGCAAATTTAACGCCATCTTGCCACTTCCCATGATATAGTACAGAAGCAAATGCCCAAATTACAAGAGCATCTTGTGGATTAATTGCCAATGCTTGATGAAATGCCAATAGGCCAACCCTGTACATGTATATGCATAATGAGCAGAAACATCTCAAGCAGAAAACCATGACTGCGGGTAAGTTTATGGTAGTGATAACTAACAGAGAAGTTACACAACATGGTCACCCTTCAAATTTAGGCTAAGGAAGTCTAGGTAGCTCTATCAAATTTCTTCTATATAATATGTTTATATTGGATATATACATCCCAACTGATGTGAGACTCGAAGCTCAGAAAATACTGGCGATGTATTTAATTCCACCCCTCCAGGCAAGCATTCAATTATAAGACTCAAAGAAAACAAATCATACCCTTTTAAATAAGTTCTAACAAGTAACTCCTCCTCATATCTTTTTATCTATCTCCCTCTCTCTCTCTCTCTAAGAAAAGTCAACTTAAGTAGAAGACATTTTCAAGTAAAAAAGTCTGTAGCTAGAAAAGTCAACATGTCAATGGTTAAATAACTCAATCAAACGTGGTGATGCCAAAAAAATGGTGGATGATGTAAGTTATGTATGAATTTGATTAGTCCCATCAGAAACATTTGGAGTGGACAGGAAAGGGATTTGATGACCCTCACCAGAGAAGGCAATCACAAGGTCGATCACAACTAACCAGCTTGTCCAAATTGAAGAATAATTTCTGCCAGGGAGAACACAAATACATATTAAACAAAGTAATAGCAGGAAAGGTAAAACAAATAAGTACATTGCTCAATTTTCAGCACTGGGTGAAGCAAACTAGAATTTATTATGCTCACGCAAGCACCACAGATACTGAAGATTCTGGACACATTTGCTATTGCACTAAGGTACAGGTTTCCAGTAGAATCTCTTAGAAAATTGTATTCAAAGAAGAAAATTTTACCTACAAGCAATTACCATTTTAGAATTTGAGATAGTTTCCTGATGTACATAAGCCATCTCACAAACTTTCCAATGGCAGCAACCAACTTCATCCAAATTTGTCAGGGTTATGCAAGGTCCCTTGTAACTGAAAATATCATCTTGACAACTCACAAAAGCAAAATCCTAATTATTTTATTAAACCATCATTAGCCACCTCAACAGACTCAAGCTTAGGCATCTTCATTGTAGACAAAGTCATCTTAAAAGACTGGAACTTGGGTATCTTTATTGTCAACAAAGTCACCTCAATGGACTCAAACTTGCATATGTTTATTGTTGACAAAGTTTGACACAATCGATGAAGTCAAAATTTCCACTGAACATTACCAATAGCATCCTGGAAGTCCAAGCAGATCTTTTACCACTTTTCTGAAGGTAGGATGCCTACAAGCAAGATTTTAACATCAGAATTGAACTAATAGCCACAACTAATATAAACATATAGAAAATCAGAGATTGAAAGTTACAAACTTGAAACGGAAGAAACATTTCAAGCAAGTTGAATTTTTGAAGCAAGCAGATCGTAGATACAGCAGCTCCATAGGATAGCATGTAGTTCAATTCCATCATTATCCTGCCCTGAAAAGAGAGAATATCAATTTGAAGGGAATATCATGAATAATTTACTTCACCTATGTTTGCATATATCTCGCAAAGAAATCAGGATCCATATACAGGGGATAAAATATCATGGCATTTCGAAGCAATCAATAACGAAAACAAACAGAAAAGATGGAAAAGGTGTAAAAGAAGTCGTAGTTGAGACTCGTGAGTACCTTTCCCAAATTCTCAACAGAAGATGAGAGTTTATGCATTGCAGTTTCAGTTTCCTTTGAAATTGACAAGCCCAAGCGACCAGCAAGCCTTAAGCCCCTCAAAATTCTTGCTACATTACACAGTTTATATGTGCATGTCAGATAATAAAGAACTCCACAAAGCTCTGTGGTGTCTAAAATTCATATATATTAGATTCATATATAAGAGGTGGAAGTACCCACCGCAATCCTCTTCAAATGATAGTTGTGCAGGGGTTATCGTTCTAAGCTGAAAACATACCAAATCTATAGAGTGAGCATAATACTTGAGAAATTAAATTTGAAGCCAAACTTACTACATGAGGGGGGAAAGATCACCTTTAAGGACCTTAAATCTGACATCCCATTGGTATAATCATAGATTTGATGCATGAAAGGGTCAAAAAACAAACTGTTCCCAAGCAAAACCACAGATTAATTACAAGATCCAAACTAAAAGTTCAAGTTTAACAATTTTAAAAATTCGGCACATAACTGAGAGAGCCCGAGAAATTTAGCCAACACTTTAACAATGACCCTTTACAAACAGCTACATGAACTATGAAAAGGATCTTTGAAGAAGAAAATATACCTATTAATAGTAAAATCCCGGAGCATGCTATCTTTCCAGAGGATGAAGTCTCTTTCATCACATCCCCTTGGCCTTTTAAGAAAACAAACTTTTTCGTTTCCATCAACAAGTGATGCCGTTTCAAAGCTGGATACCTATCCAGGGATGAAATCAGTTCCAGTTAAGTACAAGTCAGAAATCACTAGTATAATGTCTGCACCAACCCAGATAAGGTGAAATGACAAAAAAGGAATCACTCAAACCACTGCACACGACCAGACCTCAACTATTGAATCTTTGATAAACACCCTGCATATAGGAAACTTCCGTCCAATGATCATAGAACGAAAAAATTGCCCTTTGACCTGTGGCACAGTATGTGAAAAACAAAGTCTCATTCATCCAATAATAACGAGTACTGGTATACAAGAAATATAACTGTGAAAAAAAACATGAGAAGAATACACAGAATCCACCAAAAACCTGTTGAAGTTTAGCAGTGGTGATAATATCAAAATCTTTAGGCGCTCTTTTCAAAATTAAATCTCTTACGCATCCACCCACTAAGTAAGCTTCAAACCCTGCATATTAAAGTTGCAATTCATGTATCAATTATCAATAACAAAATTGGTATCCTGAGTACGGACTAGTTAAGCACATACCTCTATGACGAAGAATATTCAATACAGTCCAAGCCGATGGGGGAATCATCCCGCGGCCTATACCCAAAAGCCTCGCGTTTACCTTTTTCCATTTTGACATGTTAACCACCTTGCCTACACAAGTTAACACTACCAAGTTAAAAATGGCAAGAATGTCAATAACCAGCACACTACAAAAAGTGACTATGGTTCTTAAAAGATAACTACTTTGTTGAGTAAGCGAATCCTAACCCATTTCTGTGTAAAAACGACTTTGCAGACCTTCCTCAGCCAAACTGTGGTTAAATTGTTGTAACCGAAACTCATACGGCCGTGAGCAACTAAAACAAGCAAGGTGTTCGACCAAATGTCCTAAAGAAACTGTAATAGCTGGAGAACTGGGAATGAGTAAGCAGTAATACTTGGTTCCGAAGAGTCGGGCCATCAGAATATTAAAATCATTGGCACGCCACTCTTGTTAAGATCGGGAATAGCACGGCACCGACCGCCGTATAAACTATAACCCATAAACCGAGTGTGAACTGTGACCTGTGACTCAACCGCTCCGGGTTGTCTCCAAACCAAACTCGGAACCATTAATTTGGGTCTTGACCTCTCAATATGGGCTGAGGCTTTTCGCTTTGAACGAGCCCAAAACGAGGAAAAAAGTTTAGTTTTATACAATATTCAAAAAATAGAAAGTATTGGTAAATAGTAATATTATACAAATGTCTTTTATAATATAATTTTACTAAAATTTATCACAGAATATTCTTTTTAAATAATTTGTAAATTTTATTATTATTTTAATATGATGTAAAAAAAATTAATAGTAAATCCAAGCTTTGTTTATTTTATGTTAAAATAAATAATGCAACAACAACAACAAATTATGAATCCGGTGATATGCATAGTCTTAAGGATTCAGAAATAAGCAGCTTAATTTTTTTTAAGAGGAACGGAGCCTCCTTACGCGTTAGAAACCCTCACTTGTGGCGGAGGAATACCGTAGGTACATCCAAAAAGTTTATCCCTGTACAATAACCGTTTCAAGGGACAAGGCAAAA
>JAOTAY010000191.1:10545209-10563386 GCA_025629805.1 Erythroxylum baracoense
ATTAATAATAATATTTTAATTAAATATAATGTAATTAATTAAGTAATAATAATAATTTAATTAATTATATTGTAATTTTCTAATCGTAATCAAAAAATTACAAATACACTTAAAATAAATATTTATACAATTATAAATTAATCAATGAATTACACGTTTCAAAGCATATTATGTTGTAGGGGTATTTTTGTCATTGACACTGTTTTTATGTTCTGTCCACTGTAACCAAACACATTTTTGTCCTCGAGATAGAGACAATCTTTTTTGTTTTGTCCATCACAACCAAACACTTTACTGTTTCTAAATTTTATTCTGTTCCCTCTCTAAATTTTTGTCTCGTTCCGTATATGCACCCAAAAGACAATAACCAAAAGCAGCGTAAAATTTTCTTACGCTTACGACTCTGATGCCCTGTGAAAAGTTCGCCATAAGTGTTTTTGTTATTAAAAAAAAAGTCACTAAAAATATAAATTTATTCAAAAAGAAAGTTGAAGAGAAGATAGGTACTCCATGGACCATGCTAACTGTAGAATGGTATATGGATAAGTATGACAGTAGGCGACATGTAGTTACGCATTATTATTTTTATTTAAATATAATGATATTTAATATTAATTGATTTTATTAATTAATTTTATCAATAATAAAATTTTAAAATATATTTATTAATTTAATATAACCGTAAATTTTGTTAAATTTTTATTTATAGTTCATATTTTTTTATAAATAATTAATAATTAATTTCATTGATTATTATTATTTTTATCATAAAAATATATTTATATTTTATTAATAAATAATGTTATATTAATCAGTTTAACATAAGAGTAAATTAAATCTTTCATTAATTTTATTAACTTTTTATCAAGAAAGTAACTAATAATCGTATTTATTAATATTATTGGATAATAAAATAAATTCTAATTAAAAAACTCAATTTATTGTCACGTTAAGCTAGTTTATAAATTTTAATTATTAATAAAATATAATAAATTAATATATTGTTAATTATTTATAAAAAGCAAACTATATTACGTATTAACATATTTTTGTATACTTTTTGATATAATTAAACATATAAATTTTTATTAAGAGTAAAGATCAATCAAGTTATTTATTAATTATTTATATAAAAATATGGATTATAAATAAAAATAAAAGATTGATTATTTTATTTATTATTACTATTACCTTAAAAGGTTTTTAATGAAAAAGTTAATTTATTATTACATTAAGCTAATAACTAGTAAATATTATTTTAAATAACTTAGTTGTTATTATTATTATATTTAATATAACAATTCTGTATATATAAATGTAACAAAGTAATTTATATATTTAACATGCATTCCATGTAATTTACAATCTTAACTATTTTGTGATTATGTTTAAGTGAAGTGTTCAATAAAAGTTAACAAAATGACTTTTCATGAAATACAAGAATTTCTATAAAAAAATTTAAACAGGTAAATTTTATAAAATTATACAGAAAATGTCTATTATACCGACAAGGCATATTCTTTGCCTTTCCTCCCACATCAACCATGAACCAAGGTTTCTTCAGCTAATCCGACCCATCATTAGACCTTTCCACTCGACAGCGAATGCTTGCCTTTCTACCACGTATATACCAATCTATGTCATCTCCTGAAACATCTTCTTAACACCTCATTCAGATTTATCTCAAACTATATTATCTATAGTCCAAGGCGAATTGCAGATGAGAGAGATCCAGTACTCATTCATGTCCTAAGGTGATGGTTCAAAACTTGCAAAATGGTAGATTGATCAACAATCTATATAATCCCATGGCAGTTTATTACTTTCCCGCCTTACTCAAAGCAGTGCAAGTTTCGGCTGACTATGAAATTATGAATCGAATCCGGATCAAGTCTTCTAAAATGGAAATGGAAATTATGATATCGCCCATCTCCTCCGCCCAAACTAATCATCATTCCACGCGTACGTACGGCTACTGTTTCTCAGGAACCCCTTCATGCATGAAACATCGTACCGTTTCCAACATGCCTCCGAAGTTTGCGGGGGAAAACTGCTAACTGTCAATAACCGTCGACTTCAGGAAACACCAAGACCTCTATATAAGGAGACGACACTGCACCATGCTTCTTCAGGCACCACAATACACATATGAATCTTTTCTTACTCTTTTTAATTTCTTTTATTTTCAGTTCCTTAACTCTCATTTCCGTTCTGTTCACGGGGATGACTGGCTCCGGGGCCTCCTCTACGCCTGGCGACGACAAGCCCTCCGATGAGCAGCAAAACCAGGGAAATACATCTGGAAATGATACTCAGGAGAAGGCCACACTTGAATCCGGTACTACTGCTGGGGATGTTGATGCTGCTTCGGGGACTCCAGCTGAAACTGGCGCTCGAGGTGAGTCCGGAAAGGACAAGGGCATTGCCAAGAGTGCTAGAGCTGGTGAGTCTCAGGAGGATGCTAGTGGGAAAAAGAAAAGAGATTCAAGGGATGATCTAGGTGACGCCGGTGCCAGTGGCAGTGTGGTGAGACCTAAACGACGATCCACTGGAGTCGTCGGTGCGGATGTTCCTCCGATAGGTGCTGTTTGTGGCAAGACATTTTCTTCTTTCAGGGCAATGTGTGGTCACTTAAGGTCACATACTAAGGAGGAAAAGCCTTGGAAAGGCGCATTTCCACCTCCCGTGTTTGTAGCCGACTGGGGCGATAACAAGAGAGGTGAAGATGACGACGATCCTGAGGCCGCTAGGAGCATTATTGAAGAAGAGGTGGTGCCTGCTCTTCTTAGTGTTGCTCAGGAGGCCGTGGCTAAGCTCCAACAGGAACAAGTCGGCTCTGGCGTGGACCTGAACGTAGTCCCAGATGATGATGAGACTCCACAAGAGCCTGCTGCCGCTGATACTCGCACCAAGAAGCTTCCCGCAGATTTCGATTTGAACCTTCCACCTCCGGAGGACAGCGAGGACGAACCGCCTGCTGCTTGAATGAGAGTTGAGCGTGTTCCGGGCACGTAGAATTTTATATTCCCTAAATCTGTGGACTGTGCGGTATCCGCATGATGATAGTTTGTAATAAGTTGCCCGAATAAAGACTTCCGAACTGAATGGATTTGATAGTTATACGTGCTTTCTCTCTCCCGCTATTTTTTCATGCATTTTGGTTTCGTCGTTTTACTGTCATGGATCCATCTCAGCCATGCAAGAGGAGAAGAAATGTACATGTAAAAATGATTTCATCTGTTTCTTCAACGTTCAATAAATCTACCATCGCTCTTGCATGCATGGGCATTTAATATGGATTTGTAAGTATCACGAGGACAAAGAGTGGTGCGAGTATGCCACATAATATGCAAACACATCTCGAACTTGAGCTTCTGAATGGCCAAATAACGATCTCTTGTTGCATTTCCAGTTTTCTTAGCCATACAACAAAACACAGAGCCACTTTTGTTGTCTTTCTCCGTTATAAATAGTGGCTAATATTGTTGCATGGCCGATGAAAAACCCTTGTACATTTTTCCAGAAAAATGGAACCAAGAACACTGACAAAGGGCCAAATCAACCTCTGCCACGAAGGCTGAGATTAGATAAGGAGCAGTGGTGGACGGACGCCGTTCTCATAAAAATCATTGGACCAGTTTTTTTTTATCAATAAATCCTTATCCGTAACTTCTTACTAACATTTGCTTGTACTGATAGGCAGCAACGATGATTTTGTGTCTTCACTTTCCTTTCTTTTTCATCTTTTGTGAAATGAAAATAGTCTATATTCCTTGTTTTACAGTTTAAACTTGTTTTGCCTCCCAACTGAATTGCATAGGATAAATATAGTTAAAGGGCCTCTCTTCTTTATTTATTGCTGGTTAGCCTCTTCTTCTGTCACAAAAACTTCCTCTTTCCCTCTTCTTCGGCTGCTATGGATCCCTACAAGGTACCAACTCTTACTTAATCCCTTCACCACTTCTCTTTCTTGGAATTGAATAAATGGTCTACATTATTCCTCCTACTCAATTTTGATGCACGCTATCTTGTTCTTATTTGGCTGAATTTGGTGCAGTACCGACCTTCAAGTGCCTACAATTCTCCTTTCTTTACTACTAATTCTGGAGCTCCTGTCTGGAACAACAATTCCTCACTTACCGTCGGATCAAGGGGTAAATTGCGTAGCTCTACTACTTTCATAAACCCGTTTTGTTCATCGCAAGTATTAAATTGGTTTGATTGAAGCCTTTAAGTTGCACCGCAACTCTAGACTGTTTTATGTTTTTGATTCTGTTCCTGCGTATAAGTGTCAATAAGCAAGATTTCTTGAAGAAACAAGTGTTTCCATCCGTAATAATTCCAAAAAGTTACGGGATTTTGTCATCACTGCGGTTTAATGTCCTAACATGAGATAAGATTTCAAGTGTTCTTTTTCGAACAGGTCCAATTCTGCTCGAGGACTATCATTTGGTGGAGAAGCTTGCCAACTTTGACAGGGAGCGCATACCAGAACGTGTTGTCCATGCAAGAGGTGCTAGCGCTAAAGGATTCTTCGAAGTTACCCATGACATATCTCATCTCACTTGTGCTGATTTCCTTCGTGCTCCGGGAGTTCAAACCCCTGTTATTGTCAGGTTTTCCACTGTCATCCATGAGCGTGGCAGTCCTGAGACTCTCAGAGATCCTCGAGGTTTTGCAGTGAAGTTTTACACCAGAGAGGTGACATGTTCTACTTTAAGATAATCCTGGCACTCTTGAATTAGTATAGTACTCACGTATATAATTCTTAAGTTACGCACTTGTGATTTACTAATTATGCTTTATCGTTCTGGTCAGGGTAATTTTGATCTGGTGGGAAACAATTTCCCCGTCTTCTTCATCAGGGATGGCATGAAGTTCCCTGATATGGTTCATGCCCTCAAACCCAACCCCAAATCACACATTCAGGAAAACTGGAGGATAGTTGACTTCTTTTCACACCATCCTGAGAGCTTGCACATGTTCACTTTCCTCTTTGATGATATTGGTATTCCACAAGACTATAGGCATATGGATGGCTCTGGTGTTAATACCTATACTCTGATCAACAAGGCTGGGAAGGCAAACTACGTGAAGTTCCACTGGAAACCAACTTGCGGGGTTAAGTCTTTGTTGGAGGATGAGGCTATAAGAGTGGGTGGAGCCAATCACAGTCACGCCACTCAGGATCTCTATGATTCAATTGCTGCAGGAAACTACCCTGAGTGGAAGCTTTTCATTCAGACTATTGATACTGCCAATGAACATATGTTTGACTTTGATCCACTTGATGTGACCAAGACATGGCCTGAAGACATCTTGCCTTTGCAGCCAGTGGGCCGCTTGGTGTTGAACAAGAACATTGATAACTTTTTTGCAGAGAATGAACAGCTTGCTTTTTGCCCTTCTATTGTGGTCCCTGGCATCTATTATTCAGATGACAAGTTGCTGCAAACTAGAATTTTCTCCTATTCTGACACTCAAAGGCACCGTCTTGGGCCTAATTATCTTCAGCTCCCAGCAAATGCTCCCAAATGTGCCCATCACAACAATCATCATGAGGGTTTCATGAATTTTATGCATAGGGATGAAGAGGTACTACGAGTCATGTTAAAAACTTGTACATATGATCACATTAAGATCCTGTATAACATGAAATTGCGTTATCACCATTGGTTTCTTTAATACCTTCTTTCATTGTGTTGGAATTTTCTCATTTTCTGATGGTGGGACTTCTTTTAGATCAATTACTTCCCTTCACGGTATGATCCTGTTCGCCATGCAGAGAAGTTTCCAAATCCTTCTGCAGTGTGCACCGGCAAGCGCGAGAAGGTTTGTTCTTTGCTTTTGAAGATTAAATAGAAGGAACTGGGTTGACAGTTGTTTCAATTTGAAAAATTGAGTGACGTTTTCTCAAGATTTTGTGATAGTTTCTGTTTCGAAGACTCTGGCTCTGTGTACCAAAGAACTCATTGTGGATCAGATGAAATCTGAAATATTATGTTCTCATCGTTTTAACAGTGCATCATTGAGAAGGAGAATAATTTCAAGCAGCCTGGGGAAAGATTCCGTTCATTTTCACCAGACAGGTAGCGAATGAGAGATTTGCCAGATAACCTACAACAGATTGCTCATTTACTAATCCTACTCCCCTCTTTTGTTTTGCTTAACTTCTTCAGGCAACAGCGCTTTATTCGCCGTTGGGTTGAGGCCTTGTCTGATCCGAGGGTTACATATGAAATTCGCAGCATTTGGATATCATATTGGTCTCAGGTGCTGTGCTTTATTGTTTCAATTTATAGTGAAGCGCATAATGAATGTTTGGTCATAGCAAACTGAGTTATGTTCTTTCTTGTGGCCTGTTTCTGGTTGATATTAAATTTCACACGCAATGGCCATGTCATTAAACCAATGATTACTTAGGCACCCGTCTGTTTGGGTTTTGATACAGGCTGACAAGTCTCTGGGCCAAAAGATTGCTTCTTACCTGAATATGAAGCCGAGTTATTGAAGATGACTGAAGACATTTGAAGAAAGAAGAAAGTTGTCAATTATTGAAGAATGACATCGTTGTGCTTTCTGTATAACTCAACATAAAGAGGTTTTCTTAGACTTGTATCCTAGTTATAAAGGAGATACTGTAGTATGATGATCTTTATGTCATTAATTGACTGTTCTAATAAGACTTGGATATATTTGTTGCTCTCAGTACACTCTTCATGGAGGAGGAAATTATGGTTTAACAGCTAATCTTAGTTTTTGCTGTCCCCCGCTGCTTATGAAGTTGTGATATTATAGTAATCTTTCGCTGTTCGTGGGCCATGTCTTCCCATCTAATATGCAATATAACCCTGGAGGATGCCAGTTCTGTCAAAAGATTTGATCTTCGGCCGAAGGACGGAAAAAAAAGAAAACAAGATGTGATCTTTGAGTAAGAGTAGCAGGTTAGAAAAACTTTATTATTAACTAAGTTCAGTCTAACGAAAAAACAGTAGACATTGTTAAGGAACCCGACTATGAAAGAAAATGACCTTACCAAGATTTTAACTACTTTTATTAAAGTAGCAAGTATACGCAAGTACCAAACCAAACTACGCTAAGCATGTGAACGTTGAATTAATATCAAACGGTTCGAACCCACCAACAGAAATAGTGATACGTAAATGTTTGACAATGTCTTGAGGGTCCCTTAAGAGGTGGTGTGTTAAGGAAACCGCCAGCATCTACCAGGCATCTTCGCTGTGCTTAATTAAAGGCCTGAAATGCTGGCATAGCGGCTCGGCTTTCTTTTAGCCCAAACCCGTCGAAAGTTCCGCCCAAACAACACCACCTCACGACCACGACTTTTCATAGTATAGTCAAAAATTCAAAGAGGGCAAAAAGCGAACGAGGGAAGTGAAGAAACTGGCAAAAGCCAACTTCTAATAACGAACAAACAGAATTGATGCGCTTGGGGAAAGATTCATCTTTTTTGGGTTTGTAGTATCGCTTTTTCAAAGCAAAAGCGTTTACTTTTACTGGTTTAGGCCTCTTCTTGGATTGGATCTTGAAATTACAAGTAGCTTTCACGTGTGATCTTGTCGTGCCAAGGTAATTATCCAACCTGCCTTAATATGTTTGATGCCTTGCAATGCATTGGACTTTTCACAATTTAGAAGTTTTCATTTAAAGTATTAAGTTGTAACTGGGATTGAGTTCCGATAAGCTTTGGTGATTGAAATTTAACTTAAAATCTTACTGTTAAAAAGGTTTGTCAATTTTGGATTTTGAAGTGGCAAATTTGTGTTTTGTGTATGTTCGTTTTCTTGGTTTTTGTTGGCAGCGAGTTGGAAATCCAATAATGATGGAGAGAGCAGAGTCGGGGCAGAAGCTGTATACACGTATGCGTCTGTGGGAATTTCCAGATCAATATGTGATTGAACCCACTGACGGATCCTCAGGTTCCCCTTTGGCGATCAATCGGGCCGATGGCTCCATGAATCTGATAGGTTTATTATTTGCTTTTGCTTTTAGATTGTATTGTCTTGTTGTTTCTGCGGGCTTCTTTAGATTCTTGTAGATAATGATTGTTGTTTTTGGGACTCTAGATGAAGTTCCGGAGTGCAATGCTCTTCGAGTTCCTAAAATTCAGACGATCTTTGGGGTTGTTGGCATTCTAAAGCTCGTGGCAGGTAATGCATTAATTAGAGAACTCTTCTTAAACTAAACAACAAAAGAACCTTTCCAACAATCATCTGTTTGCATGTTTTTGTAAGCTCAACAGTTTACGTCTCCACTGTTCATAATGTCAATTTGCTAGTTGTATTTGATTATCTAATGTTGCCTATAGGATATTACTGTAAAGCGTTCTGCTATATTCTTTTCAACTTCTTAATTGCAAGTGATTGTCTAACCTTATTGTCATATTCTGCTATGCCTTTAGGATCATACTTAATAGTTATAAGTGAAAGGGAGTGTGCTGGATCATATCTGGGACATCCAATCTTCAAAGTTAAATCTTTGAAAACTTTTCCATGTGACCATTCTTTAAAAAATTCCTCCACAGAACAGGTAACTCTTATCTACTCTTGCATTCTCTAGAATGATATTTTCGGTGCTACAGAAGAATGATTTGACTCCATAGTCTTCTCATTTCTGCCTTATTTTCTGTAGAAAAAGGTGGAGAATGAATTCTCCGCCCTGCTTAATGTTGCTGAGCACACTTCTGGCCTGTATTTCTCATATGACACCAACTTAACACTAAGGTTAGTGTTTATTCAACTTCAGTCACATTATTAGATCCTTAAATTAGCATTATGAACCAAACTGCCTCCCAAGGGGTGGTCGAATTAGTGGAGTGGGGGGGCACGGGGCCAAAAGGTCCTGTGTTCGAATCCCCCTACATACGCTATCTCGATCGAGCCTGTCGTACAGGGCTTGCCTAGTGCGGAGTACCTAGTTGGCATGATTTGCAGGCTATTGCATCAATCCGAAAGTTTACCCAGTACACATCCAAAAGATAGTGGCTGCGGGTTCCTTCGTTCCAAAAAAAAAAAAAAACCAAACTATTAAATTACTGTGAGGCCTGTATTTCTCATAACACATCAACTTAACACTAAGGTTAGTGCTTATTCAAATTCATTCACATAATTAGATCTTTAAATTAGTATTATGAACCAAACTATTAAATTATTGTGAAACCTTAGTTCACACTTTCACCTTGTCCTCCAAATGCATTGGCACTTGATGTGTATATTAATTACCAGATCATCCTTTTATTGTTATATATAATTGGGGTTTCTAGCATGTAGGCCATGCTAAAAACTTCAGGTGTTGCAATGCAAAATGAGGTGTGAACATTAAAATTTCACTGCTCAGAAGTAAAATAAAGAACTAAGCTATTTTCAAGGCTTAAAGGGGGGTGGGAGTATAATTCAACAGTTAAGCTAGTTTCAAGGCTTAAACAGGAGTAGGAGTATAATCTAACATTCAATTGTATACCATGATGATAATTGTTTATACAGTGTTAACTATTAGGAAACTACCAGCATTTGTAACAAGATGCTAATTAAGAAGCAAAGACTTTTTTTAGATGGTACAACTAATTGGTAAAGGATACGATCTTCAAGTTTCTATGCATGCTTATGAGATTTCTTGGCTAAATTAATGGGATGGTCTCTTATGTTAACAGTGGACAGCGATTACATGATTTGGGTGATGAATCTAAATTGCTTCCTCTTTGGAGACAGGTGATCACTAAATTCATGAAAGTATCTGCCTTCCTTAAAAATTCCTTTTATTTTCTTGGATGTTGATGGATTCTTATGCAGCAGAAGTGGCCTCTGTAAATATAAGCCTTCAACTTTGTAGTTTTCTTTCTCATTGATGTTTCCTATTATGTCTAATCATCCATAAATATCAGTTATGCTTTTGTCATATGTTTGTTACAGGCAGAACCAAGGTTTCTCTGGAACAATTATATTTTGGAAATGCTCATAGATAACAAGGTAGGGTTCCCTTAGTTTCTTTTTAGTTACATTCACCATCTTCCTTCAGATTTTAATGCTTGTGGCTAATAAATTGTTAATCATTCATTTGATCTTCTTCTTGCAGCTGGACCCATTCCTTCTTCCTGTTGTCCAAGGCAGTATCCTTTTGAAAATATCAATGTTTGATATAAAAATTACTGGAAAAAAAACTAGTTTAGCTCCAGCCTAACCAATGCTTAAGCTTCATCCTTAACGGCTGACCAGGCTTTCAGAACTTCCAAGCGGCCATTGGAAAGGAAATTGCTGATGTTACTCTAATTGCTAGGAGATGCACTCGGAGAAATGGTATCTTTTCTATATTATAAGTTGTAGCCAGTTCCTGAACTGTTACTCCACTTTTGTCATTGTAATAACTAAATAAGACAACAGATTTATTGATTTCGTGACATTCTGATGAATGCTGATGAAAAAGCATCATTACCAGCTAAGTTTTTTTCTGTGATCCAAGTAGCATCTAGCAATATAATGCCTGGTGCATTCTAAAATGCCAATTGATTTTCATTATTGTAACTTGTACAGCTTCAGATATATATAATAAGTATCATCTTTCTTTTTTTTTTTGGGTGATTTCATTTAGTTATGAAAATATTTCTCTTGGAAGGCACTCGCATGTGGAGAAGAGGAGCTGATCCTGACGGTTATGTTGCTAATTTTGTGGAAACTGAGCAGATTTTACAGATGAACGGGTTTACTTCATCATTTGTTCAGGTAAACATATGATATAGTTTGTATGCTGTAATACTTGAGTAGTTACTACGAACACCCTTCTTTGTTTAACAGAGTACTGAAAATTCTAGACAGTCCTAATTTAAAAAAAACAGTAACTTTGACCTTGTTATTGAGAATCGTTGATTTTTCAGTTGCCATGCTTGGTATACATGTCGCGCAATGAGTAATTAGGACTGGTTCTTTTCTTTTACCTATTGTATGTTGAACAGGTTAAGAGGTATCAAAGTTAATCTCATCTACTTTTTTCATTTTATTGTTTTTCTGAAGGTTAGAGGATCTATGCCATTTCTTTGGGAGCAGATTGTTGACTTGACATATAAGCCTAAATTTGAGATCGTGAGACCAGAAGAAGCTGTAAGTGATGGTTGTTTCTTGCAGAATCTGTTTTAACACATGGCACCTGTAGTCCCTTGGTTTAATTCCTGTTGCATCACATGTTAACCAGCCACGAGTAGCAGAGCGACATATTCTTGATTTGAGAAAGAAGTATGGGAGGATATTAGTCATTGATCTCGTCAATAAGGTGCACAATATCTTCAACTGCTGAGTTTGGAGGATTAAAGTGTTCAATTAATTTTGTTCTCCGTTCGTGCAACATGCTTTTGTCAGAAATGTTATCTTGGTCCAATTTTGTTGTCTGTATGTATTCCATAGTTATACTTGACAGCTGGACCCGAACATATGTTTTTACAGTATGGTTCTTGGTACATGCAAGTGTTAAGGAGTGGCAGTGCATTTTGTTTATAGCCATATTAGGACAACTGTTTTTATATTTATGCACTTTGATCTCTTATCAGCATGGAGGCGAGGGGCGGTTAAACGACAAATTTGCAGAGTCGATGCAATCTGTGATTAGTGATGATGTAAGGTAGAACTTCTTTTCTTCTAACATCAGCTTTGCTGTGCTGCTAATATGTTGTTCCTTTTGATGGACAATTGCTTCCGAATGTTGTAGGTATCTGCACTTTGACTTTCATCAAATATGTGGTCATGTCCACTTTGAGCGACTATCGATCCTTTATGACAAAATAGCAGATTTTCTTGAGAAAAATGGGTAACACTTTTTCCCAAACTTTAAATAATTATTAACGGTTTTGACTCTCATGTCCTTAAATTCATTGCATGGCTTGCTTTTTACTGCCCTTCTGTGATTGGCAGGTTCCTTTTGTTGAATGAAAAGGGTGAGAAAATGAAAGAGCAAACTGGGGTTGTGAGGACCAACTGTATTGATTGCTTAGATCGCACAAATGTTACCCAGGTAGTTGACATCCTGTTGTAAATGATATGCCATTCGGTCACACTGCACAATTTCTTGCTTTCTTTTCGATTGCTTGCATTCCATAACAATAGTAGGTTATGGTTGCAGAGCATGATAGGGAGAAAAATGTTGGAAATTCAACTCAGAAGGATTGGAGTTTTTGGTGCTGAAGAAACTATTACTGCACATCCGAATTTTGATGAAAGCTTCAAAATATGTGAGTGTTTTATATCTGCTTCAAATACTATTTCAGTGAAGGCTGGTACTTTTCCTTCAATACTTTTCTGCCTTTTTGAATGAATGTTTTATTTGTCTGTTTTACCTTTAGTGTGGGCTAATCATGGAGATGATATAAGCATTCAATATTCTGGCACTCCTGCTCTCAAAGGAGATTTTGTAAGGTACCTTTGCATGGACGTTTCTTCAAATTTTATATGCCGAAACTTCACGCATCACAGTGATTAACAAACCTCTACTATGCTAACATTTCTGAATTTTCTCTGAAGCACTGTTACCGCATGCATATTCATCTCGTCCTCTCATAATTGACCGTATTCTATGATGCTGTGCATTTTTGCAACTTGGTCAGACTCGAGCAGTTGTTGAACTTTATGAGATTTGACAAATCATCTTCCTTACCCACTCAGTGGTTTGAACTTCTCAATATAGTTCCAGACTAGGTATTAGAGCCATTATTATCGAAAGGTCTCGAATTGAAATTAAGTTAGCCGTGTATATAATAATTCGACATTTCACTTTCGCCACAAATTTAGAATGATGCTTTATTCATGCTCATGAAAATTCTCCACAGTTGAGTGTTTTAAGAGTTGGAAGAGTAGAATTAGAAATTGATAGGAAAGTGTATATGATTCAGCCTCTTGTAACCACTTAGCTTTTTCAGTTCAATGATTTTTTTGACAAATTGATGACTCATCTTGACACTCATAATCATATTTATCCATATTTGTCTGACTGAACAGGAGGCTTAATGGTGGCACCCCCACCTAAACCCCGATTGTCAAAAGGAAATCTGCTTGATTGGTTTAAAGGCTCTACGGTCTCTTAGAAGCAAGAAAAATGATGAAAAAGGACATAAGAGATCATCGAAATAGTTTAAAGGTTACTAGTGTGGAAAAGGAAATAACATACTCATAGATTCATGCTAGTCAATTTGTTTCACTCTTTTTGGATATTGTATTGGTATCTTCTATTTCCTTTGCATGCTCTAATCATCCTTTTCTGTATCCCATCAACCCTTTGTTAATGCCTTGATTAAAATCTTTGTAATATACCTCTATGGGTTTACTTAGATAAACTGTGATAATGGCAGTAACCTTTATGAATACCTAATACTTGTCTGTGCAAACTCATATCCTGCTGTTAAATTGCAGATGTGGCCAGCGGACCATGCAAGGGATCCTTAAAGATGGTATGAACGCCCTTGTCCGCTATTACTTGAATAACTTTTCTGATGGAACAAAGCAGGTTAGTAGACTTCATTCTTGATTCAGATTTCAGGCACGGCAAGTGTTAGTACAATACGTATCAGTGCTATCCTTGATTGTAAAAATTTTCTATTTTGGGGTCTGTTGTCCCAGAAACTTAGTTTTGGCATCCCTCAGGTGTGGATAACCTTCTGTTTTTGGGACTCAATTAATCTTGTAGAAAGTTATCATTAGCACACTTTTTACTTACAAAGCATTTCATGAGGATTCATACGATATCCTATATATCACAGGCTTAAATTTTTTTCTTCGTATTTATTAACATGCGGATCCTGACTTACACTTTCCTTTGGCACTTGTGAAGGATGCAATTGATCTCCTGCAAGGACATTACATTGTTTCTGTAAATCGGGATATGACCTCTCCATCTCAAACAGGGGGTCTCGAGAGTGTAGCTGTAAGTGCTAGTCAAACAAACATATTTCCATAAAGAAATTTTTTGCATTTCTTAGGATTTTCAGTATGCTTACCAGAACGTATCGCAAATTTCTGAGATTCGGTACATCATGAAGTTAACTCCAATTCTATCCTGTTCTTTTGACCATCTGGAGAGTGTTGTTCTGATTGCATGTGGCTCAAAATGAGCTACCTTGAACTGATGTCAAGTTGATTTTGACAGTCTTTTCCTCTGGCATTGTCGTTGGTCTTGATCTGCTTATTTTTGGCTATGATGTCATTTAGGCAAGGTGAGTAGGGTTTGTTCATATTGGTTTGGAGAATTGGAGTGTGAAAACTATCTCTATCCCACTCATGACCTCCCCTTCTTTGCAGTGCCGTATGATGTTCGACATTTGTTATTCTCAGTTTTGTGGACAGGCCTTAGTGTGGGGATTGCAGCATTGGTTAAAGCAAATGGGAGAATTTTCTGCAATCGCCCTCGTCTGCATAAGCCTCGACGTTAATTCCAGTTTTCTTATTTCACAATGCTCTACCAAGTACAAGTACAGATTTCATGTTGAACTTTAAAGCTCTGCTCTGCCTCTGCCCATTAACTCAAATGCCCCATTCTTTTTGTTCCTTATTTTCAAGATCCTACAAAGTGCAAAAGTTTTTAAGTCCTATTTATTATGTACACTCATCCAGACCATTGTCTACGATGTCGACTTGTAATCGCGGATTTAACTGTAAAATTTTAAATCGGCTTATTTTACGGTTTAATTTTTAATTTTTTGTTTGATTTATTTTAGTAAATTTTATTATTAAAAACCGACCAATTTATTAATTAATCGATCAATTTTGTAAGTTAATCAATTTTTGTAAATTAAAATAAGTTAATTAATTTTTATTTAATATTTTTAAATTAAAATTTAAATTTTTTATTAAAGAAAGACAATTTTTCAATCTTATTTTAAAATTTTTAATTTTATTCAATCTTTAATTAGTTTTGTAATAATGTAATACCAGTTGAATATTTTAAATCTTAAATCTCTTACTTTACTGGTTTAACTTTCACTCTAGTTTTAATATCAGTAGTTACTACATCACATAATTATAATTACCATAAGAAAGAATTGATAGTGACTTCATGAAAAAAAAAAAAATAAAACGTAAACAAAAAGAATTTAAAAAATAGAAAACAACAAATTTGACAAAAAAAAAGAGAGATTGTAGTTAGTTAGTTTTGTTTTAATGTAATATTTATCCTTACTATTAATCTAATTTGGATTGTTTCGTCTCTATTTCATTTTTAAGCTCACAAGTGTGTATTTTACCTCATGTCACTCCCAAAGATCCTTTTTATTGAGTTACTCCTCAAATTTATAAAATATTTCAAAAACATAAGTAACTACTTAGACAAGTAAAACATGATACATAACATCTTTTTTTATTTTATAAATTTGAACTTAAATTCATTTGTCTTGTTAAAATTAATTTTTTTAAAGCTTTTCTCTACATGTTCTTAATAAAATAGAGTGATGAACTAGTCATTATTTTTTTTCTTTAA
The DNA here is from genome assembly GCA_025629805.1 of Erythroxylum baracoense. Lineage (NCBI taxonomy): Eukaryota > Viridiplantae > Streptophyta > Magnoliopsida > Malpighiales > Erythroxylaceae > Erythroxylum > Erythroxylum baracoense. Next base: position 10,560,675 of record JAOTAY010000191.1, read on the forward strand.
TCATTCTTCTCTACTGAAGCCCTTTTCAAATTTAGTGGGATCCTGCCAATGACAATTATTAATTTTTCATTAGTAATTTAAACTAATCCAATTTACTTTAAACTCTCATTTGTCATGAATTTGCCATATATCTTTGATTATTAATTAAAAAGTATGAGATAATGTGAAAAGACATAAAATGATAAATAAAAATGTAATTCCGTACTATAACATGTACCTCTATTTAAGTGAACACAATAATAAAATGCCTAAAATAAAAGAAAAATAAAAGAAAAAGAAAATTTTGTTACCATACAAATTGTTACATGAATTTCTCCTTATTTTCACTTTGCTAAACACGACATATATGAATTTAACATCATTTAACAATATATATTCTGAACAATTATACTTTAAAAATCAAAATAAATTCTACTAACAACATAACCAATTTATTATTAAAATTATTTAAAGCATTTTCTACGATTAACTAGAAAGAATTAGATAATAATCTAAAAATAAAATTAATGAGAAAATCACAAACAAAGCATTATATTTTCAATAGAAGCTAATAAAAGTAAGTATGGCTTCTTTTTGTCGAAGATCTTGGTTCTCTTTTCTAGTGTTGCCTTTTCTTTTCCTCCTCCTCAGTCTTTTTTTCTCTTTTTTTCCCCTATCCTTCTTAGGGTGTCTTGCCCATGACCAAAATTATTCCTTTCTCCTCTTTCCCTTCTCTTCTTCCATCCCTTCTGCTCTTTTAACTATTCTTTAACTCCTTGCTTCTAGCCTTCCCTCTTCTCTTCCCTTCTGACCCCTCTGGCCTAGTTCTCTTCTCCTCCTCAAACTTTAAAGTATTCTTGGCCTAAGGTAGTTAGAGATGCTTCTCCTTCGAGATTTTCAAGTTTCTTTATTGAGATCACATGTAAATATTTTGTAACTATCCTTTCTATATTTAGTTCCTTATTTTTAGGAAGTTAGGTTGGCATTGTAGGAGTTTGTAATGAACCATAACTATTGTATGTATACTTACGAGTGGAATGAGGAAAAGGGAAGAAAATTTTGAGCCCTACAAAAACTGATATAGTATCAAAGCCAGGTTAAAATCATGGCTAGAGACAAACCCAAAGGTGGAGGGAGTGATGAAGGAACAAACATAAGAAAGACAATCTCTGCTTATGAAATAACCTCAATTGATAATCCTGGTTCAATGATTACCCAGGTTCAATTGAAGGGTGATAATTATGATGATTGGGCAAGGTCTCTCAAGACTGCCTTGAGAGCACAAAAGAAGTTCAGTTTCCTGGATGGAACAATCCTGCAGCCGAATGACGATTCTTCAGACCTTGAAGATCGATGGGTCAATAATTCGTCGTTAGTCTCTTAGATAAGAAATAAGATTGAGTCAACATTACACTCAACTATTTCTCATTTTGAAATTGCAAAAGATCTCTGGGAGAACATAAAAGAGCAGTTCTCGATTACAAATGGACCACGCATACAATAGTTAAAATCGAAGCTTGTTGAATGCAAACAGAGGGGCCTGACCACCTGACCATAATAGCATACTATTGCAAAATGAAGAAACTGTGGGATGAACTTAGCAACTATGAACAAATTCCAATGTGCAAGTGTGAGAAGTGCACGTGTAACCTCGAATCGACGATAGACAAGAAACATGAGGAAGAAAAGATACGCCAATTTCTTATGGGCTTAAATGAGACTATTTATGAGACCATGTGATCCAATTTACTAGCCCAAGACCCTCTTCCTAGTTGAATCATATATACTCAATTCTGGTGTAAGAAGAAAGCGCAAGAAACTTGACACGGGGAAGGGAAGAGCATGGAGATGTGATGGTTTTGCTATGCAAAGTGGATTGTCGTCTCACTCTCGTAACGAGGGAAAGGACAAAGATTCAATATGCAACCACCGTAACCAAGCAGGACATGAAGTAGGTAATTGCTTCCAACTTATTGGCTATCTAGAATGGTGGGGGGTCGCCCAAAAAGAGAAGGTAGAGGAGCAGGTTGAGTCAAAGTACAATAACAACAACAGAAGCAGTGAATTGGTTCAGGACATGGACGAAATCAAGTACAGGTTAATGTAACACTAACAACAGCAAGCAATTCTAACAATGCTGTAGAAAAATTTCGGTGCATGCATCATATACATGCGGTGCAGAAAAACAAAAAAAATTTGTTCCGGGACTTTCCTGAAGTCCAGGATCTATATGCCTATACAAGGAAATACCATTAAACCTAGATGAAAATTTTCAATTCACATACATTTTCATAACACATATATATATAGGAATTCATGGAATTTACACAAATCAATCATTCATATAATAATCATGTACCTTGTGAGTAGTCTCCTTCGTTCTTCTACTCGTGGGTTGTCGTAGACCATAACGACCAAAATAGATCATCTCTAACGGTATCCACGCAGAGATAGGAGAAACTAACCTAATCAAACTCTTTGATCCAGAAATGGCTAGAACAAAGACAAGAGTGCTAGCTCTTTTCTTTGTTATATGGAGAGCAAAAAACGTGGAAGAGAATGAAGAGGAAGAAGGTGAGAAAGATAAGGAGAGATAGGCGAGAATCATGAAGAAGAATGCTTACTTCTTTTGTTTTCATGATTATCATTTTACATGCTTTTCATTTTTTTGTCTTTTTCTTATTTAAGGACAATAAAGGCATATCTTTTTAAAGAAGCCTCCTCTTCATTCAT
>JAOTAY010000191.1:10575840-10589827 GCA_025629805.1 Erythroxylum baracoense
ATATAATTAATAAAAATACAACATTTTATAATAATAAGGAATTTAATAATCATACAAAGTAAGTACAAATAATAATAGCAATCATAATAATAATAAGGATAAGGATAAGGATAATTTGGTCTTTTTGTTAGTTATTCCTTTGCCATTCTAAGTTTAAATTTTCAAATCAAACAATGACATAGAATTTCTTATCTATTCTATTTCTTGAACCAAACAAAGTAATACTTATTCTATTCTATTCCTGGTCTTTTCTATTCTTAAAGAATAACTATTCTATTCCATTTTTTAAACCAAACAGCCCATAAATGTGAGCTCTGCAATTTAGAAACAAGATAGCATGCATAAAGTACATATATTTCATATTAATTCCCTATGTTTGGATTGATAAAATGCTTGTAACTATACATTATAATTATATATTTTGTGTTTTATAGATTAGATTAGAAATTTGGATTAAAATGTACTTACAAGTGGAGATTTATTAAAGAAGTAACAAAGGTACAAATTTTAGGAAAAAAAATGGATGAGACCCTTACACTTTTTTCCTTATTGTGCTTTATTTAGGAATTTTGATTAAGTAAAACTTGTTTTGGTAGGATAATCTTATTGAAAGTGGGATCCTTTAGATTTATTATTATCCTAGCTTTTATCCCTTACTTTTAGGTAGGTTAAAAAGGGTTTTGTGATTCTTTATATGAAAGATTTGCAAGGGTCAGTAGTCCTATCACCCTCTCCTATCACCCTCTCATCTTCGCTAATATATGAAAGATTTGTAAGGGTCAGTAGTCCTATCACCCTCTCATCTTCGTTCATTTTAGCTTCTTTATCTACATGTTTAGGATAGTTCTTTTTTTTTTCTTCTATGTTGTCTTTAAGAATCACATGCAACTAAACTCTTTTTTTTTCTTTAACCAAAGGTTATTTGAAATTTGATTCGTTAAGAATTATAAGTTCTAATTATTCTTGTTTACCCCTTTTTTTAGTACTCATATTATCTTTTGATCTTATTAAAATTATTGTTTTGTTTAATCGATATAAAAAGGCTTGTTGTTCAATTATCAAAATAATATATTGTTAATTAGAACAATTAAATATGTAATTGTTCTAATGTTTAATTATGAAATAACATGGTTTAATATATGATCTTCAACTAATGTTATATGGATATAGAATCTAGTTCCAAAAAAACCAAAATTTGCATATTTATTGGCTAGAATTAGTGGTCTCTCTAGTTTTAAATGTTGTCAATAGATTAAATTCAAAGAGCTTATTAAGGTTGTTTGTTGATAAGAGAATTAACTAAAGGGATTGTTTTGGTTAACGAGGAATTAAGGAGAGATATGTTATTAGAGTTTATTCACAATCTTAACCAGTTTATTAACAAATAAAAGGGTATATCTTTGCATCAACAATTAATTCAAAAATAAACTAAAATTATAACTTAGGTTAGTTATTCATTATCATTTGATTTCATTAAATTGCATTCATAATTATTTTTTGCCCTTACCTTTAATCTATTTCAATTTATGTTTTAAAACTCCCTTCCTTTTTTTTTTGTAAACTTCACAAATGAGACAAGTTTTGTTAGTCTATATGAATTCGAACTTGCTCGCCGCCATATTCAATTAATTTGTGATTAGAGTAGGATTATATTTTGGATTTGAATAGTACTAAATTTTGGTGTTATTACCGAGAATTAGTGTTAAAGCAAATTAATTTCTTTTGTACCTTGAAACTTTTAAGTAGGTGAACATCAATAAGATCGTGAGATCGAGAAAACAATTAAGAGATTAAGAAATGAAATTAAATTATGGGTAAGCGTTATCCTCCTCTTCATATCTCATATTAGAATCATAAGTTGATTTGACATAATCCTTTAATTATTATGAAATTAGAGTGATAATTACTGATTAGGAGAGAACCTTATGAGAATTATTAGTAGCAGATTTGACTTAACAATCTCTTTGCAATGAATATCCAAATCTAAAAATAGGTTGGAAGCTTAAGTCTAGTATGATTTATTTTGTTAACCTTTCGTGATATTTGCCTCTCGGGTCCATTATTATATCTACATACATAGTGAAATTGTTCCTTGATAAATTCTACCATGCCTCAAGAATTGTAGCATAAGAAGGGAAATATATGGAATAAAGCAAAAAGATGTTGAGACCCTTTATGAATATTGGAAAGTAATCAAACAATTATGTGAGATTTCTAAACAACTCCTCATTCAATAATTTTACGAAAGATTGTTACTAATGTAAAGATGAATGATGGATACAATTAATGTAGGTGTCATAGTAAATAAAACTCCTCGTACATGACTGCCAATTCTTAACAATTTGGCTTTAGACAAAACTCATTTATATGAAGAGTAAATGAGATAATTGAATCTAGTCTTGAATAACAAATTTATGATTTGAAGTTTTTTGTTTCTTATTTAGTTTCTAGTTTTTCAAATAAAACACAAATCTATTTGATTTGCTAATGTAAGTGTAGTTATACTGTTAAAACTTAAATATTAAATAACTCTTAAAAATTAATTGTATAAATTAATTAAGTAAATAAATTTTATTTTAATATTTATTGATAAAAATCAATTGTATTTAATTTAATATAATTAAGTAAGATATAAAATATATTTCTACAATAAAATCTAATAATGAGTATATATTTAATTATAAAATTAATGTCTAAAATTATTACATAAATAACTATTTTAAAATTTTAAATTTATATACTTTAAAGATATTTTAAAAGAAATATATTGGTTAAAATAATTATTTAATATTTATAAATTTTAAATTATTAATAATAAATATTGCATAAATAAAAATTTAATGATAAATAAAATTATGACAAAATAAAATAGAAAACAAAATTTTATTTTTATGATTCAATAAAAATTTAAAATTTAAAACAAAAAAAGAACACAATTAAACACATTTTTAATGAATTTATAAATAAAATAAAAGGTAAAAATTGCAATAGAAATTAATCTAATTTCAGCCTACCTTATTTAATAATAATAAGGTAAAACTTTATCAAATAGAATAATAAAGGAGTAAATGTGTTCAATCATACTTCAGTCAACCGGATCCCATTACATCTAGCAAAATCTAAAGATGAGTCTATTTAAAGAACTTAATATTCCCGCATATCGAAAACTAAAATCAGAATTCGACTGTGAACCTGGGGAAGAAAAATTAGCAAAATGATTGGCGAAGAAGAAGCAAACCTTGAAGCATCTGGAAGGTCCCTTGCGGCTCCTCTGGTTTTCTTCGTCGTCGTTGCTTTCCAGTTCCTCACCAGATGTCTCGAAGACCTTAAGAAGGTATTTGCGTTTTTCTTAAAATAAAAACAAATTAATCTCCATTTTTCTGTATTCTGGAATTCTGATTGCTATGAAGATTGAATGCTACCTTCAGAATCATAAGGATCTGGATTTGAGGGATTGCTCTTTCGTTTCCTTGTTACGAGTAATGACTGCATTGATTCGCTTAGCCGAGCATCGACGTGCAGTGTTCAGGAATGTTATGTTGAAAGTTGTTTTGTTTTGTTTTGGCTTTTTTTTGAAAGATAGAATTCATTAAGCCGTAAAAGGCATCAAACGTAGTTTTGTTTCTGATTAAGTGTTTATGATTCATTGCGTTGTTCACATTGTACATTTAATTCCTGATACTGTTACACTGGATAGTCGTGGTTCTTGAAGTTTTAGCACAAGAGTTCAGTTTGTTACGGCATAATTGCTGGATGACGCCATTTGACGTTGGATTTGAATTGTTTGGAGGCTTAATTTTCACACCGAACTGGCTTCTTATTGTGGTAATTGACTAAAGAGATTCGTGTCCTCTTTTCAGAAAGCATCCGTGAGTGCAAGAGAAGTTCAGTTGCGTAACGAAATAAAGCAACTGTTGAAAGAGGCGAGCACATTAACACAGTAAGTGAATTTGTCATTTAAGTATTCTGTTGCCTGTTATTTAGAATGATACTATTTTTGTTATTCAATTGGATTAAGGTGGTGTGAGTTACTTGCTGCAGCAGAATAATTGCTTTTCTGCAGAAAATGTAAAAATAGTTGTACTATTGCAGGGGACTGTGGTTGGGATTACAAATGCTTGTTATGTTTTAGTTTTTTCATTCTTGTTGTCCTTCTAATGAATAATATGGAGGAGTTTCCTCTGTCCAGGAGTGCTGAAGTTCCATACTTTTTATTTCTAGAAGTTTCATTAGCTAGTTAATTAAATAATTTGCTTTCCTAGGCCGTCAACATTTGCTCAGGCAGCAAAACTTAGGAGGGCGGCAGCTGCTAAGGAGAAGGAACTTGCTAACTGTGAGGCCAATTTATTCACTTCATTTTATAGCTTTTAACGTTCGTTTAATTTTATATTTTTCTTAGCTTCCTGTGTATAGCTTCTGACATATCTATTTATCATACAGGTCAAGAATCAAACAAGAAGGAGATGAAACTATCTTATGATTTGTATCTGAGAATTGTATTTTTCTCCAAGGTAGAAATAAGAATATTGAAGTTGTTTAGAAGTCCATTTCTTGATTCATTGAGGTCCAAACAGGTTTATTTGGTTTATAGGTCCTGGTTTACTTTGGGTTGATATGCTGGTTTTGGAGGACTCCTGTTGCTGTCATATCTCAGCAACTTGTACAACCGTTTGGTAAGACTGTTTTTCCACTGTCAATTATCAGTTTTATCGACTGCAGTATCTATGCATTACCTTGAATTTGGTATTACATTGATTTGATTAGTTAGACTAGTGACTGATATTCTAAAGTCCACTGAGATTAGCTTTCCTTTTTTTTTTTTTTCGGCAATATAGAAAAGAAAACAAACAGAACCAGTAAACATGAGATTGATGTTAATAGAAGGGGATCTATGCTCTTTAGATGATTTAGTTTGTTTATCCGTCTATTGGCAGGAAGGATGCTTTCCTGGAGAAGTGCAGGACGCTTAGATAACAAACTTATGGTAACTGCCAATCCTTTACCCGTTACTTTATGTTTGAGGTCAAGGTTCGTTGAAGACGGTGCATTCTCTTGTGGCTTAAAACTTTTGGGTTTAACTTTTATAAGCAAGTTCTCCTAATAAAAATGTAGAGTTTGTATTGAAAAGGAAATCGTCCTGCAATCTAAATGGCTACTTTTAGTGCACAAAGTTTTAACACTAGCTGTCGGAACACTCAACAGTAGGAGTGCCATCTTTGTGGTGGATTGATGTTCAGTAGGATGAGTTTCCTATAATTGGTCATTGATAGATTTTGTTTCCAAGTCATAATTATAGCTATGGAGAAAACAGTGGTATTGTGCTAGTCCAAGGTTTGCAATCCTTGTATTCTTCATGGAGCAGTTAGTCTCTATCTATACCAAATTTTGGCTGAGATAACTGAATATGTAAGATGTCAAGGCCTAGTGAGTTTCTGATTTTCTTAATGTTAACTGCAGGTTGGAATAATACCTTGGTTGATAATATCCACCAGGGTTTCCAAATATATTGGTCGACTTGTCAACTAGAATCCAGAACAAGGAATTTATTACATATATTGGTTTACAAGGAGTTGGAAAACAAATGTTCTCCTGATGTCTTCATTTATAATTTAGAAGTAGAGTCTAGTTTGTTTGGCGATGTGTGGATTTTGGCGAGTCTCAGCATCCTCCATCAGGTCATTACATTTGCCAATGCTTCTGTATATGACTACTCCTCTTTCATTGATGAAGCCAACTTCCATTTATCAATTTTCATGTCTGTTATGGAAAAAGGATTTCCTGATTCATTGATACATATCTATTTTACCTTCAACCCTGCCAAACTTCAGGAGACAAGCTTTTTACCTGATAAAAACGTCATAGCAGTTTCAAGAACAAGAAAAACGGGCCTAAACAGTCCAAACCAATTAGATCGATTAATTATAAGATAAATTGTAATAGCTAGAAACATTTTTTGTAACTTGACTTATTTTAAAAAATGTTTTTATTAAATTAATTTAACATTAGGTGATTAAATGTGTAATTATTTTGACTTTATATAATAATAATAATAGTAATTTATACTAAAATAACTTAACGTAAACTTAATAGAAATTATTTTAAAATATTTTTTGTACCATAATTTTAAAGTTATTTAAAATTACAAATAAAACTAAAGGTTGTTAAATAAAAAATCAAAGATTCATCAAAGCGTTGTCGTGGGAGGTTTTCTTCTTATTTTTCGGCAGTCAATGAGCTTGACCGATTTGTATGTATGTACAAGGGCCTATTTCATTTGGCAAGTGATATTTTTGTTTTCCGCTCATACGTTTGTTTCGAACAGAGTCACGTTCTTCTTCTTCTTCTCTCTTGTTCTAGGTGCTTTTCATCGTTTGTTGGAAGTTATGTTATTCGGTAAGTAACAGTATCGGCTAAGAATTGAAAAAATGGATAGCGCGTGAATATAGTGATATGATTGATGTGGGATAAGAAGCAAATAGTTGTTGAATTGAGTCATTACATTGGTGTGGAATAAGAACAATTATTTGATGAATTTGGCATTGCATGTACGTGAATGTTTGAATATAAAAGGGATCAAGTCTTCAACTCTATTGTTATCTATCCTTCCAAAAAGTCTCTCCTCTTCTATAGAAATTATTTGGATTCCAGAGTATACAGTAGAAATGGTCTTCGAGATCATTGCCAGCATAACCACAAAATTATGAAGTTGAGAGTATTTTGTGATATTTGTGGCATGGGTTCCACATTCAATCTGTTCTAATCCAACAGTAGGATGGTACTAGGACTAATGTTGGATTAGAATAGATTGAATGAATGTTAAATTGAACTGTTATGTTCTGTCGTTTTGTTTTCTATTATTAATATATTCTAATCTCACCTCTTGTACTGAGCTAATGTTCATAATCAAGCTTTTTTTACCAGTGGACTGGACTGGACTAACTAAAAATAAAAATAATTGAAAGAGACGTTAGACTTGCAAATTACACCAAAGCCTTCCTCCACTTCCACTTTTCTTAGTCTTTATCAATACTTCGCTTCAAACCTCCATCCAACCAACAACCTTCCATCTCATCGTCCTCCTTTGGATTTTGCACTGTCGAAATATGGTACATATTCACCATCTGTATTTAATATGTGGAAAACGAGCTTTCATATTAATCATTCTTAAGATTGAATTATGCAGTGATGGGCCACATACGTGTCATCTTCATTTTTCCAAAATTATCACAAGCTACTGAGCAAAACGGATGAACCTGTTGATTGATTTTCTTATGCAGTTACGCATACTGTTACTTAATTTGGGTATGGACATTTTTCCTGTTCTAGATGCACTTCACTTCTATACCTGATGGAAGTCTGAAGTAGGATGGTGTTTTAGATGCAGTTGTGAAGTTAATTCTATCTACATTCCTTTTTTGATACACACTCGCAAATAAAACTATGGCTATACCTTCATATAGCACAGTTTTTTCTTGCAACAAGAACCTGATCTGGTGCTTTTACTTTACAGCTGTTTCAGATGATGTTTCCAAATGAAGTATTTTTCGGCTGTTCCAGAGACAGCATCACCTGAGAATTTCGAAGACGACAGTGAGTGTCTGGGACCATTTGAGTATTGGGAGGACGACAATGGGTGTCTATAAACTTAACAGAGGTCATGTTTTGTGGGTGGATTAGCTTACAAATGGTGCATAGCATGTAGAGATAAGAAAAGCCCATCTATTTAGCCCAACGAACACACACCAATACAATACTATCAGACTCATACGATAAACTCCAAAAATCCCTTTCACACACAAATGGCATCTTCTTCAACAAACCCAAATAATCAAGGATACACGCAGAAGCAATTTTTTTTCTTTTTTGTAAATACAACACGACAAATTTTGTTAGATTAATTTTTTGTGTATAAATACTACCTATACAGACACTATCATATACATAGAAATGATTAATAAAATCTTCTTTTGATTTTTTTACGTGCTCTACTTTTATTATCTCTGTCATCAGCATTACTTTTCTTTCGATTTTTTTACGTGCTCTACTTTTATCATCTCCGTCATCAGCGTTACCCTGGTACCATACTATTCTTGTATGGTATTAGAGCGAGATCCATAAACGCTTACCGACTACACAATTAAAACACTAAAACCCAAAGTGACGACACAATGGAAGGAGGAAACAAGAAAGGATTTATAAGAAAGGAGGACAAATATTGCAACTATTGTCATGATAAAGGACATTTTAGGGAAACGTGTTTCAAGTTGAATGGAGTACCAGAGTGGTACAAGGAATTGCAATGGAAGAAAGAGAAAAGTGTGTTTTTAGGGTCAGTTGCGATGGAGAGTCTGATTTCGGAAGTGCAGAATGTGGAGGAAGAGAAGGTAGAAATGGCCACACTCGCAAAACAGGTGCAAGAACTTATGAGAATCATTAAAGGTAAACAAATACCAGATGCCAATCACGTAGCCGACAACATTTTTTCAGGTACACCCTCTAACGATTTCTCTTTCGGTAGCAATAAGTGTGACAATTGCTCATGGGTAGTAGATTCAGGAGCTTCTACCCACATGTGCTCAAAACCTACTTTACTAAAAAACTTGACCAAAAATCATACCATAAAACCCGTTATCCTCCCCGATGGCTCTTTTAGAAAAGTTACCACTGCAGGTGATGTTAAATTGCATCCGAAACTGACTTTAGCTAATGCCTTGTGTGTACCTGATTTTAATCAAAATCTAATGTCAGTACACAAGATTGCAATCGATAATAATCTTATAGCAATATTTGCTAATAACCAAGAATTCTTGCAAGACCCATGGAGTGATGACATTATCGCAATTGTGGAAGCGGAGGGAGGCATCTACAAATTCACTTCGAAGAACCTAACTACGGGATAAAAAAGTCCATCTCTCAAATTTTACGCAAATAATCATTTCGTTCATTTTGTATCCAATGAGTACACTTTATGGCATCATAGACTTGGGCACGTTCTCTGACAAAACTTTTACATGTACCAATAAATATTTCAAAAAAACCTGTTGAATTTTGTTGTGATGTTTGCCCTTTAGCAAAAATAAGAACGCAAACGTTTTCCAAAACACGAGATAGTAGCTAAAAAAGCTTTTCAACTACTTCAACTTGATGTGTGGGGTCCATATAGTACACCAATATAGAAGGGTCGAAATATTTTTTAACAATCGTTGACGAATCATCACGTGCTACATGGACTTACTTACTCAATAGTAAGGCTCAAGTACAAGATGCACTCAAAATCTTTTTCATTATGATTGAAACACAATTTTCAACCAAAGTCTTATATGTGCGATCTAACAACAGAACCGAATTCCTAAACAATTCTTGTAAGGAATTATTTCAAGGGAAAGGCATTATCCATCAAAAAACTTGCATTTACACACCATAACAAAATGGTGTTGTTGAACGTAAGCACAAGCATCTTTTACAAATTACTCGTGCCCTTATGTACCATGTCAACTTACCTACAAAATTTTTGGGGGAAGCTTTGCTAACAACTACTTACATAATTAACCGATTACCTACAAAAACTTTTGAATGGATAACCCCTTTTGAGAAACTTTATTCTAAACCCCCCAAGTACGACCACTTATGAACTTTCGATTGCATTTGTTTTTCAACGAATATCAAACTTTTTAAGGAAAAACTTGAACCAAGAGCTACCAAATGTATGTTTATCAGATACGTGTCTGGTCAAAAATGATACAAATTGTTCGATTTGGTTTTGGAAAAAATTATAATTTTAAGAGATGTGACATTTCATAAACACTCACTTCCATTCATCACAAAACCATACCCAACAAACATTACCACCCAACCTGCACCTCTTGACATTTTATTTACAAGCCCAGAACAACATACACACAACATGGGCCCAATACTTAATCCCATTTCGCATATACAAAACCAAATAAACACATAAGAAAACAAAATTGACACACTCGATAACCCACCCGATTTTGAACATTTAGACACAACCCAGCCCATAATTACCTTATCGGTTCCTGACCCTGTATCTACATATCTACCTTCCCCTTCTATGCATTTACAAACTCCACAAAACCTTAGTAATTCAATCAGACAAAGCCATCGACCTCATAAACGACCTGCCTATCTACACGACTATGTCTCCCTCGCTATCTCTGTCAACTCCGATCACACAATTGAAACAATGTCACTCTCCTCGGCTAAGTTTCAAACTGAAACACACCATTCCCCTGTTTTCTCTCCTAATTTCTCTACTTTCATCGCTACCATTTCTAGTGATTATGAGCCTTTGTCATACAAAGCTGCGAAAGAGGGCCTATTGGGGGTCGCACCTATGTTAACATAACTTGAAGCCCTGGAAAGAAATGAAACGTGGGTTTTCATCGATTTACCGAAGGGTAAACGTACACTCGATACCAAATGGATTTACAAAATCAAGTGTCACCTAGATGATTTAATTGAATAATGTAAGGCTCGATTGGTCGTCAAAGGATTCAGACGTGTTCTCCCCAGTCGCTAAGGTAACGACTATTCGATTGATGTTTGCAATCGCTACTGCTCATTGTTAGCCTATACACCACGTTGATGTTAATAATGCGTACCTACATGGTTCGATTGACGAGAAAATTTATCTCCGCCCTCCAGATGGCTACGACAAGGTATAGTCAGGACATGTTTGTTGTCTTCAAAAATCACTTTAAGGATTAAAACAGGTCGGAAGACAATGGAACAAAACTCTCACTTCCACTCTCGTCGATTTTGGTTTCTGTCAAGCAACATCCGATTATTGCCTATTCACACGAGGTAACACAGACTCTTTTCTCACAATTGCAATTTATGTTGAGGATTTATTGGTGATGGGTGATAATGAGGAAGTTATATGAGAAGTGAAGAATTATTTGAATGCTAAATTCACAGTTAAAGATTTGGGATATGTAAAGTTTTTCGTTGGAGTGGAAGTAGCTAGATTTGAGAATGACCTGTATCTATGTTAGTCGAAATACATTTCGGATATTCTTCGTGATGTTGGATTAGAGGAGATAAAGCCCGTAAATGTTCCAATCCCACTTGGCATAAAACTGTCAACTGATATTGGCTCATTGTTGCCTCAACCAGAAAAGTATCCACGCTTGGTTGGACAGTTACTTTACTTGTCGTTCACGAGGCCAGATTTGTCATTTGCAGTACATTACCTTAGCCAATTCAATACAGCACCTCGTCAACCACATTGGGAAGTTCTTTTACATGTTCTTCAATACGCAAAGGGAACAAAACATCAGAAATTGTATTACCCAATTCAACAGGATCTTTATATATGTGCTTTCTCATACTTAAACTGGGCAGGTTGTTTGTACTCCAGATATTGTATATTCCTAGGTTAATCAGCAATATCGTTGAAAACTAAGAAACAGTCAACAGTTAGTGGATCGTCAGCAGAAGCAGAATATCGATGCATGTCAAGCACTGCATATGAAGTTCTGTGGATTTCATACTTGTTGCGAGATCTGCGCATACATGTTCAATTACCATATACACTATTTTGTGACAATAAGACCGCCATATATATATCCAAGAACCCGATCTTCCATAAGCAGACCAAGCACTTGGATATAGACTGCCATCTAGTCCGCAATATCGTCAAAGAAGGGTTCATCACAACTACATACACACCTTCTAAACACCAAGTAGCAGATTGCTTCACAAAACCATTATCCACCGACAACATGCACTCAACAAGTTCCAAATTGAGCCTCATAGATGCTCCAACTTGAGGAGCGGCTGTAAAGATAAGAAAAGCCTGTCTATTTAGCCCAACGAATACACACCAATACAATACACTCAACCTCACACGATAAACTCCAAAAACCCCTTTCACACACAAATAGCATCTTCTCCAACAAACCCAAATAATTAAGGACACATGCAGAAACAATTTATTTCTTTTTTTCTTTTTTGTAAATACAACATGACAAATTTTGTTAGATCAATCTTTTGTGTACAAATACTGCCTGTACAGACACTACTATATACATAGAAAGGATTAATAAAATCTCCTTTAGATTTTCTTACGTGCTCTACTTTTATCATCGTCGCCATCGACGTTACTTCGATACCATACTATTCTTGTAGAGCATCTGATCAACAGCATGCTCAAACATGAAAGACAAACCCAAGCTCTCTCTTGTACAGATAGTTAACAAATGATACTGGCGAGAAATTCTATTGACCAAACCTTGTGATATGATAAGATATATGATTTGTGTTTCATGTAAAACTTCGTGGTGATTAGTTGAGAAACTTCCCAGGACGAAAATGAGTTTCATCTTTTACATTAAATATTCAAAGACCTTAACAAAACCATATTTTCAAAGCTTTTGTACAAAGATTATGTTCAACTAAAAAATAGAATGAGCATCAAAAGAATGGGAAAGTGTTTATGAAATTTTAATAACTGAAACAAAAATTCCTTGTAGTGGAGAAAAAAGATGATAACTTGACAGGAAACAGGTTGCTTTGTGTCATAAAATTTAGGCGAAGAATGAAAACCAAAAAGAAAAAAAAAGGTAGGCATTGTCTCCTATTGTTTTTACTTTAGTTGAAAACAATAAATGAATAATCAGCTAGAGTAGCACTTGTTAGTAAACTATGAATATAGACTTAGTGCGGATTGCTTCCGTATTTCTCACTTAAGAGGGCTCGTGCCCTTTTATCATTTTCTACAATTTGAATTGCATGGAGGAAAATGAGCTGGAAGTGTCTTGCATCTCTATAGCTGCCCCCATTCAACAAAAACACATAATGGTAATGAAGCTGCAGAACAAGCAATGTTAGTACTACTGGATTAACTCTAGCTCATACTCATGCAGTGATTACATAATTGCTAATCCGTCGCTCCAAGTTAATATTTTGTGTTTTAGCAGTATGAATTTTATTCTATTTATTTACATAATCTCCAAAAGTTGTCGCTTTACTCGGTTACTCTACCTCTGATGAACACTGTCCGTAAGGTTGATGTCTGGATTCCTTCTGAAAAATCGAAAGTGTTAAAAGTTTCACAAATTTTTCCGTAAACTCCTTTGGCACGAACAAAAAAAATAAAATCAAGCAAAACAAAATAACAAGAACACCAAAATTTTGTTAATGCAGTTCGGCACTCATTACCTACGTCTGTGGGGCCCTCACCCAGATTAAATCTTTCACTAAAAATATACAATAGGTTTACTCAAGACTTTACAGAGCCTACTCCACTCACTCTTGAAACTATCTCTCTAACTCACTATCCGTGAAAGATTTTCACACCCGATAACATGACCGACTCGTGTTAACCTCGTCAAAGAATTTTTCTAACTATTTTCACTAAAAAACAATCAATAAAAATAACTCAAGTATTTAATCAAATAAGAACTGAACAATAAAATAGATAAAAAGAAAGACTTCTCTATGTCAGAGACCCACTGTGTTTTCTCACAAAAACATGGCACAACCTAGATGAAGACGTCTTGAAGAAACTGATGAGCTAAACCACTTCACTTCTATAACACCACAAACGATATCCATCTTTTCACGTCTCCTACATGCACATCATCGCACTCACTATTTCACTGATCAATTAATTCACCTCACGTCAATGCCACACACCCACGTCACAACCTATAGCCACACACACACCTTGGAAATAGACTTCTGTTGTAGAAAGAAAAGATGTGGACAACACAAATTGGAGAATTCTTGCGATAGCTACTTCACGTTATCATGTATGAGACCTACGCAAAAAAAAAGAACAATTCCAATGTAACATCCCGTTTCCATACAAAGGGTTGAACCATAGAAACGGGTATATGTGAGATCAATCAGAGAAATTAGGAAAAGCACATCTCATGCTCATTCATTATATAATATACATATACACGTGAACAGTGATTTTTGCACATGAAAAATGACTGTACATGCATTCATGACATTT
>JAOTAY010000191.1:10599531-10628091 GCA_025629805.1 Erythroxylum baracoense
AAGCTGGGTGAGGGCCCCGCAGACGTAGGCAAGGAGTGCCGAACTGCGTTACCAAATTTTGGTGTTTCTTTTATTTCTGTTCAGCTTGTTTTTATTTTATTGGTGGCAAAGAAATTTGTGGCATGTTTGCGAATTAATTAACCCCCTTCAATTTTTCAGTTATATCTATGGTTAATTTTTACATATTATTGTTATCGAAGTAAAATGAAGTTCAACATCCGATAATGCAAACAATTGCATAAGACTTGATAATAATTTCAGTGTCTACGGTTACTTTCCATACTGCTTTTAGTATTGGTGGTAAGATAATGAGTCTTCGTTGTAGTTGACTTCATCCTTAGATTATGCAAGACCTAATATATATATATATATATCCAAAGTTGATTAAATGCTGAAAATGTTCAAGGTGAACTCTATATTTTATAATGTGTTAGTTTCTTACTTTTTAAATTTTAATAATCACTTGTCACATCTTATATTTTCTTTTTTGCAGTGTGACATATGTGAAGATCATTCATCTAATTGATTTCTTTTCCAAAAAATATCCCACGAAAAAGGTATATTTACTTGTTTATCAATTATTCATTTAGTGAGGTCATTACGTTATTGGATATGATTTTTTCGTAAGTAGATGAAGTATGAACTATTGATAATCTTGACAGTAACAGTTAGTTAGCTCATTTTCTTCTACTGTTAGTCTATTTTCTTTAATTATTACTTTCAATTTATTTTTTATGCAAATAATTTGGGTTGCTAATAAATATTAAATGAATATTTCTAACTTGTTTGTGCTCTCTGTAATATTTTTGATGTGAATATCTTATGTTATTTTATTCTAAATTATTTTGATTAGTTAAAGGAAGAAGTTTTGGCCCTTTAAGTATGTTTTAAATTTTTCTGACCCAATTGCACTTGGTAAAGCTTTATCGAGATTAGCATAGCTTGATTGGACTTTGACCCTTACTAGATCATGCTCAGGTTCCACCTGAACTCAAGATAACGAGATTTTCTGTACCCGTTATTTAACCCTGTGTCATTTAATTTTATTAACACATTTGTATAGATCCCACATAAATATGTGAATGAAATTTAATAGAACATAGTAAGAATTAGTTTACGAGAACAAAGGATTTGTAGTGGAACTCAAGCCATCAGCAATTTGAGCCTTTTCTAGATCTATTGTCGTTCCTACATCTTCCTGCAGCTAAATGAAAAAAGAGTTTATTTTACAAAACCTTTTTGAATTCAATATACTAGTTAACCCTGCTAATGACAGGGTTTATGACATTTTAACAAAAAGTCGTTGTAATTGAATCTTGTAAAGTAAGCCCCTATTTTGCTAAGCCGAAATCTGCCGTTTCTGCATTGTAGTTAACAGAAACTGCACAAAGGCGAATCCCCACTTGGTCCTTCTTGGTATTGCATGAAGATGTGACAGATTTTGTAACCATAAAATAGCATAGAACTTAGAGCTTAAATGTGGATGAAATAAAGAACTTTACAAATCCTACATAAATATATGTGTTTACTGAAAATAAAAGGAGACTATTATTGCTTATATCATATGTATTCCGTACAAGTAATGAACAAACTTGAAAACAAACAAATGAACACAAAGCCTATAAACAAATGGTTAGAATATCCGAAGAGGCACCGGTTGGCATATTGAGAAGAATATGAACGCAAAAGAATATCAAAAAAAAGAAAAAGAAAACGCAAAGCAGATTGCAGTGTTTCTCAAACAAAAATATGACACGCTTAAGGGGCTCGTTTATCCTTCTCCGCAATTCGTAATACTTCTTTTGCCATGGAGGAGAAAGACCTGGCAGTGCCTTGCATCTCTGTAGCTCTCAAATTGATTCCCTACGCCATTCAAAAAAACAAATTACTTATGAGGTCCTTTAAGATGCAGAATCTACAGACTCGATTGTAATGAAGGAACAGAACAAGATGTACTTTAGGTCATCTAGGACCCTTTAACAGAAAAGAATATCATCTCAAGATGTTCACTTTGTGAGATGGTTATGTAAAGGGCAACTCTTAAAGTGGTAGTACCTGCAACTTCGTATCATTGTCCTGCAGCTTGATTTGAGCTTGTTTTGCTGCACTTGAATCCTGCATTGAAAGAAAGCATCAAGTGTAAAGTCATTCACATGCTTGTTTGCAAGATAAAGACTATAAGCATTCTGTCATGAGTGTATAAAATATACTTACCCCAGTCGAGGAAAACCCATATTTCTTCTTGATTTGATCAACTGATCCAAATTTTTCATTGTTTTCCTCTTCTTTGTTTCCGTTTTTCTCGGTCTTAACCTTCATTTGCTTTATTTTGCCTACAAAATTCGAAAATAAGTTAGCCAGGCAATATATGCATTCTGTAATTATTGATCTTTTAAGTCCTGACACGGAAACCACAACAATTAAGGCAGCATACGGGCAATATTTTTCTTTCTGTTTCCGTTCTGTTTAGTATCAAGTGATAACTGGAAGTAAAACAATGACCTTAAACAGCTCACAACACATTGGACATCACTCAATATCATCTTAAACAAACCTCCAAAAGCCTGAAATCTCTTTGCCAGTTTCTGCTTATTAAGACCCAACAAGATATTCTGATCTTTGGGCTTTTCTACAGAATCCTCGAGATCGATGTCATCTTCAAAGACAAGAAATGTGAAGACAATGTAAGGACGAAGAAAATCTTTTGAACCATCTTAAGTTGCCTCAGAATTAATCCTCCTATCTAGTGCATGTGGAATTAATACCTATGTCTAATTCAGCCTCATCATTGTCTGCAACTATAGTGTCTTTATTCTCATCATTCCTCGCAAAATTTTCAGTTGAAAAGATAATTGCCAGCTCTTCAATACTTTCTTTAGTATCCTCTGTTTCCATCTCCGAAACTTGTCTGGATTTGCCTCCTTTTATATCTCTAATTACAGAGCTAAACATACCCTATCATTCCAATTAAGAAAAACGAATTATACTACTGTTAAGTCAGAAACGTAATGAATCAGTTTGTCTCAAGCATATACCTTTTTCTTTTCCTTTTGAGCCATGGATCCTGTGGCAAGTCCTTCTCTTGATTTCAACAGGTCTTTCTGATACACTTGACTAACAGAGTTCAAAAGCCTGAAAGAAGTACAATAAACGTAATGAATCAAATGAGTGACCCCATGCGAATTCTATTAATCCAAGATTATCTTTTCATAGGAGTTTTCACCACGACAAGACAATATAGTTCTGTTAGGAAAAGCTGTACAGTTCCTATCAGAGTGGAAAGGCCATGAAGAAAAGACTATATAGGGCCTCATTGTAGCTCCAAACTGTGCCAAGGAGTGCCAGTAGTATTATTTTACTCCTTTCGATTAGTGTTCACATAACAAGAAGCTAGGAGAGGACCATGGAATGTAGCCACAGCATAGACACAAACCTGAAATGTTCTTTCTGGAGCAAAACTGACACAACAAAAATTTCCTGATCACTATTCACCTGTAAAAGTAGAAGATACAGCAGTAAATAGCTATGTGTATTGGAATATCTTGTTGACCTACAAGTTTAAAGAAGTTACCACAATAAGTTCTCCATCTCGTGAACAGCATATCGAACTATCAGCCATAGAGTTCAGTTTGGGCACCGTGTGTGTGAAACCTCGTATTGAATACTCCTTTATCAATGATAGCTCTGGCAACGACCTTGCAAATTTTCAGAATAAAAGTTAGGAATCATACAGATCCTACAACGTTCATAGCATAATCAGGAAGCAATTGAAATTCCTGCATCAACTGTTAGCGACGCCTGTTGTTATTTATATTTGATTAATTCTGTCTTCATTCATATGTGAAACCTCAATCCTAGAAATCTAGCAAAACTTTGACTACGAATTTTAGAAAGAAGATGCATTTCTATGTTTTACTCCATATTTAGTTGTTGGAAGTTTCCAATTTTCATCAACAGCTATAATCTCCCCGCTCATATAACTAGAGTGTTTCCGAATGGGAGAAAATAATGAACAAAAATGACCACCTTATCTCAATTCTCTCATTAGAGAAACAGAGTATTAGACCAATTTCAGTGTCACTATAAAATGTTGAAGCCCAGCAGCAAGAAGAGGAATGGAACTTCTTCTTGTAATGAACTTTCTTGATTCCCTAGGAAAAGATAGAAAAGGGAATAGTTAAGAATTAGTTAAGCATATCTAAAATGCACAGTTGTGTACACAAAGAGGCGATTTACCTGAACAACATGATTTAAGGAATAGACATATACAGCTTTCTCAGAACATATCAGCACAAAAGACTGCTTTGGTACATCATCAGACTTGTTTGGATCTAGAACATTTAATGTGTGTGATCCTCCTGATGAGTCCTGACCTTCTGTTCAGTGGAAGAAGCTATTAACCAGTGGAAGATTTCTAAATAATGAAAAAGAACCGAACGGGATTCCTATTGTTGTAGTTAAATTTAGGTAAAAAGGAAAATCACGAGATTAATGCCTACCAAAAATTTGCAAGAATAGAGCTCTAGAGGGTTTTTTGGGTTGCACCATATTAGTGCTCAACATGTTTCCAGTTTCATCTTCAAGAGAAAAAATTGACGAGTCTTTGGTTGCAACCAAAAAAATGTTCTTCTCAAAACCACGAATAGAGCAGGTTGCAGATTGCACCGAGATGATGCCAGTTGAAATTTCACTTGCAACATGTTTCTGATACAACAGTGTTGGGCCCTCTATGTCAATAACTGATACCTACAAGGTGAATAAAAAGTCAAAATCCCATTTTGCAACTTCAAGATCATGAAAAAGAACAAAATTATGCTCTTTCAGTTAAATGCATATTTCCACTCTAGCTTTAAAAGCTCTACATCCAATATAAGCCAGTTGCAAAGGCTTAGCAAATAAAATAAACATTTCATATGGAAAAGGATACAATAAAGAAATAGGGATAGAAAACTTACATATCCTTGGTCAGAACCAACAACAAGATGCCCTGAAATGCGGCTTGTGCTGATGTAAAGTACAGGACCATTCAACTTGATGAGTTTAACGCTCTGGATGATGTGGTTGTTTCCTTTCTTTGAAATTCCTGTCAAAAAAAGAATGCAGGAGATTGATTTTTAGAAATGTAGAAGATTGTTTTTTGGACATTAGTCATTAACCAAGTTTTGAAGCTTCCTGTATTTAGATTGTGCATACAAGTCATGCTATCTAAAATTCAAACCGTAACATAGTATCATTGTATGGAAAAGTTTATCGTGTAGTTGCTAATATCAACAGTAATCTTGTTCAGCTTCCAATAAGCTGGAAGTCCAAATGGTACAGTTTTAGGAAAACTATATGAGAACTGACGATGTAGAGTGTATTATGAATGCATGAGACAACTTCTTCTCTTCCATCACACAAGAAATTTATATTGCGACATTGGAGATATTCAAAAATTACCTTGAAAGGGCATAAAAATGCTGTCAGTGGCATATGGCTCTGGCTTAAATTTATAGATGCGAACCTGCAGATAAATTGATGCTATGAAAATGGTAGTCAATGCACGTTATAAAATTATAGCAATCATAACACAAAGGAGGACACTGCAGACATGAATATGTATTATACGAATATAGTATAGTCAAATTTGCATAAGCATCCAGACAAGCATAAATATGTTAAACATCATTCACTTAGTCCAAAAGAAACATCACTTCACCATTCCGCTCTGATCTCCAGAAATTAGAAACCGAGAGTCGGCATCAAAATACAATGTTGTTAATGCTACACCACTTACAGAAAACTCATCTTCACTCTGCATTTGGGAGAACAAAAGAAAAAGAGTTGAGCAGTGAAGTAACAAGAACACTGAAAAGAAATACCAAATTATAAAATGGTACCTGTTGCTTTAATAGTAAAACTGGGGTAAAGAAAGGGGTAGTGGCATCCCAAAAATTTATGGAGCCATCACTGTGTCCAGTTATGTACAAGTTTTTAACCTTTGTAAACCCGGTAAATTGTATGAGGGTTCCATCTTTGGGCCTTGCCTCTAGAGGAAGCAATGATGGAAAATTTTTGGCCAACTGATTGTAGTCCTAAACAAAAAAAGAGAATTCTTACACGCTTGCTATCAATAAGTAAAGATGACCATTCAGACAAAACTTTGAATAATCAAAGATCTGCCACTATTTTACCTCATCACTAAAAATTAAGAAATTTGGACTGCTTGTGATAAATTTTGCTACAGTGATGCTTGATTCAGCAAATGGCATCTTCACCTTGATTTCCTTGGGCAATGAGGGCGAGTTCCTAGTTTGGGATTGTAGGAGATACTTTTCAATAAAGTGGTCATCATAGGCATAAATGTGCCCTGATTTACCTAATAAGATTAAAGAATCCTGTTTATGCTTATTTTGCTCACAACTGCCACAAATGATCTCCATGTCAATAGAAGGCTCAGACAGATGAAGCCCCAACTTGATTGTGCGAGTTTCAGTTTGCTCATTTAATAATATTACCTGCTCACCAGAACAAGAACCATAATTCATATTTCCTAATCAGTTCATAAGACGGACAGAAAATGGAGCAATGAAGTGTATACAAATTTACAATTCAGTAAAAAAAGGCCTAGCAAATGGGAGATAAAACTTGGGGTAGATCACTATCGACAAAATCATGGATCATCACAAGTATTAAAAAAAAAGCTTTCATTATGATGTGACATGAAATAAGCATGATTGCTTATTTTGTTTAGATATGTATAAACATTGGACTACCTGCAACATGTTCGAGGATGCAGAGTCAGAAGCTCCCATAACATAAAGTCGGCTTGCCTTCCCCTCTGCATGAAGCCATTTCATTGATGCTATTGGGACCTTGTCCACCTTGTATCCAAGATTAAGTTTAGTTGCTGGAATACTTTGCACGCTACCATCTGAAGTTGATCCAGATTTTAGGGCAGAGTTGTCAGGAACACCCCAAATGAGAATCTCGCCATTGCTGTACCCAACTGCAACTTTACTTCCAAGAGGACAAACCCAGCATGCATAAGTTACTTTCTTTGTTTCATTATTTTGTGATTGCAGCAAACTTCCAACTGTCGTGAAAATGGATTTGCTTTCACGAAGATCCCATAAAGTTAATACACCATTTCTAAATATAATTAGCATCCTGCATTAAATGAAACAGCCAGTTCAAACCGCAAGTCCTCGCATATTCAGAATGAAAAAGAATACAAGCGTGATTGTTGAGCCATGCATACTGATCAAATGGAAAAGGAAGTTAGCTCTGCTTTTGAACCACAAGCTGTCATTGTTTTACAGCATTGTCATCTTATCGTTAGCTTTCAGATGTGCTACACCTACTATAGCAAATATATACCTTTGGATAAGTACTGTGATCAAACGCAAGTGCAAAAGGTGACTTCCATTCGTTGACGATTGCAAATGTCAAAGAACTTACTAAAATCTAAAATCAACAACTAAACATAGTCTTACCTCTTACTTTCAGCTGTTGGTTGAGGTAAAATGTCTACAACAGTGGTATCACTTGAAACTTCTGTTGAATTCCCTGATGAGGGCCACAATTGCCAATGATAAGCAGTCATGAAGAGCTATTTAGTAGAATAGAGAACTTGGAGAAGAAGAAAATGGTCTCACCATGAGAAGCAGAGAGAGGCACGTTATATGCCATTGGAACTATTTGACATGGTTCCTTGATCAGCCTAAAAACTGAAACATTACCAAGGGAGTCTCCAACGTACCTGCCCACATGAATCTCGTAGCCATAACTTGCGTGTAATAGGTAGATGCATATGACTTCTTATTGAGCAGAAACTTGAAGTGGGGAAACACTTACATATAAAGACTAAGTTGCATGACAGTAAAAGAGGTAATGTCCTCTTTTAGAGCATGAACATGAGACAGCAGCTTCTTGTCTACATCCCAAACCTAAGGCATGTTTGTGTTAAGCTCAATGTCCATATCTTCCAATTGTTGCGCTCATAATATGTTTTTACCAAGTATCGAAATACACAACCCCACAACCGTATTTATCAAATAAAAAGCAGAAATAGCAAGAGAATCAAGGAACTTGCCTCAATATGGTTGTTGGAAGTTACGTTCAGAAGGTAGCCTCTGTTATGAAAGAACTGAAGCATGGTAACAACGGTTTTCAACGTTAGTCCTTTAATAAGTTAGACCAAAGTCTAAGCTACAAGGGAAGGATCACATGTATAAACACCTGAAGAAATTTGCTTGGTACAGCTTCAGGAGATTCAAGCAGAGTCTGTGTATTATCTTTACCAAATAGCTTAATTCTTCCGTCTCTAAAGGAAGAAAACAGTACTTAAGTCAGGAGAACACTTTCGCACCTCGGGGGGGAAAAAAACACGTTTGCATATTTAGACAAGCAAGCTCACTTGGTGGATATGGCAAGTATCTTTTGAATAGGGTCATAAGCCGACATGGCAGCTCCTGATGGTATCCCATAGTGAAATGCCAGCCTTGGATCCACGTCGCTAGATTTTATGCCATCCCAATTCCCTGTTGTCTGCAGAAACATTTTGACTTATTTAGAGGTCAATGAAGCAAAACGCAACGTTTTGGGATAGAGAATATGGTGATTTAACGTCAATTCGACGTTATTCTGGAGCGTGGTCGTGGAAGATTACCGAACGTCAGTCCAACCTGACAATCAGGGCAAGCTAAGGGATCCAACAAAGATGGGCAACAGGCAGTGCCTTAACGGCAATGTCAGTTGGCACATGTGTGTTTCCGACATGGATAGAGAAAGACAAACTGACTAGATTTCTTGGTCAAGCGCGAAAAATCTTTGCAATAAATTGATCACCGCCCATCACATGGACACAGGACACGTTGACAGTCCTAAAGCTATACTAAATAAATCTTACAGAAAAGAAAAGGTTTGACACTAATTCAGGAGGAGAAGATAGGTTTCTTTGCTTCATTGGATACACGTGGCAGCCGTAAGGGTGCATTCTTGGTCTCTACAGAACTTTGTATTAAAAAGTTTATGAGAGAGAAGCCAATTTGTAATTGTAATTAATATATGTCTGCCACAATCCAAGAGGGTCGGCAAGGGATGGTTTGGATAATTAACGTTAAAGTGGAAAATAAAGGGTTAGAAAGAAAAAGGTTACTGGAATCTAAGGACTGTAAATAGTTGATGAGCTACAAATAGAGATGGGCCCAAGATGTGTGCCATTAAAGAAGCGGTAGTCTGTGCCAGCAACGACATGTCGTACTGTGTCCTCAACGCTCAACCCAATCTCACCAACTCTGCACTCATGCAGCGGACAAAGGTAAAATGTAATCCTACAATCTTATTACGTAACAGAAAATTACACTCACCCTATCCTTTTCAAAAAAGAACTTTAATTACTTTCCAATACAAATCCACATACTAAAATAATCTAATTGCCATCAATGTTCCTATCAATCTTTATCTCATTTCCTTCCTGTAAATGGATCTAATTTCCATCAATTCTCCAATTCACCAGAAGCGTAATAATGAACAGAAACAGAAGGGGCTTACTGAACAAAAGTTAATTAGCTAAGCAAATCCATTATACGTCCTCCTATGTAAAAGTCCTAATATTTTAGTTAACGAAGCGTTGGATGTCAAACTGAACATACTGGCTATGGAAACAGAGAACAAGTAACAGACAGATCAATCTATCAATCAGAAATCAGAAAACGACGCTAAAGCCGATGACCGATGACGAAGAACAGATCAAGAGAAAAAAGAAAAGGAACAGAAATGAGATGAACCTTCTTAGAAGCCTTCTCCACAAGCTTCTTGACGAACATAGTAACAAGGATATATGTGAAATTTAATGGAATTCTGAGATCTTAGAAGTAGAAAACGAGAGTAGAAGCAATCGCGATCGACTAAAAGAACAAAACTCTTCTTCAGACAAACTCAGTCAGAGAAAGCAATAGAGAGGGAGAGAGAGTGAAGGGACGGCTGATTTCGGTTTTTTCGAGAAATAGACGCTTCTTTATATTATATATATACATACGTGTGCGTGTGTGTTATTAAGAACAAGGGGTGGGATTGTTTGATCTTAGGGTGACGGAAGGGGTGGGATCCACTGGGAGAGCTTGTTTTTCTGATTTAAGTCCAACGGTTGTCCGACGGTCTGACTTTAGTTTCCACCTGTCTAAACGACAAAATCTAAGAATCTTTGATTGAAACCGACAGTTTTCCGCCAAATCAAGGAACGACACGTTCTCTTAACTAAACAACCACTCTTCCAACCCAATACCAGCCGTATGTTTCTCCTTCTCATCCTTGGATTCCAACTTTTCAGTTCCTGCTTACTAATTTCATAAATTATCATTTAATTGTTTATATGTTAGTACGAATCATTGCCATTGCTGACTACATTTTACATTTTCTTTGCATTTCTATTTGCATTATGTTAGGTTATACGTGAATCCCATTTTTCTAATCCTACATGTCTATAATTTTGAGATTCAAATATAGAATAATTTTTTTTGTTATTATTCTATAAGAGTGATCTAATTAGTTCTTAAAGTTTTTAAATGTAAGTATGAATGATAATAGATCGAATCGAGACTAACCTTTAGCGCAAACTGATCCTTGCTATAAGAGGGCTTGGGCAAGGCAAGAGGCTTGACCGGACTTAAGATGGTAAGCCCGAGCCATGACACAAAATAGCCTGGTCAAAATTATTTTTTAAAACTAAAATGTCAAAATGGTGTCATTTCGGAGAAAGTAGTATTGTTTATAAACCTCTCTAAATATTAGGAAGTTAGTGGTAGTTAGATCTTTCAATAATTATTTTGATTAAGTTGGTGTTTTAACTTGTCCACTAGTTTAATTTTAAATATGTAATTAAAAATTTTGATAATAACTTAATTATATGTGTAAATTTTGTTATTATTTTTTATTTAAATATATTAAAATTTTGTGTGAATTTTTTAAATTTTGTTACTATATTTTGGAAAGCAGCAATTACCTCTTATAATATTATTTAGTTGTCATATAATTTTTTAAATTATCATTTTTATTTAATATAAATTATAGTATAAAGAGATAAGTAATATTTTTTAAAATATAATAATCAAAATAAAAATCAGTTTACAAAGACGTGGAGTGTCATTAATTCATAAAGTTGAGTCAAATGAGGGCTAAGCCTCATCTCATATGTACCTGCGTACTATTTGTCCCATTATCATTGCAAACCTAACAGTTAGGACCTAAAGAGTCTTGGATCAAACAAAAAGTAATGTTGAGCAAAAAAATAGTCCAAGGCCCAAGCCTGTGTAACTAAACTTTGTGATCCGTATTTTGGTAGATAGCTTTGATATACTGGTCTACGCAGCTACTAACTCCATAGAAGACAATAGCATTATATTTTCACCAACCAATGTGGAGGAAAATTGCCCAGACCCTGGTGGTGGCCCGGTCCCCATTAGGGTGTGGGGTGGAGTGGAGGCCTAGGAGCAACCTCTCTCTTTCTAGTGCTCTAATGGAGTCTCGCACGAACAAGTACTTGCGTCTCTCGTTTCATTATTACATAGGGAGATAGACGTTTTAAGCACATGACAAGCGGCTCTCGACATCATTAGAATAAAAAGTATCACTTTACAGCCACTTTTGAGGTCATTATCTTAATAAGTTGTATGACTATTATCCTTTTCTTCTCTCCCTTCTCAACTTTGTTACGGAGGATCACGTTGTTTCAGGAACTATAACATACAGGTTTAGTAGTTAATCTATCAAAACTTTAACATACTCTTTGAAGAATCGGGAGGATGGGATGGCAAAGCTCAAAATGAAGAATTATATTACGCACGGTACATGCAAACATGCCCAAACTTACAAAATAATTGGTATACGAGATTGTCCTGAATTAGTTAGACTATACGTTTCATTGATGGCTTTTGTCCCACCACCCATGTGCTTTGGTGAATAGCAAATTGAAATGTTATAGGATATTTGGATTCACCCATCTTTCCCATTTATGCATCCTCTGAGGAAAGCAGGGTAGCTTGTTTGAAAACATACCCTCCACCTTATGTTACTTCCGATTAGTTAACATGTTGATGAACTTTAATTAATCGTAACGTACTACAGGCTGGAATAGTTGATGAATATGTCATTCCAAGTTAAATATGACGGGGACGTTCTATTTTTCTTGTAAGCTTCACAAATCAAAACCTGTTCGTCAAAGCTCCAAAAGAAAAATCAAATGTCACTCGCTCCTCTCTCTATCACAAGTTAATAATGACCCACACATTCTAGTGTGTGTCATCAGACCAGCTATGGTACGGCATTGCGGGTAGTAAAATGCAAACAATGTGTACCAAGCCAACTGTTACTTGCAAACTACCCAGTAAGGAAACTACACACATTCCTTCAACAGTTATTTTCAGGGTCTCATGGCGCCAAATGGAGGAGCTGGTGTTCGTGTCCATGACCTGTTGGGCATATCTATTATGTAACGCAACAAAACACATTCTCTTTCCTTGGTTTTAATATTCACAACCTAATTCATTTTCAGTTTTGTGTCTTTTTCTAATTGTTTCTTTGTCTAGATAACCTGTACCCTTCCCCAGTGAATGTTTCGCTTCCACTTTCTTGCTGGTTGGAAAGTTAGATCCATGAAAGGAAAACCCTTTTGTCAAACTAATGCGCTTATGTTATCTGGATACTGAATTACTGGTTCTAAAACGAGCAATTCCTCCAATTCTTCACTTGTGTTTCAGAGAGATAAGGATATTCCTATCCTTTGAAAGTTTAAGACTGGCTAGTCCAAACTAAATGTTGCTTCATGACAAGTCCAATTGTAAAACTTTGGAATCGAGAAATGAAATAGTAGGTGGTAGTAAAGGAAGAAAAAGCATAATTGCTGAATGATCGAGTAAATGTAGTTATATGGAATGGAAGATTCGCTTTCTGGTGACTCATTGCAAGAAAGAGACTTTGTCCACCAAAGAGGTGTGATGTTTGCCTGAATCATCATTATGAAGATCAGTTTTTATTACATTACTCGGCTCTGAAAATATACAAATCAAATCGCAAGCTGTTGAATTTCTTTCTGCTTCATCGTGCAGTTCTCTGTCAAAAATATTCTTTCTCTCACCCTCGTTTGAAAAACAGGTGGGTGAGCTTAACTTAGTCCATGAATTTCAAGTTCAGATTTTCTGCAGCTTCGGAGGCAAGCGGTGGGTTCGTTTTGACTGATACGTGTGATTTTCTCTCCTTGGTACGTTTTGAAATTAAGCTCTCGTTTTGATAGTTGTGCAATTCGTGTCTTGCTGAAGATTTTGGTGTAAAAAGAGAAGGAATGCAAGTTTCACATTTTTGTGCTCTTATCTCGATTGCCTTTTGAAACGTTGATTAGCGTCCAAACCAACTGTACCCGACCTATTCAGTTGCCTGTGTCTCAGTTAGCCTCCAACTTCTTTCCTTTTTCTAGTTCACAAGAACTAAATTTACTAAAATCACGTTGTATTCAAGCCCAGTGAATGCTATATGAGGAAGTTGATACCTTCTCTTCTTTTTTCTTTCTTTCTTTCTTTCTTGATATTTCCTTCCAGTTCTTTTTTCTTTTGAGCACCTTCGTCAAATCAAATGCTTAAATGATTGTTGTTCAATTCTAGTAGATCAAGCATCTACTTTAATGTTTAACCAAGTGTTTAGTTCAATTCTGCAGAGCTACTTAGAACTATAATTTCGTAGTTCTGATGCAAAAAACTATTTTCACTTCTATCTTGGTTTTGTTTCAGCAGTTCATACCTGCAAAATACCACCATGGTCCATGGAAAACTTGGAAGGATTTTGCTTTATTGCCAGAAACAAACTGCCTCACATATTGAATTTGCCGATTAATCATGGAAATCTTGGTCAGATTGCAAGTTCATTTTTATTGATATTTTGATAAACTTGTGGCCTTGCAGATTACAAAACTAGTTGGGATAAGTTGCACTATTTAATAAGTCAAGGCAGAAGCATACAAGTAAATGGCAGAATTTTGGTAAACACATTGCTGCATGGGAGGATTATTTCAGCTTTTTGACCTCAATCGAGACGGCATGGCTAAGAAAATATCTGCAAATAAGCGGCATGTTGATGGTAATCGCAATCAATTTTTGCAAATTATATTCCACTGAAGCTTGCACTTCAGTTCGTTCTCTAGTTTTCATTCTTAAATGCAAGTGATAGCTGATTCTTTTGCAGAATATGACTAACGACAATTCATTATTTAGGGCTGGATAAGGGAACATGATAAATAAATCTAAAAAATAACCAATGTAACTAATATTCTTGGAATTGACTAACGATCCTCTATATAAGTTGAAGAGAGAATTCGATATGCTAAATCTTTATCCCTTGTTAATATAATCATCGACTTTTTTGTGTGAGGGTACCCTAATGTGATAACTATCTCAATAATTTGGAAGAAATGAAATGGCCTCATATGCTTTTCTTGAAAATTACTAGGATGGTTTCCAGGGACAGTTATCCAGTGGATTGTTATGTTCTAAAAGTTAAAAGAACATGGTCTAGTATGAGCTGGACTTTAGGCTCCATGATTATGGAATTATGGTAAGAACAGTGACAAATTCGCGATGAAATAGTAGATATTCCTTTCCTTAATTGACTAAAAAATGAAGCAGTTTATTGTCTGCTTCGCAGGACTTGAAGCTCCTAGAAATAGCTTGGAACTGCAAGTTGAAACTTCTCAGCATTGCTCAGGTGCAGGAAATGCTGTGGTAATTATTGTAGTCTCTGCCTAATTGTGTTTTTCTTCCTTTTGTACTATGTTCTAGGTTGACGAAAATTTCATGCTTGACCTGAGGATCTCATTACTCTTCAGTTTTACGCTATGGCTGAAACCTTTAACCCTGCAGAAACAATACTATCATGCATTTGTTTGTCCTGCTTGACTACCAATGTTGATTCCGTTTAGTGTTGTTGAATTTACAGCCAACTTCATGTATGCAGGACTTCATATATTTGATTAATGATTTTGGTTTTATGGTCTTTCCATAATCCTTTAGATAGATCTTGCTGTAAAATTTTCAGTATTCCTGTCAAGTTGAAGAAGACTGCTCTGTGAAGAACTGCTATTCAAATGAACTTTCAATGAAGAGGCTGATCAATGAGGAAATTTATAAACAATGTAATACAAGGAAAAATGCACCGAGCATTGTAACTCGACTAATGGGTCTGGATATGCTGCCACCGGATACAAAATCAGTTGTCAAGCCAACTGATACAAGGAGTGAGAGCACAAAATCCAGTGTCTCGAAAAAGGATAAGAATGAAATGTTGCTGACCAAAAATTTATCTTCCAAGTCAAAGTCTTACGGTGAGGTGGACCTCAACTTATTATACCCTTGTGAAGATAGAGATGTTAATAGATGGGACGACAGACAGAAGGTAGGAAAGCCAAGGTCCCGGGAACATCCACAAGAGGAGGAACTGAAAAAATTTAAGAGAGACTTTGAAGCACGGCAAGCTGCCAGGTTCAAGGAATGTTCCAAGTTTGTTGAACTTGGTAGCATTTCTGACCATTTTCCTGCTCGGCATAACATTAACAAGCCAAAAGTTGTAAACAATTCATGTTTTGGCCAACCAGGAAGTCAGAAGTCTTTACATCATAAAGGCTTTGAGATGAAAGCCAAGTCACATGAAAATTTTGGCTTCGAGCATCATAAGCTTAGAAGAGAACTAATCCCAACCGAGCAGAAGGAATATCTTTCTTCAAGTGTACAGTTTTTGTATTACGATCACCAATTGGATTCTATTTCAGCTCCCACAAGGATAGTGATCTTGAAACCTGGTCCTCACCAGACTTGTTATTTTGAAGATTGTTTGACCAACTCCTCGGGCACTTTAGAGGACAGAGGTAGTATGGAAGGTTTTCTTGAGGAGGTAAAGGAACGGTTGAGACATGAATTACAGGGAAATTTTCCTAAAAGAGGTTCTGTAGTCAGAGGAAGTGGAATTGGGACTCCTTTTAGTGAAAAGCCATCAGTTCCGAAAGAAATTGCTCAAGACATAACAAAACAAGTCAGAAAATTTGTTAGCAGTGAGCAAGGAATGAATTTGCCTCGATCAGATTCAATGCGATCATGTACAAGTGGAGTTGATTTCAATATACCTGGTTCTCCGGAATTGATCAACAGGGATACCAGGAGATTCTTGTCAGAAAGGCCACGGAATGTTCTGAAGAGAAATACATATCTCGATGCTCCAGTAGTTGTCAGTAGCAGCTGCATATCATCTCTCTTAGATGACGAAAAGGGTAGAATAAAACAAGTTGCAGATATCTCGAAAACTCGAAATGCACAGGCTTATGGGGAAATTATGGAAGATGAACAAGAAATCCAAACCATATCTTTCAGGCATGACGATGGTGATTCATTGCTTCGTAGGGGTTCCTCTCCTAGAAACTTGATAAGATCTTTGTCAGCTCCTGTGTCTGGAAAATCATCTGGGAAGCCTCTTCTCGAGGATCGCCGTGTTCTAACTGGCGGCCATATCAGGAGGAAGCAAGAATCCCTTGAAAATGTGACTCTGGATATGAGAAAAGGGAAGAAGGAAAATTTTAATATCAAAGAAAAGGTCGCAAATTTTAAATACAGCCTCACTCTTAGGGGTAGGCTGTTTGGCAAGAAAATGCAATCAACAGCAGAGTCCCACGGTCTTGAGCATGACCTCATGAAAGATATCATGAGTGGACCAACAGTTACTATGAACTTGAGGGAGAGGCCCATTATGGTACTACTAAATTCTTCGTTTATAATCTTAAACATCCTATGCAGTTTTTCAATAAATAAATCCGTAAGTTTATTTGTCATGTGTCTTAGGAGAACTCAACTGAGGTACCTCCAAGTCCTGCATCAGTCTGTAGCAGTCCTGAAGAAGGGTTTTGGTGGCCAGCAGATGATACTAGCCCAGCATCAACCCCTGATCTAGGAGAATGCAATTCCGTGCCACGGGTTTTCAGAGAGATCAGCTCTAATCTAAATGGTTAGAAGCATACATATCTTGCCTCAATACAGATAGAATCTATTTCAATTGTTACGCATATTTAGGTTTATGCATTATGCATGGATTCTTTATATTCCATGTACAATTTGAACTGTTTCGGTGGCCTTGCCTCATTTGTCATAATTTCTCACGGTGCCCTTGTGTTACAAGACTCTAGGAGAAGGCAGTTTAGTAAGCTTTGTTTTCTGCTGGTGAGTATGCCGTGATTCTGAACGTGTTTTATTAGTCACTTGAACTTCATTCCTCCAATCTGCTGCCTTTTTACTTATCAACTAGTGATATGAAGCTCTTTCCAGTTCTCACTGTTCAAAATCAAACATAAGTGTACAAGTTTCTGAAATACAGTTCGGTATATTTATCCTAGCTGGATTGTAGAGCGAAGCTGCTGATAACTTGTTCTGTTTCTTGCTTTTTAAAGTGCTGCGGAGGCAACTAAACAGACTTGAATCAAAGGAGCTTGAGGACAAAACAATGGCACATGAGCCAGTGGAATTGATGGTTGATTTGGAGAACAAAACAGAGACTTACATAAGAGATGTACTTGTTGCTTCTGGTTTTTATGATGGACCATCTGACCATTTTTTATCCCCAGTTGGAACACCTATCAGGAACTCAGTGTTTCAAGAAGTGGAAGAATCATGTGAAAAGGAGAAGTACAAGGAAACTATATTGGATAAAAATGAGAAGGTAGACCACAAACTGCTATTTGATTTGTTAAACGAAGCTTTCATCAGTGCTTGGACCAACCATAACCATGTCTAGATTCAGAAGAAAGATTATCGGTACGTCGATGCTGTCACCTTTATGTGGAAGGAAGTTGGTTGATCGTGTGTGGGAGACCATGTGCGGGTATATATATCCTCCAAATGACAAGCCTTACTACTCACTAGACAGTTTGGAGGCCAAGAATCTAGAATTGATTCCATGGTCTACTTTGGTAGATGATGAGGTTAATGCATCCCGAAAGGAGATGGAATGCCTGATTATGAGAGATCTTATTGAGGAAACTTTGAAGGACATGTATGTATGACACTGTCTGGAATTTTAGTACGAGCAGGAAGTGAAGAACGTGAAATACGTACAAATAGTGGTTATACATAGGAGTTATTTGCACGGGAACAACCGGCTTCAAATCTTCTGTACCTTTTATTTTGTGCCCACATGTTGTTCCAAGTAACACCTAACCATCTAATAATTTAAAGAGAGAAAATTTAAATGGATGGGATCTTAGTAGAATAGAAGGCACAGGAAAAAAGGGTACAAAAGATCTCACCTCGGAACAATCATGTTGCTTGGTTTAGGCAAGTGCGAAGTCTGTATGATACACAAGGAAGTCCTTGTACCCTCATATTTAAATCAGTTGATTGCCTAGATTAATGTCATTGCGTAAATTTTTGGGGAACTGTTCTCTTCTTCGGCAACTAAATTCGGGGAAGTCATTATTCGCAGAAATAAGCTTCACGATACCAAAGATAAAGGTAATTTCTGCTATTTAGTACACACTCTTTACAATGTGGGCCTACTTCTGTTCTGTGGTTTCCGAACGAAATGTGCATACTTGAGACTCTGATGGCCCAGAAATCATTTGGTTCGGAGCGTGTATTATTTCCAAATTTGACTTTTGAGATTGTTCTTTCTAATGTGATGCGGCGGGTGTAGCTCCACTTCTTGTGAACATCATGGCCATTCCCATGATGGCTTGTTAAGTTTGAAAAACATGGGTACGGGCTAGCTGCTTTATCATAGAAAAACATGTTCTCACATGGAATGTAGTGTCCTCTCGTCTTGAAAACGGACTCACCAGTTTGACCATTTCCCTTGTTTTCCAACCGGATGTCGATGGAGAATATCAGCCACAACTTTCATGCTTAGTTGCAAAGCTTCCATCTTTCTCACTGCAAAGAAAAATAAAACGTAAAAGAAAGGTGGGGTCGCCCCAGATTCCTCCCCGCCTCTGTGTAGTATATTGTTGCTCTACCACTGAGAGGTAAATTAATCATCGCCAGTATGAATTGCATACAAAGTACAGGTAAAGTTCAGGAACAACATAATCAAAGGAAGACCATTACAAGATCTCCCACTAATCTTTCAGAATCTTTTAAAAATCACAAAATAGTAGACAAGTTAAAGACTTGACAGTTATCAAGTTCATTTCTTCAAGCAACCAGAAAATCAGTATCGAGAACTAGAATTGGGGCTTATGCAATCTTGTTAGGTGAACTAGAGTGTCCTGGTCAAATAAGAATTCAATCAATACCCCTAAAGAAGGTAAAGAATATGATTTTTTTTAAAAAAAAATCCAACAGATCGCTTATCTTTACTTGATATGTAAGCTAAGTTATGCCAATAAAACCGATTGCGAGTGCAACCTCACACCAGAAAGACTGTTTGTGATAGGTAGATTGGCCCCATATTCCACTAGTTGTTTACTTATACCAACAAAATGATCACTGCACCAACTGCCGCAATTAGTGGCTTAGTTGGTTCTTTAGCTTCTAAGTTCTTTTACTATGGTGATCATACTGATACAATCAAGTTTCAATTCTAAATAACAACTTACCATCAAAGCTACATAGCTTTGAAGAGATTATTTGCGTCTATCCTGTAATTGTTGAACTCAAAAGAACTTGTTGTTGAGAAATCAACACATAATCTAAGGAATAATTGAGAAATTTTTTTGTATTTGATTTCTTGAAATCAAAATCATTTGAAATTATGTAATATGATTAATACATCAATCATAAGAAAGTATGAATTGTAATTCATACCTTATTCCGAAACTTATTCCTATTTTTGTCATTTCCTCCAATTGTTTCTGAAATAGACTCATCTTAAGCACCTCTAATAATATTTACAGAACATGTTGAGAGAATAAGCTTATTTATAATAAGTTTTTGGACATTATAATAATTTAATTTAAATTTCAATTAAACTTTGTTTAGAATTATAAATAATTTTAGTTAAATACTAATTATATTCAAATAAGATTCAATATCTCATATATTAAATATATCATATTTAATCATAAAATTTATTAAGCTTTACAATCGAGTCTAACATGATTAAAATATCTTTTCTCTCTTCAACTCATTCTTTATGTGTGACTCATTGAGTTTCCAAATATGTTGACATTGAATACAAATTATAACTCTAAATCATATTTAGGATTAGATAAATTAAACTTCTTTAATTTATCTTTATTTCTCTAATCAAACGATTTATATCCATAGACCAAAATTGACATTTAGCAACACATCATGACCATCCAAATATTTAAGAATGTCAAAGTAATTTTCACTAACATTTTCATGTAAGATTTTTTCGTATAATTTAATCATTTCAATATACAATGGTCTAAGGCATAGAGCATAAAATTAATGTCTATTTTATTTGAGTATAATCTTATTAGTTCTTCACCATTTGCAATTGATCCAATTAATGACATTTGTAAACTATTTTACAAAGTTTCATTTACCTTGGTTAAAAATTTTTCAAATTAATACTAATTGAAAATAATAATACATTCTTCCTAATCACTTTAGGTGATGAATAATGTATTTATTACTCAACTACCTCCATATAATTCATACTATATTCAATGACTATTGACTGAACTATTCTTGACTAGAATATATCATAAGTAGTATTAAAACGTAACAATCCTTGTATGAGATAACTTTGGAGATTTAAATAAAACGATTACTTATATAATCAT
The DNA here is from genome assembly GCA_025629805.1 of Erythroxylum baracoense. NCBI lineage: Eukaryota > Viridiplantae > Streptophyta > Magnoliopsida > Malpighiales > Erythroxylaceae > Erythroxylum > Erythroxylum baracoense. Next base: position 10,620,281 of record JAOTAY010000191.1, read on the forward strand.
CACAATAAAAATTTCTATAGATATATAAGTAATGTTACAAATGTATTTCTCACACGAGGTCAGTTTAGTAATTGTTCTCTAATAAGTACGGATACATTTATTTAAATATTTTGATACTTTAATATATGAGATCTACAACTTTCTTCACAAGAAAAAATATAACATGTGTTAATATTTTCACGTTTTATTATTGTCCAATCTTAATAAAACAATAATTATGAATAAATTGGAGAAAATAGATAAATACAATATAAATTTTATAATTATAATTTTATCATAATTTCATATATTTATCTTATATATCTATTATGTATAAGATAAAAAAATATCTTTAGATAATTTTATCACTAACTTACAATCTATTAATTTGATGCACGACATAAACCAAATACTTCTTGTAAAGAAAAATAGTCAAGATTGAAAGGGAACCAGCATAAAAAGATGGCTCCATCGAAGCAGAAAGAGGGACAAAGAAGGTCAAGGTCAATAGAGTTCCCAGCCATGGGCTTTGGTCCTTGTCCTGAAATACGCCGTCGGCCTACAATTGTGTTGCTCGTGGTCGACCCAAAACCGTCTTTTCTAGTGGCGTGAATCCCTCACAGATTGGCCTCAAATTCTCATTCACATTGTTGAGACTAGGAGCTGCACATGGCGCTCTACCTCTAATTTGTCTTAAAAGAATCTCTTTCAAGCAGTACCGACTTGGACTGTAAGCATCCTCAAAACCAGAAAATCCCAAGTCAAATGTTGGTAGGCCGATCAGACCATCTAAGAAGGCACGCGTGTTAACGCAATGATATTTAATTGAACGCGAACATTTACCAGGAAACCACTTGAATAATAGCAAGCCACCGTCAGCGTAGAGATCGTAGACTATGTAATACCTACCAAGGTCGTTTCACAACGAATTAAAATTGCAGAGACCCGCATGGTAAGGGTGATCACATGAACGTAATTTAAGGCTACATCAACTCCAATAATTCTTGAAGAACATGACATAACAGGAACATACCATTCATATTCTTGTTACACGTACTGTGTCTGTACTCTGTGCCCATTAAGGAAAAGAAACAGATAAAATACGGAGGGGAATAAAGAAACTTAAAAAAGCATGTGGGAAGGGAGGAGGTTAGTAAGAGCGTCAGTGGAGTGATGTGAAGTAACTAGTAAGCGCTATGCACATTATTTAAAACCGTGCATGTTTGTGTCAGTGACACGGTGCTCCAAAAGAACCACTTCGGACTGCAAAAAGTGCAAAAGTCTGCAGTTTTTATGACCATTGAGCCTAAACCACCCTACCCCATTGATGTATGAATAAATATCCATCAATTTTTCTGTTAAATTATTTTGTTTATATATTTATGTAAAATTTATATAAATATATAAATAAGATTTAATCGAAATTAACAAAAGAGATCTGATCGGGATAAATATGGTTTGATTCTTCGGCCTTGGCGTCCTGTCAGTCGCACAGTTTTAGGGTGGTTTGATGCAGGTAACGTTGACCTCACAGCATTCATTCCAAACTAACCTTGGGTAAAACTTGACTTCCATATCCCAACTTTTTGGATTTTCTGCACCGATTTTTTTCCATCGGCATTGATCTAGTCAAACTCTTGGATGGTCCGGCCCCGTCATTTATTGGATAGAGAAGTTTGACTGGTGGGGGTGCAAGTCATCTCATGCAAGTGTATTTTGAAGCCAGTGTTGATGGATTTTAGATGTACAAATCCCATTAACTCCTGGAAATATTGAACCATGGATCTGAAAAGGATTTACTACTACTCTTTTCTGTTGGTTACATATCAAATTTAACATTTGGTTGAACAGAGATAAAGTCTTAAAGCCACCACACCTTGTACCAACGACCAAACAATATTAAATTTTCTTCCTAGCCCTGTCTTTTCACCGTATGTTTGTCTGTTTCTTTCACCTTTCTTCTCCTGAGTAATTCCGCACTGACTACAGTACACGCCTTTCCTTCTGTGTTATAGCTTTTCTTTTTTCTTTTCCCTTCTTATACAGAAAAACAGAGACTGAGGACGTGCTTTTTGTGTGTGTGTGTTATGAGTAAGAAAACATGGACTGGGATAATAATCAAGAACACCATCAACAGCAACAATTACCAGACAATCAGACTCAAAGAGACTCTCGAAATGCCAGTATCAGTGTTAATGGAAATGGAGGCATGTTATATGTTAAGGTTATGACAGATGAGCAACTAGAAACTCTCAGGAAGCAGATTGCCATTTACGCTACCATTTGTGAGCAACTGGTGGAGATGCACAAGACCCTCTCTGCCCAGCAAGATCTTGCAGGTCCATATCTTGTTCTTATGTTCATACTCTCTCTTTCCTGCTCTATTAAATTTAGTTTGATGGTTTGGTGGTAATTCTTCAAAAAGATTGCACACGAGCAGATTATGTGTATGGAGGTAGTGTAATGTTAAGTAAAAGTCTTGATCTTTCATTAGGTTTTTGTTCACTATGGGTTAAGTTGTTATGGAGTTGCTTTTTTTTTTTTTCCTTTTTGAGAAGTATTCTTTGTCTAGGGTTTTGATAACTTCACCATATCTCCTCTCTATTTCTGTCTAGTATTTCTAAGCTGCTGTTACGGGGCTTAACAATGTCTGTGTCTACCTGTAGCGTCAATTTTCTTGGGCTACTCTGCATCTGGTACTAATTACAGCATATGCACAGTGCTCACATCTTTAATTTTGGCGCAGTTAAGTTCAGTGAGCCATCTTTTTAGAGTTCGGATCATGTAGATTTCGTCAATACGAATGACAGGTTACATCTTTATGTGCCTGTTGTTGTGCTTCTCTCTTTCCATTCGAACTCACTGCAGATTGATCTGATTCTATTTTTGGCATTCTGAATGTTTTTCTTTATATTTTCACATGAAAGCAAATTATTAATGACATCCTCTGATACTTGGAGATCACTCTATGTGATCGAATTCTAATCTCAACTTTTCTGATGAGGCTCATCAAAATTTTCTCCTTTGGATTGGTTTCAAAATACTTCCGCTTTTTCCCTTGTAAACACAGAATTCCACATGCTGAATGCTGGTTGCTCTGGTTACACCTCTTCCTGATCTTTTTCCATTTATTAACTGTTAAAATGATGAGACCGAACTTCTACAGTTGTTTAAACTTCTCTCAATCAAATAACTACTTTCAATTTCAGGAGGCAGACTGGGTGCCCTGTACTGTGATCCACTGATGGTTTCTGCTGGGCACAAAATCACTGCTAGACAACGATGGACCCCAACACCTGTACAACTTCAAATTCTGGAGCGCATCTTTGAACAAGGAACTGGGACTCCGACCAAGCAAAAAATCAAAGAAATAACCTCTGAACTCGGCCAGCATGGACAAATATCTGAAACAAATGTGTATAATTGGTTTCAAAACAGGCGAGCTCGATCAAAAAGGAAACAATTGGTTGTTTCATCCAACAATCCCGAGTCAGAAGTGGAGATAGAAGTTGATTCATTGACTGAGAAGAAAACAAAACCGGAAATGTTTCACTCCCACCAAGACCCTCCAGGGGCTGAAGACCTGTGCTTTCACAGCCATGAGATGAGTTCTGAACTACATTTCTTGGGTGAGTTAACTAATCCAAATATGCAGATTTGATTGGTTTCCCTTCTTTAGGCAGCGTATAACCTGTAAACGTAACACTTTACTATTGTCACACATTTGCAATGGATGGCTGGTATCAGTTGGAGTAGTATTTGGTGATACTGTATACATGTCCATATTAGAGTTCCTACTTCATCCACAACTCGACCAACATTATGGTTGGTGGAATTTCATGTTCCTTATCTCATCAGGCCCCTACATTTTCCAGAACCATGTAATTTTATGTCCTCGTTTTTCAACTTCAGTTCTTATGGTTTTTTCATGGGCCTTTCTCTTATTGTTTGCGCATGACATGCTAATGAAGTTGGCTTTATCAATCTGTTAATTTATCAATATTCTTTGTTTGTGGAAGCATTTAGAAGGACAGTGTTAATAAAATGGTAAAATTGTATCATAGATTTACACAGCGCTTGCACTGTATTTCTAGTTAAAGTGTTTGGCATGTTGTTGTCTCATTGAGAAAGTATGAAGTCTACCAGATGGCTCTTTAGCAGTTATCTCTAGGATAAATGAATTGCTATAACTTTCATTACTTCTTCCTTTAATACTGCCTTTCTGAGTCCAGTCTGTGTGGACCTGAATGCCGTATCTGTGGCACCAATGACAGAGGTATATTATTGACACTGAAATGAAATCAATGCAGGAGATGACCACCCAACTGGAAAGATGGGGTTGTCAGGAAGCTATGGTCTATATGAACACGCAGAAGACTACGGCATGCAAGGTTGATGCTCAGTTCACCTGGTGATTCTAATATGTATGACCAAGTTATATAGTAGGACTCATCAGTTTTGCATTATTAAGGTTGTTAAGATAATGGACATGAGAAAAGATAACTTACTCTGATTGTTCAGCTGTACCATGCCTATCATATCAGGTTCACCGTGGCTTTACGTTGTTTCTGAGTTTGAAAGGACAGTCTTGTACTGCACTATACCTTTTTTGTTTGGTTTATGCTTATTAGATCTTCATCACTAGGATTTTGTATGTATGGAAGGAATCATATATAATGCTTATTTACAAATTATCTTTTTTATTTTTTGCTCTGTATAATCAGAAAAAGCTGTGTCCTTTTTTCTCTCTTTCCTTTTAATGGAGCCTTTGATGTGCCTAACAAGAATTCAATGGTGAAAGGGGCAGCTACATTGATGTATTGTCAATATTCATCTTTGTTGTTTTAATTTAGCCTACTAGAGTCTTTTGGTTTCTATATATGTTGCACTTTTACACACTATCAATTTCAAGAATGCAGCTAGAACATTGTCGTTCTTTTTTGCTATTACGTAACTATACTGGTAGGGAAACAGAAAGAGAGAACAATTGGAATAGAACTTAGACCTTGGTTGAACTTACCACGCAGCCAAAAAGCTTCATCACATAATTCTTAACATTTAATTCATGAGAAGAGCTGGAATTCTGAATTCGGAAACCACTTTCAATGTAGAAGTAAGATCAGTGAAGCTCTTCCTCGCTATATATCAGGCAATGGAATGTGTCAAAGAATAATTACAATTACTAAATCCTCTGTACTGAAATGGTTACATATGAATTTTGACAACTTTTAGGGAAATGGAATGATATACAATAACAATCTGAAATATACACCTTTGGACCAAGTGTAAGACCTTCTTGGGGCTTTCAATTGAAAGTTTGTTGGAGAATTTGTTATTTCTTTAATCATGATGGACTTGTTTGACTAAGTCTTTTAATTTCACTTTTTTCTCTGAAGTAGTCTGTAAATCGACCTTTTAGGTTAGCCATGTAACCATCAATATTCGATAACAGTACTGATATTCTAGTTTCAGAAGCTTGTTTTCTTAAGCATTGTTATTTGCAGATGTTTTAAGCTATTCGTGAAATAGCTTCCTTCTCTGTTTCCCTTCCTTTCTTGTCCTATTTTATTTTTGGTATTAGAGTAAGTTTATCCTTTCTAATGGCTAATGCAAGAGGAACTGGAGGGTCTCGAGACGATCAAGCAGCTAATCGGGAATAAGGGGATCAGACTTATTGCAATGAGTTTCATTCTGTGAAGAAATACCTTGATTAGATTGAACAGCGAATGACTACATTAGAATCACATTTGGATAACACCGACAGGAGGCAAAATGTTGGTCGACGTGAAGTTGGGGATTTACACAAGCACCATGTCTTAGGCGTAATTCAATCCATCCACTACAGCGAGAAGTTGATAGGAAGACATAGAAGAAGAAGGAAAAGATCGGTGTGCAAATGCTAGAAAATATTTTTAAAGCACAGACTATGAAATTAAAGGCTGAGGTGATGGTCTAAGGCAAAAGCACAGATTTTGTATGGAAGACCCGTTATCAACCCATAAGCATTCAGATGAACATGTCATAAAGCAATTCACAAGGTCGACTGGAACAACTAAATAATGACAAAGCAACTGGGAAGAAGCCAATTGAGGGGCCGAGATGCAAACACTATCTCAAAAGAACCCAAATGCCAGGCCAATCCTGAATAGTGTTACTGTTATAACCAACCTAGGCACGTTCCAATTATGACCCAAAGAGAAGAGGAGTAAACATCATTGAGCTTGGTCATTTTGGTGAAGAGTATGAAGGTGAAGCAGAGGTGACATATAGCCCTGATGGTGATAACAATGGAGGAGCCCGAAATAGTGGGTTGGTAACTTTCTACAGATGATTTATATACCACTTCAGTAAGATCATTTCTCCCCTTACTGACCTTATGAAGAAAGGAAAGTTTCAATGGAATGGAGGTGCTGCAAGAAGCTTTAATATCATCAAATAAAAGTTAACCACTGCTACGGTTCTAACCTTCCCCAATTATGATAATTTTTAGAGTAGAGTGCGATGATAGTGGAAAAGGCGTTGGGGCAGTAATTCGCAGGAGAAAGGTCCAATAGCCTTCTTTAATGAAAAACTTAGTGATGCACGATAGAAATGGTTTGATTATGATAAAGAATTTTATTTGGTTACGTGAGCTCCAAAGAATTGAGAGCATTGGAGGTCAAGGAAGAATTATCCAAGACATACATGCCAAATGGATCACATCTATGAAGAAACTCCCCTATCGACTTCAATATAGGTGATTGATGTGTTTTACTTTTACCCTAAGTGCTTAGTGTTGTTAGCTCCGGCAAGTATGGATCGGTTCTATAACGACTAAAATTACTAATACTATCTTTCTATTATCTAATCTAACAAAAAATTACTAATACTATCTTTCTATTATCTAATCTAACAAATTATGATGATAGTGATCTATAATTCAAAATTAGAACAATAAATAAACACAATTGATTAATTGGAACAAAGATTAAATTAAGACGATCAATGAAAACAATAATACTCAAAATTCAAATCCCCTTAGAACTTCTTATGTAATTATGACTTAACATATCAATTTAATCTAAAGTTCACTAGAACATAACAATTTCTTAGTTATCCTAATTTCTCTCAAGACTATTAATAACTTAAAAAATCCCTTCTAATTAAAAATCCTATAATTACATTAATTTGATTTATGAATTTCACTGTTAGATTTACACATAAATCTAAAGGATTTATGTTAGTCTATCTCTAGGCTTGTATGTAATTCCTTTTAGTTATGCTAAATTCATTCATACAAAGAATTTTTCAATCCCAGTTACATGAAATCAAATATGAATTAACATACCATTAAGAATAATAAAGAACATATAATTAAATCTCAATGAAACTAAAGAATATATTAAATAAAAAAGAAATCACTGTAAGGTTTATCTTGGGGTTCATCTTATCTAAATACCATAAAGAATTTGGCTCCTAGTCATGTCAAACATAACATATAAACTAAATAGAAAACAAAATGTTAAAGGAAATGTTATGAAATCCCTTTCAATTTTCAAGAAATTCACTTTAAATAAATGAAAATTCACTTTGAAGGGGTCTCCTTGCTTCTTTATTCTTTCTATCATTCTTGGTCTTTCAATTGTGCCTCTTAAGCTTTCTGTTTTGCTTTGACCTTTAATTCTACCGTTTATGTAACACCTCATTACCATAGGGTACGCACCGGGACTCCCGTAGGTCATTCCGATACATATTCTATGATAAGAGAGCGCTACGTGCGATCTCTACAGTACTCCACATGGCATCACATACATTTAAATAATAAAACCAGTAATTGTAAATCACAAGATTTT
>JAOTAY010000191.1:10628191-10649916 GCA_025629805.1 Erythroxylum baracoense
CAAACACATTTTGTCCTCCAGACGAAGACAATTTTTTCTGTTCTGTCCATCGCAACCAAACACCTCACTGTCTCCAAATTTTGTTCTGTTCCGTCTTCAGATTTCTGTCTCGTCCTGTCTCTGCATCTTGAAGACAGCAACCAAACAGACAGAAGTATGTACCCAAAAGACAAAATACCAATTGGACCAATTTCTATCTCATTCAATTATGCGCTTGGAATCGAAAGAACGATCCATTGCAACTGGTGTAGCATTTTGCTCATTGGAAGAACACATTTACACAAAAAAGTAACCATCTTAATGCGAAAAACAAAAAGGGCAAATAAAAAAAAGTAAATGCTAAGACTTGCAGAAGAGAAGATGTCATCAGTCTCACTCAAGATTGATGCTCTAATCGAAGGTATTTGAAAGTAAATGTAAAGAATCGTAAAAGCAGGAGCCAAATGATCCGATTCTGCTCTCGCAGGTCGCCACTAAGACACAAGTCAAAATCCAAAATCAGTTACATGTGAAAAACATAGACGTGTGGTTAAGTATTCTGGTTAGGTCTTAAGCCACCAGTGTATCATCACTATCAAGTTCTCTCACAAATCAATCCCTCCTACTAGTATACATTTTGTTAATGTTAATAAAAAATAATCTTATTTACCAATGTAACAAGCCCAAGGGGGAAAAAATTCATCAGACCATACAGGTGGAGGGAGGGGCCAGAAAATGGTGCGAGCACCTATTTTCCCTTCTTCACTTCCCCACCTTAAGCTGCAGTTTGTTCATACCAGCATCCAAACTTTCCACATTGGCATCATTTGTCAACTCTTTGTGAATAGAATCGTTTACATTTAGCCACGAATGCTGCAGGCACTGCTGAGCAGTGGGCCTCTTCTCTGGTGTAAAATCAAGAAGAGGACAAAGAAATTCTGCAAACTCCTTGGCATCAGTCCCAGAGAAATTGTACCTGTCAACCAACATGCGATCAAGTGGCCAAAACTTCAGCCTTCGAATCCTCTTTAGATCCCCATGCCTGTCAAAGAAATCCTTGGATCGAGCTCCTCCAATGGCTATCTGCTAAACAAGATTTACGAGAAAAATCGGAACCAATAATGGAATAACTCTAGGAGACCAACGCAAAAACCTATGCATACCTTTCGAGGCATCTTTCCAAGGAGTTCCATCATTAAAGCAAGGTGATCCTGAAACAAACAATGATCAACAGTTTATTACTACCCAGGCCAAATTTACACTTGAATCTCAATGGCATAATTCAGCCATCATATCATCCATGAGTCTTCTAAATTTCTAATTTGTTAATAGATATCATACAAGTCGGCAAAAAATCTAACAAATTATGTGTTACATTCAAATCCAATTGCTTAAAACAGCATACCAATGGTAGGATCTATCATACCTCATCTTCACCAAACCCCTGTCCTTCCTTGGGAGCAAACATCATGTCCCCTGTAGCAAGCTCAAATGCAGTGCAAGCAAATGACCACATATCAACAGAAAAGCAGTAACCAGACCGCAATATTACTTCAGGAGCTCTATACTGCCTTGTCTGAATTTCCTCTGCAAACTGCTTATCAGCCCAGCATGCATTCCCAAAATCAACAACCTTGCATCTCACATCAATCCCATCCAGACATCTTCCCGACTTTGTCACAGCCGCTCCCATTGAAGCTCTGCTTCCTGAAATCTTAGCAACAGCATTCCTAGCCCTCCTTTTCAACTTCTTTTCAATGATGCTCATTGTGGATCCACCATTAAGATTGCACTCAGGCCTTTCAATAATCGGTTTTAACCCAGACCGAATAGGATCCTTGGCAGGATCAATAGTGGAAACAAGAAGAATATTTTCTGGCTTTAGATCAGTGTGGATTATACCCAGTTCTCTGTGCAAGTAATCGAGACCGGTCAAAATGCATTTGCAGATCTCTTTAACTTTACTCAATTTGAGACCTTTATATCGGTTATATCTGATAAGCCTGAGCAAGCTGCCACCAAGGAACTCAAGAACCATGCAGTGGTGCTGCCCATTCGGCCCCACATGCTTGAAATGATCAGTCAGTTGCACAACACAATTGGAATTTGAGGGATCACCATTGGTTATAATCGAGAGCACTTCAATCTCATGAAGTGCAGCTTGAGCAAATTGCGCTGCACTTTTCTGGATCTTTAGAGCAACATATTTCTGGTGGATAGAACAGGAAGAAACCGTCAAAAATCTAAGCTTGATATAAAAGGGTAATATCTAATGCTTTTACTAAGTCAATAGCGTACCACACCCACGTGAAGGCGCTAAACAATTAAGAAACAAATTACAAAGCATTTGGTAGCAGAAACCAAGACGTTACCTTTGTCCAATCCTAGACGTAAACTGCCACATTAGTCTCATCAGGGAAAACAAAAGATAAAAACCCAAAAGTAGAAAAAATCAACGACAGACCAATTATTTACCACTGACTAAACAGATATGGTAATGGAATTTAAACCTCAGGTTCATTAAAGACCCGAAACAGGGGGAGAAAAAATAAAAAAGACAGCGCCTACCAACATGGGCATAATAAAATCTGAAGATCGACGGTTAGACTAATCAGACATTAAATCAAAGCCAACAAAATGATACTTAAAAGAGATCCAAAAGGCTTACAGAAGATTGAGTATCATAAGCGAGCCAAACGGTGGAGAACTGGCCCCACCCGAGCTTCCTCTGAGCAATATAACGGCCGGAGTTGAAAGGATCGCCCACTCTAACGGCGTGATAGCCGCCTTTCCTGTAAGAATCGATTCCCTCGTTGTCCTCCTCTGATCCCGACGCCGACGACGACGAACACGACATCACTCGTTGTTTGTCGTTTCACTTTCCCCTTTTCTTGTGTCCGTATCCTCTGCTTCTCTTTATAAGCCTTAATCGTGAAGCAACCGTCTGATTCGAATACTTTCTATAAACAAACCGATCCGATCAAGGAAGAAGATGAAAGTAAATTTATGTATATGTATATTGATGAGTGTACGTAAGGTGGAGAGGTATATACCGGGAGAAGAGAGTGTCTATTTGTTTATTTTATTTTAGCTTTAAATTTTGGCCTCTGATACAAGTCTCTCTCCGCCTTTTCCTCCTTTTTCTAGCCTAGTCTTCTTTCTTTCTGCTTTTTAAAGCTCCTCTTTGTTCCTACTCCGTCATTTTAATTTTACCTACAAAAATGTTCTGTTGTCGAGTGCATTTCGGGTTTGGTTAGGTGGGCCGGACTTCTCACGAGGGTCCATTTACCTGGACTATTGATGTCCCTTGCCCAACCGCTCTTAATTCTACTTTTTAATTCTTAAATTTGTAAAGATTTAAGAAGCGTCAAGATAATGTTCACCTCATTCGTTTCTTTCTTCCCAGTTGTAAAATTTTACTAATATGAATGGGTTGGAAAATAATGACCATAAAATATGATAGTACTGATATTCGTGCTTCAAATTGGAACAACGTTTTATGCGGCGTCGACGATCTGCTTTTCTCAGTTTTTTCTCTCGTTAACTTCGATAAACGACAATGAATTTGTTGCTTGAGCTTGATTGCCTCTTTCTTAGGTTCAACCGTATCCGGCATGTTTGATTCCTTACATTTTTGCCTTGTTTTTTGGATCGGTTTGTTTTGTTTTTTTATTTATTTTCAAATCCAGAAAAAAAATCCGTTGTTAGAGTTTTTCATTTTCATTTTGATTTTTTCCGATCTTTAAAAATTATGAAAAACTGATTTTTTTATTTTTTATTTTTATATAATTTGATTTATCATCAACTAAATATATATTATTTTAAATAATAATTATGAATAATTTAATTTAATTAATTAAAAATAATAATTATTAGTAATTCAGTTTTTCTTTTTATTTAATTTTTTTAATTAATTTAATTTAAAATATCTTCAAAATATATAAATTTGAAATAAAATTAAAATATATTAATATTAATTTATAAATAAAATTTAACTTTAAATTATTTATTTTAATAAAATAAAATATTTTATTAATAAATTAGTGACAAATATTATTTAATAGATTAAAATAAATTTATTAAATTAAAACGATTTATCTTTAAGTTATCTCTAACATATAATTATTATCAGTGATAAAAATATAATAATATTAACGTTAACAATCAAATAATTTTTTATTTTAAAACATTGAAAATAAAATAAAAAATATAAGTAGAATCAAACAGTCTCTTAATTTCTTTATTACAAAATATAAAACTTTGCTTCAAGCTCATAGTTTGTTAATGTTAACAAATAAAATATTAATAGCAGTACTAGTATTAGAAATCCAATGAGTAGAAAATTTTAATTGAATTAACTTCAATATTTGATGTTTTGGAACAAAATATTAAAGGTCCACCAATATTTAGCTAAAGCCTTTCACATCATCCTAAAATGGATTCAAATGCAGCATTGATTTATGACGCAATTATATTTATATTTTTTTGGTTCTGAAGATTATGTTTATGTAGCTATTTTAAAATTTAATTATTAATGTTAACAATCAAATCGCTTTTTTTTTAATAAAAACCAAAAGTAAAAAATAAAACGAAAAAGTATAATGGAAAAACATAAATAATATTAAACAGTTCCTAAAGTCTTCTCTTTATCTGTTTTAAGTAGTAGTGTTGTACACGCTAATGTTATATTAATACAACTTTGCTAATTTTAGAAATATCATACAGTTGATTTATTGACTAATACAATGATTTATGGAAATATAGCAATGATTGTAAGATAAGACTGAAGTAGAAATTAAACAATTAATAAAGTAGACAAAAGTGAATATTAAAATTCTATTAATTGATATACAATAGTCATTTATATATTTGTCCTCGTTGAAATTTAGATAGTATACATTGACCTAGGTTTATTAGTTATATTACTAAATTAATAAAATAAATAAAATTTGAGAAACTTAATTAACGGTGTTAGATCAAGGCTTAATGATTTTGATGATGACCTTTCAAATTAGATTGACTTCATTCTATTGCTATCGGGTTAATTCTTCAAAATAAATAAAATCATATGAAGCTCGTATTGAACAAATTACATTTTTATATGCTGAGAGTTCATAGAGGCTAGATAAATATTACTGATGTAGAAGGTTATAGAATATTGAAAAATATGTATTCGTTAGCTTGTAGAGGCGCAATTGATACTATTAGTGTGAAAAGCTGAAGAACCTTGAAAAATATGTACTCTTGATCTTGAAAAGGCTCACCAAATTACTACTTAAATTTTCATAATAAAACACTCATACTTAGAAACTAGATGTAGGCTTGAGTTATAAACTAAACTAGTATAAATCGACTATATTCTTCTTTATCTTCTCTTAATTTTTATATTTTCACATTATATTATCTGTGTTCATTTATATATCGGCTCTTTCTATTTTTAATTTGCAAGAGGTTATTTTCATTTGAACATGTACATTCTGTTTTAAATTGTCTTAATTGAATTTATTCTTTAGCGGTCGCATATGGTTAAATATGCTTCTATGAGTGAAGAGACTCCTTTGCTTACATAAGATCCTATTGTTATTTTAAACTTCGACAAGCCCTGTCATTTTATTTGAGTTAAAAATATCTCTCATGTTTGTTTGTTTGTTTTATCAAATAGAAGCTGGATCCTTAACCTAAACATATAAAAAATATTAAATAATACGATCGAAAAAAGTTACGGGCGTAAATTGTAAAGCAACCCAATCCAATTCAATAATGTCCGCATGCCTCGTATTGTTTTCAGGCGGACCAGAGACGAGGAGTGTTCTAGAAGTCCATCACGCCGGTGGTGGTCCAGACTCCAGACTCTCTTCTTTTTTCGGATAGCCGAATCCATTTTTTAATACCAGAAATTAAAAAATAATTAGAGTAACTTAAGTTGAAGCCGACGCCGTTTTACGGAGGAATCACTCTCATTACCCACGTAGTCAAGTGAGCCGGGGTATTTTGGGGCTTTTGGTCCGATGTCATTATTCGTCCATCTCACCTTCTCTCCCTAGTTCTTTCCCTCTCCCTCCCTCTCCCCGCCCTCTCTCTCTCCATCTTTGCACGGAGTTGGCATGGATGTTTGATGTGTACCTTTGAAGAATGCTCAAAGTCTAACAGGAGAGTGTGGGTGTGATCTTTGGAATTATTCGATTTGGTGATCTCGCTGGGATTTTCGATTGAAAATGGCGGCGCAGAACGCGACTGCGGATCTGTTCGACGCATATTTCAGGAGAGCAGATTTGGATGGAGACGGTCAGATCAGTGGACCTGAAGCCGTCGCTTTCTTTCAAGGCTCTGGTTTGTCCAAACAAGTTCTCGCTCAGGTACCTCTCTAACTCTCTATTTTAGGAAATTTTCTTTTGGGCTGGATCAGAGATATTCGACAAGTTTCTATCTAAGTTTAGATTCAGTTCATGGATTTTTTTTTTCCGATGGATTGATACGGATTTGCTAGTGCATCGAGTATCGTGATTTGGATTGTTTCGACTATGTTACCAGTCCGAGAGGCAAATCTTTATCGTATTCAAATTCAGTCAATTAACGCGTGGTATAATTTGATTGAGATGATTTGAGAAGCCATTTTGGATACGTTCATACAAGAAAATGACAAGAAATTTGAATAACGTTTTCACTTCTCTTTGTTGTTGTTTTTTTACTATCCTTATGAAAGAACAATCAAATACGAGTATGTCAGTTCTTAGGGGCTTGTGTTTTACTTGAAGTAGTGCCTTTAGTGAATATTTCCAGGAAGGTGGAATTCATTGGGTTTGTGGTTGTAAGGTTGCTGGGAGAGTTGACTACTCATTATTATTATTATTATTGGTAGTGGAGAGGTGGGAATGAAATTCCCAGGGAATTTGTAAAAATCAATTTAGGTGGATGGCTTTTACTGTCGTTGTTAGTTTACTTGATTTATTGTCTGCTATGGCATTTCAAACTGCTCCTAATTCGTTGCCTTTTAGAATTTGAACTTTCTTTGACTTTGATGGATTACTTATGAGATGGAGTTACATGCTTATTGCTCACTATGTTGTTTACCTGTCTTAACGGTTGTATTTGGCTAATCATTTGATATATTTCACAAGTTCATGGTTTAGTGTTTGTACTTGTCAGTTCTATGAGATGTAAAAAACTTGGTTCTGCATTTGAAGGTGTGGAAAATTTGCGCATATGTCTTTGTGCTAGGATTTAGTCATGCTCTCTGTTTTCTTCAGTACGATATATATTCCACTTGCACTTTGTTTTTAAGCTCCTTCTCTAGTTGTGGAATTATTCATGTCACAGCAATGACAGTTTGTTTCATGTTCTGTCTCATGAAGGTGTGGATGCATGCTGATCAGAGGAAAGCTGGCTTCCTTGGTCGACAAGAATTCTATAATGCTCTTAAGCTTGTCACCGTGGCACAAAGTAAGCGAGAGTTGACCCAAGATATTGTGAAAGTGGCACTATACGGTCCTGCTTCTGCTAAAATTCCTGCTCCTCAAATAAACCTCGCGGCAACACCTGCCTCTAAAGTTGGAGTACCTGCTGCACAATTGACTAGCAGCACATCTGCAACAGGATCACAAAACGTTGGCATCAGACCAGCACAAGCACCTGGAATTGTGAGCTCAAACCACCAGTATTTTCCAACACAGCCAAGTTTGCCCCCTAGACCTCCCCAAGCCGCACCTTCTATCCCTGCTTCCCCTTCTCAGCAACTTCCTGCCGGTCAAGTGATACCCAAAGGGGGTAATGTTGGTGCTCCTCGTCCTCCAAGTTCATCAGTCTCAACTAATTTTCTTGGTGGAAATACAAGTGGCCCAACTTCTCTAATTCCCAACAGAGGGGTTGTTCCACCGGCTACTCCTACTCGGGATGCATTTGGGATGGCAGTGTCAGGGTTGACAACTGTTGCTCAACCAAGGCCACAAATGACAGCTGGGCAGATGCATTCTTCTGTTCCAAAACCTCAAAATGCAACTCTATTTTCAGATCAACCAGCAACAAAGGATTCCAAAAAATCTTCAGAAAATGGATTTTCATCTGACTCACTTTTTGGAGATGTCTTTGCTGCAAGTCCTAGTGAACCAAAACAAGGTTCCTTACAAGCTGCATCTTCGACAAGCAACTTATCGGCCTCATCAGCAAGTGTTCTGTCATCTGCTGAATCCCAACCTTCTGCTGGACCAAGCTTCCACAACTCTTCGCAGCTTACATATTCTCAACAACCTAGGGGTGATCCAGCAACAGGAAAACAAAATGAGAAGTTGAACGTTCAAACTGCTGCTACTTCTCTTTCCTCTGGTTTTTCTGTTGGAGCTGGGAATTCAGTTTCCAATCAATCCCAGCTTCAATGGCCAAAGATGACTCCATCTGATATTCAGAAGTATATGAAGGTTTTTATTCAAGTAGACACTGATAGAGATGGGAAAGTTACCGGTGAACAAGCACGGAATCTCTTTTTAAGTTGGAGGCTGCCAAGAGGTGGACTAACAAACTCAGTTACCTTTAGCTATTGATATTTGTTTCAATTGCATAGTTTCCTTGTATTCTTGTTCAGGCAAACTGTTATCTAATGCGCTGAGAAAAATTTACTAAGAATTTGAGATGGTTGTCTTTGCTTAGCATTTTGTTAACGTAAGATGATGCTCACAGAGTTTTCTTTCCTTTAACATTTTCTCTGCATTGGAGCTTTGAAAGTGCTGTCTACAATTATTGCAGCTTTTTGTTTAGAATTGTCTTCAAGGAACATGTTTTTTGCTGCCTAATAATTAGTCTTGGTGCTTCAGAGATCTTAAAGCAGGTATGGGACCTGTCTGACCAAGATAATGACAGCATGCTTTCTTTGAGGGAGTTCTGTACTGCTCTCTATTTGATGGAACGTTTTAGAGAAGGCCGCCCCCTTCCTACAACACTCCCTGGCAGTGTAATATCAGATGAAACTCTGTTATCCATGACAAGCCACCCTACTGCATCATATAGCAGTGGAACTTGGACACCTGCTCCTGGTGCTGTTTTCTTTATGATGTTATCTTTTCAGTATTAGTTCTATACTCGTACTTCCACTGTAGATTCTCTTTTAAGTGAGAAGCTGATGAATTTCCTCAGGTTTGAGACATCCACATGCTGTTCATGGTCCTCGCCCACCTTCTGCTGCTGGAGCAAAGCCACCAAGGCCACCATCTGTTCCACATACTGATGAAAAACAACCTCTTCAGTTAAAGCCCAAAGTGCCAGTGCTGGAAAAGCATCTTGTGGATCAGCTAAGCCAAGAAGAGCAGGACTCTTTAAATTCAAAGTTCCAAGAGGCAACACAAGCTGATAAGAAGGCATTTGTTCTTTTTAATGCTTACCTTATGAAATTGCTAAATTTTGTGTACTTTGTGAAAATTATCTGTATCTTATGTCTAGTGAGCATCTGTAGTAGGTCTTACTGTTTAAAGTTTCAGCTGCATGCAAAGAATGGTGGATAGATGCTCCATTTCCAGTTGAAACGCTGATGTATGGCTCATTGACCTATAGTCTTGAAAATTTATTCCTTTTCTTGATTGAAGGTTGAAGAATTGGAGAAAGAAATATCAGATTCTAGACAAAAGATTGAGTTCTATCGTACCAAGATGCAGGAACTTGTATGTCTGCCCCAACCTTTTTCCTCCTTCAGTATAAAAAAATTTATGGTTACGATGTTCTCTATATGTTCTCATTTTCTTGTTTTGAAATAGCTTACTGTATCTGGATATAGGCTTTTAGTTCGATGTTCGACATTTAGTATCAATGACTCAATGTGTTTTCCTTGAGGGATCCAAAGTGCAGAACTGGCTTTTGCTTATTTCCTTGTGCTTGAGTCCTGTCACATCATTGTTTCACGTATGATGGAATTGCTAAACATATAGCTTAGTTGATATCATGGAGGTTTGTTAATGCGGTATGTAAGTAATAAAAGTTCAGATTGGTTTATTAGGGTCAAGTTCCATTGGAAAGATATAAAGAAAAATAGAGTTCTATTGCTTATGAAATCCCTATTATGATCTATATGGTAAAGACTCTTATAGTGAATGAATTGGTTAATTTGATCATAATAAACTTACCAACAATGTGAACTAGGAGTTGTTATCAATTAACTAGGATAAATGATCAAATACAATGGAATGTCATACTTACAGCTTTTTGACCAATTAAGCTTTTCAACTAATTGAGTAGCAAAACTCAAAAACTATTTAGACATTCTTTTTCCAGGCATTGTATATGATTGCTAATTATTGATTAATATTATTTTCAACCCTCAGATTTTGTATAAAAGTCGGTGTGACAATCGACTTAATGAAGTCACTGCAAGGGTGTCTACTGAAAGGCGTGAGGTATCTTTTCTCCCTTTGTTCATTGACATACGTTTTCTGCAGCTGCACATTGCTAGTTGTAAGACTGATCAATTGAAGTCCTAATCAGGTTGATGTGTTGGAGAGGAAGTATATAGAGAAATACAAGCAGTCTGGAGATGTAGCATCTAGATTGACCATCGAAGAAGCAACATTTCGTGATATTCAAGTATGTACTTTTTCTTCCTTTACTATTTACTTTTTTGATGTAGAGGATAATTTTTGGTGAACTCTTCCTCTATTAAAATCTCAACCAAATAATTCCTTATTTCTTGCAGGAGAAAAAAATGGAACTATACAAGGCAATTGTTAAAATGGAAGAAGGAGGCACTGCTGAAGAAGTCCTTAAGGTGCTTTGTGATTGTAGTTTAAGTCTGTGATTGTAGAACAATAGTGTATAAGTCCTGTTCTTACTGCTTTTTTCAGGAACGAGTGGATGGTATCCAGTCGAGCCTGGAGTTGCTAGTAAAAAGTGTGAATGAACGCTGTAAGCAATATGGCTTGCGCGCCAAACCTACCTCACTGGTTGAACTGCCATTTGGTAACTTCGAGACACATCCCATTTTAAGCTCATCTGGAATTTGGTTTGCCTTTTCTTTTGATGTGTATTGTAGCACATGAAAGTTCCCTTTCAAGATATGGCTATGATTTAGTATTTTGATATGTTTGTTGGCAGAATGCAACATTTAATTTATCTTATTGATTGTCAACGACTGTAAAGAAGATGATTTGTTGTGTGATAGAGATGATCTACATTCATGTGCCTTTTTTCTTTTTTCTATTTTTGCTTGCTTTCACTTGTGTTTTCTGTCTGGATTTGTTGTCAAGTATCTTAATGTTTTATTTTTTCTGCTTTCCTTCATAAATAATTATGCCTATAGGGTGGTGTTTTATGATTGAAAATCTAAATATTAGAGCAGCGTCTTGGAAATAATTTTTTGAGTTTATAAATTGAACATTAGTAATCATATGTCGCCAGGTGTTTAGCATGGTTTTTAGTTATATTATTTTTACTCTCTAGTTGTATTGCTTAGACCTTGTTTGTTGATTGTCAATGCTGACATGGGATTGCCTTTGTTGGAGACATTGCTTGTATCTATGTGCTCTTATGTTCTGGTAGACGGTGAAACTACCAAATGGGATTGCTGCTTTTGGGTTGTCCCTTTATTCCTTGGCTGCACTTGGTTGTTTCGATGAAATAGTTTTCATCTTTTTGGATAAAAAATTAAGAACATTCTTTGTTTTATTTGTGCTGAGTTTATTTCTTATGATCTTTCTTGAGGTTGGCAACCTGGAATTCAAGAAGGAACTGCTGATTGGGATGAGGACTGGGATAAGTTTGATGATGAAGGTATGCTGAACTGTTTCCTATTTGAGCAATGGTTTTATTACCTTTTTGAATTTCAAAACAGAAACCTGGTTAAGTTTATCCAACCTCATACCATCATGATGCATTTCATCAATGCCCTGATGAATGAACATATTCGACCATGTTCAGGGTACACATTTGTTAAGGAGCTTACTTTGGATGTCCAAAATGTTGTAGCCCCTCCAAAAGAAAAAACTTCAATTAGG
This sequence comes from Erythroxylum baracoense, assembly GCA_025629805.1. Taxonomy (NCBI): domain Eukaryota; kingdom Viridiplantae; phylum Streptophyta; class Magnoliopsida; order Malpighiales; family Erythroxylaceae; genus Erythroxylum; species Erythroxylum baracoense. The sequence goes on from JAOTAY010000191.1 coordinate 10,640,137, forward strand.
AAAGGAACTTCTAGTAAAGGTGACATAAATGATTCACCCGTTAGTGCTGAGTCGAAGTCAGAGAAGAATACAAGTTCAGGTGAATTAAATCATGAGATAGAATCAGCAGATGATCAAAATGAGAATGGTGTGGTTGGAAATCCTCAAAATCCTGCTCAGAAAAGTCCAGCGAAAGATCAAGCTAATCAAATCCAAAAGTCTCCAATTAGAGAGAGTGCTGACAGTTCACCTCATTCTAAAGAGACCACAAGGTGTGGTTTAATTTATGATTTTCTTGGTTATATCTTTTATTCTATTTGTGTCTGAACTGATACCTCAATTAATTGTCTGATCATATCTTTGTTGTAAAGACAAGGCCACCATTTTCCTTTGTTCCAGGTTTCTTTATTCATAGATTTAATTGGATATCTCAAGTTCTTAGTGGTGTACTTGTGCAGTGAGGGAGGTGGTACTGAATCTGTTCTTTCCAACGATAGAAGTGTTAATGAACCCCATTGGGGTACATTCGATTCCCATTATGACACAGAATCAGTTTGGGGCTTTGATAGTGGCAAGGTTAGTGAACTTTGGTGTTTTCATAAGATTTTGATGTTAGCAACTGGATTAATTTATAAGAATATTGTTTAAAGCTATGTAAATCTGTATACATCCACACACTACAGCAATTGCATGCACAATGTTACACGTGAGTCATGCTTAAATCGTGAGTATGGGTTTTTGATAAGAATTGAATTTATGAGTCGATATATTGAGACTTTTATTCTTTTCTGGAGGAAGTGGTATGTCTCATAATTCATTTTTCTTCCTTTTGGTCCCCTAACCTAGTTGTTCTATTGGCAACATTGTGCGTTTGTCATTTTTTTCCCTTGTTTTTGGCAGGTCAAGGATCACGATGGACAGGAGGGTTCTTTGTTTGGTATAGATGGCTTTAATCTAAATCCAATTAAAACAGGATCCTTACAGGAGAAGAGCCCATTTGTCTTTGCTGATTCTGTCCCAAGTACCCCTGCCTATGATCAGGGGAAAAGCTCATTTGTGTTCGATTCTGTTCCAAGCACGCCTGCCTATGGCCAGGGGAAGAGCTCATTTGTGTTCGATTCTGTTCCAAGCACGCCTGCTTATAATCAGGGGAAGAGCTCATTTGTTTTCGATTCTGTTCCAAGCACCCCCGCTTATAATCAGGGAAAGAGCACATCCATTTTTGCAGATTCTGTTCCCAGTACCCCTGCATATAAGTTTGGTGAAGGATCAGAGGACCACTCCTTTGATAGCTTTTCAAGATTTGATTCATTTAACATGCATGATGGTGGGTTGTTTCAATCATCAAACCCTTCACTTTCAAGGTTTGATTCCACGCGAAGTACTAGCGAGTCCAATCAAACATATGGATTTGCATCAAGTTTTGATTCATTTAAAGGTTCAGAGCAAAGTCATGGATTCTCAAGATTTGATTCATTCAGGGATTCTGATCAGAACCATGGGTTCTCAAGATTTGATTCATTCAGGGATTCTGATCAGAACCATGGGTTCTCAAGATTTGATTCATTTAGAGACAGTGATCCTGGTCAAGGGTTTCCATCGAGCTTTGACTCATTTAATGGATCTCGTGATCCTGATCATAGCCACGGGTTCTCAAGGTATGATTCATTTAGTAATCGTGAGAGTGAATTCTTGAAGGACAGTTCCGTGGCACGATTTGATCCTTCTCGTGGTTCTAAAGACACTGATAACAGTCATGGGTTCCGATCTTTCGATGACAGTGACCCATTTGGCTCATCTGGACCATTTAAGTCATCAGTGGAGGGTGAAACGCCAAAAAGGAGTTCTGATAGCTGGAGAGCATTTTAGTCTGGTTATGGATGTTAAGAATTCACCACAAAAATTTCTTTTGGATGAGACCTTTTCTTCCGAGATTTGTTCCTATAGGTGTTGCGGCCTGGTCCTACCATTTCCAGTACATATTAGAATGTGATAATGCATGAATGATTTGCCGTGTGGGTTCTTCTAGCCCAGGCTTGTTTTTGACTGCTCCCATTTTTTGCTTCCCCATATTGTTCCATATTATATTATTGCTTATGATGTTTTTTTCCTGTTGTAAGTTTTCTTTGCCTTCACTTTTTTTTTTTTGTGTGTACCAGAGGACATCTGAGACGAGCAATTTTTTATTTTTTCTTTCTAAACGTACCGTTAAATATGCTTTTGTCATGGATGAAAAGTTGAATTGATCTGTTGGTCACTCTAGTTCGGTAAGCCTGGTTCGTCATTTAGGTTACCGTCATGCATATATCGTATAATCTAGAATACTTACTTTTTTGTAGTTTATGTTTAAAAGTTTGGGGATAGTGATAGGTAGCTTATAGTTTCTCACGTATGATCCATTATCTTTGTTACATAATTAATATAAAGGACTATATTACTTGGCATAGATAAGGAAATGAAATTTCATTATTTTGTTATATGGAATTAATCACATATATCATTTTAATTAACTAAAAGCAAGCATGTCCATATGTTCATTAGTAAACGATGTTAAGATTTAAGACGTTGGTAGGATTATAAAATGGTTAAAAGATATTCGATGTTAATAATATAATTTTCATATGATTATGCATTCAATATTTAGATATGATAGGAAATGGTAACAAAAAAAGATAAAAAGCAGTACGGTAATTTGATGACAAGTAAAAAGATTAATGTGAAGTAACAAATTTGAGAATGTTCTAATTGTGTCAAATTATTTAGTTACAGATGCATCTCAAAAATTAAAATTAAAATTATATAGTTTTTGAAATAATCTCTTTTTAATATATAATTTACGATTTATCTTGTTACAATAATCTTAATAATCTTTTGAGTACTATTTTTTCTCTAATTTTTATTTTTCTTGAGGTTAAAAGGGTAAAAATAATTCTAACATTTATATCTGAATTTTACGGCATTGAAATTAAACTATATTGTTGTAAAAATGTTCAAGTTAAACTCCATAGATGAAAAATATAGCACAGACATAACTCATGTCACATCATTAATATACTGTAGGTCCACGTACGTGGTACATTGCTCTGTAGGACTTAATCTTCTTTTTAAAAATATTTTAATTTCTCTTAAATAAAATTAATTAAACTGATAAAATAATTTAATTAAATATTAACCAAACCCCTAATTTTACATATCCCTAATATTAAAATTTCCGATCTTCTTAATAAAATCCCTAATGTTGTCCATCTTCCCGTCTCTCTTACCGTCGCAAGCCACCATCTTCACTATCGCTAGCAGTCATCATCACTGTCACTCTCTACGTAGCTTAACTCTCGTTTCTCTTTTGTGGTAACTGGTAATATTTTCCACTTCTCTACTCCCATTTTGCACTTATCTTTGCTTTCGTCTGTCTGATTGTTGCGTCTGTGTCTGTTTTTTCTCAACTTCCTTGCTATATATATATTTTTTTGCCTACCCCCTATTTGGTCCTTCTTACTGAATACGGGTGCCAATCATTCATCCATACCCACTAAAATTTTATAAAAAAGACATATTTTATGTTTTAAAAATTAGACAGGAAGTTAAAAAAGTAAAATAAAAGATTTAAAGTTTAAAAGATTCAATCAGCAATAAACGTCGTAAAATCGACTAAACATTCAATAAATTTTAAGAATTTAAAATATGATTTAAAAAGGTTGTTCTTACTATCGAAAAATTTGAAGTTTAATTAAAAAAAGATTGTTAAATGAAATTAATTGATTTATTTTAATGTAATAAACTTATTAATTTATAAAAATTGAACGATTAATTAATAAATTGTAATTTTTAACAAGAGTTATTAAGTAAATCAAACTGAAAAATTGAAAATCGAACTGCAAAGTTAGACAATTTAAAATTTGTATGGTTAAATCAGTCAAATTAGTTGAGTTTTTTAATCATAACTTACATTATATAAAAAAGTATACGGTTGAATCAGTCAAACCAATTGAATTTTTCAATATAGCTAACGTTGTATAAAAAGGAGTGATATGTTGGGAGACTTCGGGACATTAGGAGCATACAAGGAACATCTTCATAGCTAGCTTTGTAATATCTTTACGACGAAAAAAGAAACACATACTACATAGTGATCCTCTAATGCATTGCCCAAGATGATCCTCGTATAATTAACTTATGGTTTGAATGGGATTCAAATTATTTTCTTCTATCAGTATCTTTTTATCATTTACAATTATTTTAAGTTGCTTTTTACACCAACACCTTCCTTTCATTTCAATCCATTAGACCTTGGTAAAAGAGAAGATGGGAGCTAAAAGCTCATGTCACTAGCATGATATAAAAGTTTAATGTAATTATGTTATTTAAGTAGATATGCAAGGTCAAATTTTTCTACATTATTAGAAATTACTTTATTATGGAATGTCAACATTCATCAAGATATGAAAAAGAAACTATGTTCATTTAACCATGTCATTAACTAAAAGGACGAGAAATAATTTACAAAAGTATATATAAGTAAACCAAGATAATGAATGTTATGAAATACAAACGAAATATGTCATAACAAAGTGCATAAACAACTATTCCCAAAAGATACAAGGCATGCCATCGTTGTTAAGAGGACATCTTATGGTGAAGGCAATTTCAACTGGTAAAATTTTTATAACCCAAGTCAATTGTAAACCAGAAATTACGAAAACAACTATTTTTATGTGCTCAATTCATTGGTCTCAAAAAGCACAATGAGCACAAAAGTAAGATTTCAAAACCAAAAGCTCATAACCCAAACAAACTCAATACAACTATTAGTACAAGAAGAAAATTTTAAATTACCATTCTTTGTTGAGTTATTTACATCACCTTTCACATCTGAGTTGTTTGAAGCCAATGAATTGTTTCATGAAATTTTAATGCCAGAGTCAGATTTGCCAAGTAAATCACTATTATCATTAAATATTTGCACCATACGTTCTATTAAACTCTATCATATCTTAAGTAACTTTTGATGACTTTTTTTTTTGCTTTTAATGTTCTCTAGTGATTGTTGCATAGATTGTAAGGGGCTTAATATAGAGGTATAAGGCCTCTTTATAGTGGGAAGTTTATATTAGAATCTGAATTCCAATATATTAATAGGGATATTGCTACATTTGAAAATGTTGACCTTAATTATGTCAGTTATAGGCAAATATATAAGATGTGGAAAGATTTAAGGTACCACCAAATTGATAAGACATACTATAGGGTACCTAATTTCAAATTTAAAGAGCCACTAAGACTTGCTGAATCAAACCAAAGTTGTATTAGGCTAGTAAGTCTTATGGAAATTCATAGGAGAGCTGATATGTTACCCATAATTTAGATAGAGCTTTCCTTGCTCCTAACATATTACCTAGAACTAGAGGAGAAGAACATGTTGTTGATCATAATGATGATGAATAAGATGAATAATAGAATGACGAACCTATGGATGAATATGCTAAACATATGGAGGAACATATATATGAACATGTGAAGGAACATATGGATGAATATGCTAAATAGTATAACCTAACTTCCGTGTAGACATTATGGATGGCCATCACCCAATTGCAGTTGATTCAACTAATTATGGTAGTTTTATCGGTAGTAAGAAATATCATAATGGAAAGGAGCCATGTGAAGCTTTGTGTAGATTACGTTTAAGTATTAGGTATAATCTAGTAGTGGTGGCATAATAGTGGAGAATGGGTATGAAATTTGAAACTGCAAAAGAATTTTAATAAGATTACGGTAGGGTGTATTGTCACGATCCGAAGCAGGCACATGATTGGCATATGGGACCTGAGGTTCGAAACCCCAAATCACACGTAAGCCTACCACTAGCGACAAAATAAATTCAAATCCCAAGAACGCAACAAGTCCATACTATATAATAACAATAGTGCACGTCAGAAAGAAGTTTTAAAACTCATGAAAATCTGTCACTACGGATGCTACAATACAAGATAAATGAAAATAAAGAAAGGTCATACACAAACGTAGGTAGGTTGCAACAGACACGTCATGAGAGTCACTACTGTGAAGTCGGTGGTAGCTGACATGAAAAAAATAAAGTTGAGGGGAGTCAGACCTCGCTAAATAAGCTCGCATCGTCCTACGGTACCCAATGCTATGCGCACAGTCATGCATGATGTTCGCTTAAGGTTACACACACTAAGTTTTACTAATTTTAACCTTGGTAATTACCGTAAGTGCACGGGTCATTCGCGTAGTACCTAAGGTTTTGATCCCATGAGGAAGGGAACTAGTCCTAAAATCTAAAGGCAGCTAAGTTCGTAATAAACCTAATTAAACAACTAATGTAGAAATTAAATCAATCAATAATCAAATTTGATAAATTAAAGTGTTACAAGATTGAACAAAATAGTAAACCATACAAATAATTCGAAACCTAACCTAGAAATAACCAAGTGAGAGAAAAGGGGATTCAATTCGAAATTAAAGAAAATCTACCAATTATGCAATTTTTGATTTAACGGGCCTAGACGGTCCTAGGGTGAATTACTCTCTCTCGAGAATAATTCTTAACCCTAATTGATAAACCCTAATTCAAATTATGAGAATTGCGATCTCTCAATTTGCAATTGGCCCCAAAACTTAAATTAGTTACGAATTTATCTATTAACCTACTGGGACTCTATGCTCGATCTCTCGTTACACAACTCTATCAGTTTGATTCAACTCTCTACCTATCGATTTGCCTAACTCTTGCTAGTCTAAATAGATGATTTTTACCGGCTCACCCTCTCAGTTTATTTCCAAGTTATGAAGAATCGAAATTGAATCACAATTAAATCAAAATAAAACACTATCAAATAAATTTTATTAATCTCAAGAATAAAAAAAACTTGAAGGTGAGTTTAGACAAAAGATCAACACTCAACAATAGCAATTCCAATCAATATTCAATCTCATACATCAATGAAATCGAAATAAAAAATAGAAAATACTATCAAAACGGACCTCGGAGGTCGCGACTGCAAAAAATCGCCTGTTCCGGGAAGTACTTCGCGTCAAACGTATCTCTGTGCCTCTCTTCCTTCGTCTCCTTCCTCGATTACTTAATTTCTCTCTAGGTTTTTTCCGAAACTCAAAGTTTTGTTCGACTCTTTTTCACCTCTAATCTCCCCTAGAGGCTTTCTTGTAATGTACTATTTATTCTATAGCAGCCCTAGGTCAAACTCGGGGTTGAAATGGTCCAAAAAATCACTCAAAATTTGAGTTTTTGTGTTAGCTCGACGAAGGGCATGATCGTTGCCTTGCCTGCCACGATTATGGCTGGTGATTTATCCTTTCTGTCACGATCGTGGCCTGACTTCACACTCTCTGTCACGATCGTGGCCCATGGTGCACGATCATGGCCTGGCTGCTTCTATTTCTTCCTTTTCTGTCACGATCGTGGCCTATGTCTTTTAGCCCATAACTCTTCAAATCTTCGTCTTTCCCGTTTACCCTGCAACATTAATACACACATCAAGGTACCTCAAAAATGTAACAATTAAGCTCAAAGATTCAAACTAACCTATAAAAACCACTTAAACACACAGCGAACATAATTAACACATAAACACACACTTAACTCTAAATTTAACACTAAATACTCAACAAATTATACCCTAAAATATCATGCAAAACACAACTATCACATGAATATCAAAATATACACACATCATGTTATACATCCAATCACATCAATAACACAAATAAATTGTGGGGAAGAATATCTATAGGACCCTAATCTCCAAGGGTAAGCCCTCACAATTCTAAACCTCGAATAGCTGTGGGGAGCTATACATCACCAATGGCCTAGGCATGCTCCTATACTCATAGCCGTAAGGCTCTCTTAATCCAAAGGGGTTGCGGAGAGCCAAGTATCACCAATAGACCAGCCCTCACTCAAAGCTTCCAAAGTCATAAGCATTACAAATAAGGTTTCGATCAGAAGCCAAGCATCAATCAGGATCGGCCATAACATATATTAATATTATAAACAAAACAACTTTCATAGTCATAACCAGTGCGCATCTGGTCTTGATACATAACTATTAAGTGGTACGTCTTACAGATCTTTTCTTCTCCACAATCAAACATAGCAATACATATCAAATTATTAAGCATGCAATTTATCAAGTAAACATTCAGTTATGCAATGACCAATGCATCTATGCAATACCCAACTTAACGTATCCACTCAGTTAATTCGATATAAAGGTTTATAATAAAGCAGATACGCATTAATGTATATACGCGTTTCGCTGTATAAATATATAAGTATCGATTGATATATATATATATATATAGTGAATAGATTGACTTTAAAACAACAACGATTCATTAATATTGCTATAAAACAAGCTTGTATTTTATCTTTGTTATCTTTTCTTAATAATGAAAAACAATTTGAAAAATGCAAGTTGGTTGCAAGAAATGCCGATCTTAGAACAAAAAACTAGTCCTATTATTTAATTGGATCCAAATTCTAACCCGAATTCATCCCATAGATTGATGTTTTCTTCGAAAAATTAAAAAAATTAAGATTTGATGTATCCTAAGAAGAAAAAGAATTAGGGAATAAGAATCAGTCTTTTTTTTAATTGAATGTTTTTGCTCAATTTGACTACTTGATCGTATTCTCATCATATTTTAGCATACTAATTTTTATTCTACTTTCCCTAAATTTATTCTCTAGTGAAGTTCATATAAAAGACTTAGATGGCTTCCGTCCAATTTCCTTATTTTTCTTTATAATGTCATTAAAAATCATATAAAGACAATTATTATTTAATATAGCTATTTGTGCAAGTATTTTACGATTAAGAAGCAATTATCTCTTGTACAGATTGTTTATTAATTTACTACAACTATAACTATTGGATACCTTATTCATTCTAATTCCTGCATTTATCTAAGGTACCCATAAATGACGAAAATTTCTTTTTTGCCTATCTCTATCCCGATGGGTTGAAATCAAAGCTTTTATTTTTTATTGAATACTAGTTCAAGTAAGTTTAGAATGAGCCCCGCGAAAGCTTGAGGCAGATTTTGCGATTTTTCCTTCTACAGTACCTCGACAGGACATGAGCGTGCAAGGGGTTCTCAAGAATCATTTTTCCTTTTCTTTTATAAAGGCTAATAAAATCATTTATTTTGACCTTTTGACCCTATATTGTAGGGCAGATCTCGAAAGATATAAAAGACTTCCCTCCAAGCCGTACATATGACTTTCATCGAATACAGCTTTCCACATAATTCTATATGTATCGATGAGATCGAGTATAGAATTTTGTTTACTCACTTTAAATTGAGTATCCGTTTCCCTCCTTTTCCTGCTAGGATTGGAAATCTTGTATTTTACATATCCATACAATTGAGTCCTTGGGTTTTGAAAATAGTGTATAAAGAAGTACTTCGAATTATTGCTATTTGACTCGGACCTGTTCTAAAAATAAAAAAGTTGAGGTATTTCAAATTGTTTGTTGACACGAACAAAGTCAAGAAAAACCTCTGAAATTATTCCAATATTGGACATTGGACATGTAATAGTTCCGAATTGAATCTTTTTAGAAAGAAGATCTTCTGTCTTATGGTAGCCTGTTCCAATCCCCTTACGAAACTTTCGTTATTGGGTTAGCCATAGACTGTACATATTTTTAGCGATTCTCATGGCATCATCAAATGATACTAAAAATAATTCAAATAAATCTAATTAAATGTAAAATGAAATGGAATGTGAAAAAACAACAATTCTAAAAAAATAAT
>JAOTAY010000191.1:10693918-10717643 GCA_025629805.1 Erythroxylum baracoense
AAGAAAGGCCACAGAGGATGGTGGTATCGAGGACCAAGAAGAAAGTTATTTCAACGTCGGTGATGTCCCTGTTTATTTCTTGGGAGCCGCTTCAGTGTTATTACCAACTATTTTTTTCCGTATCGATCCTGATAATGAGGCGAAAGACAGGCCGAGAGATGAAGGAAAAGTTGTGGCTGTAGAAGAAGAACAAAGTCCAGTGGAGAAATTCTCAGAGAAAACGCAAGACATCGAAGAGAGCAAAGCTCTAACGTTCGACAAGCCGTCGACAGTGAATCACACTAAACTACTGTACATACAGGCTTGCGTCAGTGGAAAGCCACTTAACAGAGTTTTGGTGGACAATGGAACAGTTGTAAACTTGATTCCCTTGAATGTGCTATTAGGAGTTGGGAAAAGAGAAGAGGACATCATTGCTATAGACCTAGTGATGACTGCCGTGACCGGGGACGTAGCAAGGACTAAGGGAGTAGTTCCACTACAAATAACAGTGGGGAGTAAGACGTGTGTGTCTGCTTTCTTCGTAATAAGCACTAACGAGAGTTACAAGTTGCTTCTGGGCAGGGACTGGATTCACGCAAATATGTGTGTGTTGTCCTCTCTTCATCAGTTCTTATTATTCTGGCATGGCGACAACGTGGAAATGGTTAAGGTAGACAATAATCCTTTTAGTGCTGAAGTCAATTTGGTAGATGCCTGCTATTACCACGGAGATATCACACCAATTACCTTTGAGGAATCGGACAAAGGAGGCAGGCCCACTCTGATGAAGTTCGCTAAAGACAAGCATTTGCTACTCCAAGCACGTGGTGCCAGTGAGAAGGACAAAAACATCAGGCCACCGAGGCCGATGGAAGAAGATGTTGGCCAGCCAGGCCAATGACTGCTCGAGGAAGTAAAGAAGGGTAGCTAGTGGCTGCAAGAGTCACCCAGGAAGCAATTTTGCAGCAGACTAAGAAACAACTAGTGGTCAACCATAAAATAGAGATTTTCAGAACAGAGTTAGTTTATGAAGGAGAAATCTTAGAAATAGTAAGAAATGAAATAAATCTGGATGAGCTATAAGTCGCGCCACCCAAAATGGAAGATAAGAGACTCCAAGTGAAGGACTCTCTGAAAGAAATCAACTTAAATTCTACAGAGGATCCTAAAGTGACATATATCAGCGGCCTTGTTAGTAAAGAATTATGCGAGGAGATAACCAAGTTGCTTCACTAATACAAAGACTGTTTTGCATGGGATTACAAGGATATGCCAGGGCTAAGTCGGAGTGTGGTGGAACACTGACTGCCCGTCAAGCCTGAATTTCGTCCCTTTTAGCAACCACCCAGGAGGATGTCCAAGGAAGTCGAGATGAAGGTGAAAGAAGAAATAGAATGACTTCTCAAAGTAGGCTTTATTAGACCAGCTAAGTACACTGAGTGGCTGGCAAATATAGTCCATATAGTCAAGAAGAACGGGAAAATTAGAGTGTGTGTAGATTTCTGGGACTTAAATGCCGCCACACCCAAGGATGTGTATGTAATGCTGGTCAGTGACATGCTTATTGATGCCACAGCCAACCATGAATTATTAACATTTTGGGATTGTTTTGTTAGTTACAATCATATCAAAATTGCCGAGGATGATATTCATAAGGCAGCATTCCAGTGTCTAAGGGTAATTGGTACATTCAAATGGGTTATGATGCCTTTTGGGTTAAAGAACGCAGGAGCTACTTATCAAAGAGCCATGAACCTCATTTTCCATGATATCATTGGGAAAATTGTGGAAGTCTACATCGATGACGTGGTTATCAAGTCTAAAAAACAGGGTGACCATGTAGAACATCTCAGGCAAGGATTTGAGAGACCGAGGAGACAACAACTCAAACTCAATCCGTTAAAGTGTGCTTTTGGAGTCAGATCTGAAAATTTTCTCAAATTTCTAGTCCATCAGAGGGGCGTGGAGGTTGACAATAACAAAGCGTCCAAAAGCTACTCTAGGCAAAGGCATTGGCTAAATGATTTTCTAAATAAGTTAAGGGCCACTATAAGGCTTATATTGATAAGCCTAATGGTGCAGGAGGCAAATGTTTACACCGAAAAATAGGTTCGGTCTATTTTTACTGTTTTGGGCCAAAAACCTGAAGCTCAAAGAAAAGCCCATAGTTCGGAGTCCAAAAGAAATCCATTGACCCTGACTCATCAGGTTCCAGTGTCCAGTGAAGAGGAAAGTAGTATAATTGGAGTTGGATTAAGAGTCTGAAAGTCCAAGTTAAAAAGGAGATAAGATGATAAACTTGATAGACACTAGCCCAAACTCTATTTCTATTAAATAGGATAAAGTTTTATCCAAATTTTATCTATATCTAGTAAGATAATATTTTATCAGGATTACAAGTTTAATTGCAGTAGGACTCCCATCATCGTTGGCTATAAATAGAAGTTTTGAAGCAGAAAAAGGGCTCCAACATCTCACATATCAAAAGCCTGGCATCCCAGCAAACCTATTAGCTTATTTCTATTTTTGACAATCCTTTATTTTTTCCTTAGCATTAGTCTTTCCTTTTTAATTGATTTCAGCAATTTTCAATTTTTTAGTCATTGTGTTTTTCCGAATTGTTTACCAATAAAGCAAATTTCTTTTTTGTTAGATTTTTTGTCCCTTTCTAGCATACACAATCGTTTGATTATAAGTCAGAAATTACGAGTCGCAATATTTTCTTTCTTATTTCCTAGTTTGGAATCACTTTAAATTTCTGACACGCTCGCAAATTGAAACAAAGGGCTACGTATTAACCTTTAATCAAAATAAAGGCAAACAATTTGTTGATTTGATTAGTGAATAATGTAAGCTATTTATTAAGTATATTTGATAAAATTAGTTTTTTTAGTGTTAAATATTGATATGTAAAGTAATTTATAAGGGTATAATTTTAAAAAAAATTATAAAGATATAAATATTATATTTTTTAGTATTTCGTTGAATATTCTTATAAAAATTTAGATTTAGATATTTAATTTTACAAAAATTAAGTTTATAACTTTAATACAAAATATAATAATAATAATAATAATAATAATAATAATAATAATAATAATAATAATAATAATAATAATAATAATCCAACGTTAAATTCTCTATTAAAATGAATGATGTGGCGAGCTATATCATATTAGTATTTTTATATATAATATGTATGAATTTTATTATTTAATAAATTAAAAACATCTATAATTATAGTATTACACAGATATGATATATAGTAGTTATATACTAAAAATATTAATTTGATGTGACTCTTTATATTCAAGAACTTAACATTATGATATATTTAATTGTAAACTAATATTATAAAATTAAATAAAGATTAAAAGTTTAATTAACTCCTTTATTATATTCTTCCAAACTTTATGACATAATTGTATGATAAAAAAATCAACTTTGAAATCACACAGAACAAAAGTAGAGAATAATACTGTTATTAGACAAACAATTAACTCCAAAAACTTCTCTTTTTCTTTTCAAAATCAACCTATTAAAATTAAATAAAGCAACCAATAACTCATTCAACAAATACATCTAAAACTTTTTAAAATAATCTAAAAGTTAACTTTTAGCCACTCAAAAAACAGCGCCAAATACCTCCCATGTCTCGCCTCCTCGGTCAACCATGACTATGTTCGTAAGATCTCTCTGACGTGAACGTGATCCAAATTTCTTCCGTCCCCAATATGGAACAACTGTCTCTCTTCTTCTTTTTTTTTCTCCTCTTTTAATAATCTGCAGGAATCGATTATTCTGTTTTTATGCGTTCCATTTGAATCTCTACAGTTTCCGGTGTTAACTAAACAATAGATTGGTATTAACAAATCTTGAGCTGTATTTAGTCAGTAACTGTTTATGATCCATATACCAATAATATGACAAAGATTGCAGTGTAGAAATCAAAGAAAGAAAGCAACTTTTAACTAAGATGCTCCGCGAAGATAAACACCAAGGTACTTAATCACTGTTTCTGCGACTAAGAAAAGTCGAAAAGCTGACAGCTCTTTTCGCGGAGAATTTCTGGATGGACATCTCCAATCTCAATTTACAACCCTGGAAGTCATCGTTGGTTGTGTAAAGGTTTAAGTTGCTTGTTTGCTTCAGAAAGGACGGGACGCTCAACAGAGCTATTTCGTGGTCCTGTGGTCCTGTGGCTGATATTTGTTCGCATGGAGACAGTGGACCAACAAGTCATAAAATCTTTACACCAAGATGTAAATGGGATCGTCATCTTCGTAGTTGCCAACGGTATCTTTGGAAAATTAGCGTCAATGTAAAGCCTAAAACGACCTTTCTACTGTTGAAAAAACGTGACAGGCCCGAAATATGGAGGAGTGAGTGCATGAAAGAGAGAGAGATAGCTCGGGCTTGAAATAGGAGGTCCACCATCAAAATGCCCTTCAATTTAGCTCATGTTTGTTTATAAAGCCTTCTTTTCTTCTCCTCCTTTCCAATATGGGATTTGTTCCCTTCAATATTCCAACATCTACATTCGTCAAGTCAATTGCAGTATGCAGATTTGTGAACGTGTACTAGTTTTAAGGGTAAATATTAATTGCCAACGAACTTGAATTTTCACCTGCCACATAAATCTTAGAAAGGATCAAAAGGGTCGATACTCCTCCAACACCTTAGAATTTTACGTGTCGAAGGGCCATTTGTGAGGTAGTTCCATACGTAAATTTGGCTATAACTCTTAAGATACTCCTGCGGTATTAATTGGACCCAAGTTTTAGTTAAGAGATCACTCTTTCATTCTGATATCTCTGTTTTGGCGCTACACACTCAGCATATTTTTCAGACAACCAATTAGTGAAGTCTCTTATATATTCGTTTCATTTGCTTGCATACAGGTAACAGTATGGGGTTTGTAGTTGAGCAGTATACTCTACAAAAAGCTCTCTTCGAAAGGGGTAAGTGTGAATGCCAACGCAAGACCTAAAGAAGTAAACATTGGTGCTCTTCTCTCTTTGGACTCCACCATCGGGAAAGTTGCAAAGGTCGCAATAGAGGCTGCTGTGAAGGATGTGAACAATGATCCCTCTGTCCTTGGAGTTACGAAGCTGCACCTTACTATGCAGGACACTGCATATAGCGGATATGTGGGCTTGCTTGAGGGTAAGTACTTAAAAACACCGGCTTTTCTATTATATTCAATTAACTTTCTATGTCTAGAAATATGGGTTTAATTGTGATTGTTTAATCGATATTATTCCAGCCTTACGGTTGATGAAGAACCGGACAGTGGCCATAATTGGTCCCCAATTTTCTGTTACTGCCCATGTCGTATCACATATAGCTAATGAGCTTCAGATACCCCTAGTATCATTTGCAGCAACAGATCCCGTTCTGTCTTCACTTCAGTATCAGTTCTTCCTCCGGACATGTCAGAGTGATATTTTTCAGATGGCTGCAATAGTTGAAATCATAGACTACTATGGTTGGAGGGATGTAATAGCCATCTTTGTGGATGATGATCACGGGAGAAATGCGATTGCAGCATTAGGAGACAGGTTATCCAAAAGACGATGTAAGATCTCGTATAAAGCTCCATTGAGTTCCCAAGTTAATCGAGTAGACATCATGAATACTTTAGTCAAGTTGGCCATGATGGAATCCAGAATTCTTGTTCTTCTTGCTTACCCTGAATGGGGTCTAGAGGTGCTTGATGTGGCACAATATCTTGGCATGACGGCAACTGGGTATGTTTGGATAGTCACTGATTGGCTTACAACAGTCCTGGATACAGAATCTCCTCTTTCTTCAGACGCAGTGGATAACATGCAAGGTGTTCTGACACTGCGTGTGTATTGTCCTGAATCACAACAGAAACTGAATTTGCTCTCTAGGTGGACCAACTTGAGCACTAGAGAGACAACTAAAGGCAATTTGGGGTTAAATTCTTATGGTATGTTTGCCTATGATACTGTTTGGCTCCTAGCTTATGCATTGGATACATTTTTCAGTCAAGGAGGAAATGTCTCATTTTCTCGTGACCCGAGATTTGCAGAGAACCATGGTGGGAGTATGTACGCGAGTTCTTTAAATATTTTTGATCAAGGGAACTTGTTGTTCCGTAGCATTTTACAGGTTTATATGAATGGTATAACAGGCCCAATGAAGGTTTCTTCAGATGGGAACCTCATTCAACCTGCATATGAAGTCATCAACGTAATTGGCACTGGGTTCAAGAGGGTCGGTTATTGGTCCAACGATTCTGGTTTATCAGTTTTTCCTCCAGAAAAGCCTATTATAAAACCATCAAATCGATCAAGTTCTAGTCAACGTCTATATCCTGTAATCTGGCCTGGACAAACCACAATCAAGCCTCGTGGGTGGGTTTTTCCTAGCAGTGGCAGGTATTTAAAAATTGGAGTACCCAACCGGGTGAGTTATCGCGACTTCGTCTCGGTAGATGGGGTGGATGTGTTCAGAGGCTACTGCATTGATATATTTACAGCTGCTTTGAACTTGTTGCCCTTTGCTGTCCCTTACAAGTTCTATGCTTTTGGGGATGGTCATGAGAACCCCAACAGAACAGAGTTATTGCATTTGATGTCTGCAGGAGTGAGTAAACAAACCGGCAACTTTGAAGCCTAGACTGTCTTTCCATTCTCTTTTATGATACGTCTTTCTTGGTCTGCATATAGGTTTACGATGCTGTAGTAGGTGACATTGCCATCACCCCTGAGCGAACAAGGACGGTGGATTTCACACAGCCATATGTGGAATCTGGCCTAGTCATAGTAGCCCCAGTTAGGGAATCGAAGTCTAGCGCCTGGGCCTTCTTGAGGCCATTCACTTCAAAGATGTGGAGCATAACAGCAATATTTTTCTTGATTATTGGTGCGGTTGTATGGATCTTGGAGCATAAGCTGAATAAGGATTTTCGAGGCCCTCCTAAAAGACAAGTTGAAACAATTCTATGGTCAGTGCATCAATGTACAGTTCTCAGTGAGAATGTCAGGTTGATTTTCCAGATTTGGTTATAACTAATAAGGTTTTTGTGTATACTCTGCAGGTTCAGTTTTTCAACCCTAACTTTCTCCCATAGTAAGTGAAATGATATTGTGATCTACTTGCAAAGGGACAACGGAGCTCTTATATGTAATAATATAATCATGTGATTCTTATTTTTAACAACTGCAGAAGAAAAACTGATCAGCACCCTTGGCCGGCTTGTCTTAGTCCTTTGGCTATTTATAGTTCTAATACTCAATTCAAGCTATACCGCAAGTTTGACATCAATTCTAACAGTAGAACGGCTTTCTTCACCCATTAAAGGGATTGAAAGTCTGGTATCGAGCAAGGACCCTATTGGCTACCAACGTGGATCATTTGCTGAAAGCTATCTAGTCGATCATTACAAGATAGACAGGTCTAGACTTATCCCTCTCAACTCTGAGCAGGATTATGCCAAAGCCTTAAAAGACGGTCCCAAGAAGGGTGGTGTTGCCGCAGTTGTTGACCAACGAGCATATATAGACCTCTTCCTCTCAAAACGCTGTGAATTTAGTATTGTAGGCCAAGCATTCAGCAAAATTGGATGGGGATTTGTAAGTATATCCAGCTCAATATTCGCCGTATCCTTTAGTTTTTATATCATATGCAAATGGTGCTTCCTTCTGGAGTTTACTTCAGAAATTCACATGGATGAGAGTTATTCTTGTACAACCCATTAATTTTGTTCTACATTCTCAACTATAGGTTGATATGCCTACCATCGTCACATCTTCTCCAACTTAAAATTTGCGAATTTATTGCAAGTCTAATATGATAATTTGCCATTTCTCATCAGGCTTTTCCAAGAGAGTCACAACTAGCATTTGACTTGTCAACTGCCATTTTGAAACTCTCCGAGAATGGAGAACTCAAAAGAATTAATGACAAATGGCTTCTTAGAAGTACCTGCAGGTCAGAGGGTGCAAAAGAAGAAGCAAACAGGCTTGAACTAAAATCCTTCTGGGGTCTCTTCCTCATTTGTGGCATAGCTTGCTTGTTTGCTCTACTTCTGTACATAATAAGGATTGTGCGGCAGTTCTACAAGTACTCTTCGGATGATCTTGAGTCACTAAGTAGAAGCTCAAGATCTGAACGGATTCAATCATTTTTATTGTTTGCCGGAAGAAAGGAAGAGGAAGCTAAAAGCCGGTCCAAGAGAAGACGAACGGAGAGACTTTCAAATACAAGCATGGATGGAGGGGAGTCTACAAACTGCTCCTTTAAAAGTATCGATTCGGGGTCAGGAATTATAAACTAGCAGTCACAAAAGATTGTAAATATACACATATAGGTAGTGGTGACTGGTCTTCATATTGTGTGCCTGTCATAGCATCAAGTTTTTGCTAGATTGTGAAAGAGTCCTCGATGGGCTAATGATTTGTATTGAATATATATAGTGTATGTACACGGGATAAATTAGTAATTATAACTAATTAACTAAATTACATTTGGTTTCTATATATACACTATTACACCCCGCAGTCAGAGCGGGAGAAGAACGAACGCTCAGGCTGGACCTAAAACGCTCAAATAGATGATGGGGCAACCCTTTGGTAAAGACATCAGCATACTGATAATCCGTAGGAATATGTAAAACACGGATGTGCCCCAACCGCACCTTCTCTCGAACAAAATGTAAATCAATTTCCACATGCTTCGTGCGCTGATGTTGTACAGGATTACCAGAGAGATAAACTGCACTAACATTATCACAATATATTAAGGTAGCACGAGGCAGGGGAACCCGTAGCTCTAGGAGAAGGTTGCGAATCCAACTCGTCTCAGCAACAGCATTAGCCACACCACGATATTCTGCCTCAGCACTAGAACGAGAAACTGTGGCCTGATGCTTAGAGGACCAACTGAGCAAGTTATCACCCAAAAAGACACAGTAACCAGATGTGGACCGTCGGGTGTCAGGGCATCCAGCCCAGTCCGCATCAGTATACGCAGTGAGGCCAGAAATAGCAGTAGCGGAAATGCGAAAACCATAATCAAGAGTGCCACGAACATACCGCAAAATCTGCTTCAGAGCATGAAAGTGAGGCTCACAGGGGTTATGCATGAATAAGCAGACCTGCTGAACCGCAAAGGACAGTTCAGGGCGAGTAAAAGTGAGATATTGAAGAGCACCCGCCAAATTTCGATACAAAGTGGGATCAGATACCGGGGGTCCGGACCCTCCAGCGAGCTTGGCACCCGTCTCTACCGGTGTAGAAGCAGGCTTACAGGCTGACATAGAAGCACGCGCAAGAATGTCGAGGGCATACTGGCGCTGTGACAAGAACAATCCAGAGGAGTCTCGTGTAATTGCTATACCCAGAAACTGATGAAGGGGGCAAAGATCAGACATAGCAAACTCAGATGACAGCTGTGAGACAACCTGCTGTAGGAGATCAGGAGAGGACCCCGTAATAATAATATCATCCACGTACAGAAGTAAATAGGCTATATCAGAACCCCGGCAATAAACGAATAGTGACTCATCGCACGTACATCCAGAGAAGCCAACTCTATCAGTGAGAAAAGTCGCAAATCGCTGAAACCAAGCCCGAGGAGTCTGCTTGAGGGCATACAGGGACTTTTGTAATAGACAGACATAATCAGGGTGGTTAGGATCCCGATAACCCGGTGGCTGGTGCATGTACACTGTTTCCTGCAGATCCCCATGAAGAAAAGCATTCTTGACGTCAAGTTGACGGATAGGCCAAGAACGAGAAACAACAATAGTCAACACAGCACGAATGGAGGCCGATTTGACAACCGAACTATAGGTCTCCTCATAGTCCACGCCCACGAGCTGAGACTTACCATTAACCACTAAACGTGCCTTATGGCGCTGCAAGGCCCCATCAGCCCGAAACTTATGTCGAAAGAGCCACATAGACCGAAGAATATTGGCACCAGGAGGACGAGGCACCAAATCCCAGGTATGGTTCTTCACCATAGCACCATACTCATCATCCATGGCAGCCTTCCAAAGCGGGTCAGAAAGAGCAGACATATGGGACTTAGGCAAGGGAAAGATGTGGGTAGGCTTTTGGGTATGTAAGTTGAGGCAATGGATTGGTTTGGTGATGCCGTGTTTGGAGCGGGTGGTCATTTGAGGAGAATGGACAGGTGGCGTCGGGGATGGGGACTCGACATGTGAGGGGTTGGGCTCAGCCGTAGGAGGAGAGGGTGGTATTGCCGAAGTGGGAGTGGCAGGTGTGCGAGCACGTCGTGTGTAATGAATATGTGGTTCATGGGCACGGGTTCGGGTGGTGGGGTGTGGGTTGTGAAACTGGTCGACCATAATAGAGGGTGAAAGACTTGCATCGGGGTCGGGAGACCTGTACACAGGAGGGGAGACGGACTCAGTAGTGGAAAAGGGAAACACAGACTCATCAAAGGTGACATGACGAGAGATGTAGACACGACCAGTGGAGAGGTCTAAACACCTATATCTCCGATGATTAGAGGGAAACCCAAGGAACACACATCTAGTAGATCGAGGGGCTAGCTTGTGGGGAGCAGTGGCAGAAAGATTTGGATAGCACAAACACCCAAAAGTACGAATGTGATCATAGCTAGGAATGCGATGATAAAGGACCGTAGTGGGGTTATTGTGGTGAAGAACTTTAGTAGGAAGAACATTGTGTAAGTAGACTGCCATGTGGAGAGACTCGACCCAAAAACTGGGAGGAAGAGAGGCATGTGAAAGAAGAGTTCGGGTCATATCATTTATGCGTCGGATCATACGCTCCGCTTTGCCATTTTGAGAGGAAGTTTGTGGGCAAGCAAAACGGAAAACAAGGCCATGATTAGCAGCATATTCATGAAAAGGATTGTTATCGAATTCACCCCCCAGATCACATTGGAAAGATTTAATAGACCTGTTGAATTGAGTGGTGACAAAATTGCTGAAGTGCTTGAATTTAGAAAAGACATCAGACTTGTGTTTAAGGGGGTAAACCCACAAAAAATGCAAAAAATCATCAAGCAACAATAAGTAATATTTGTAATGAGATTTGCTCAAAATAGGAGAGGTCCATAAATCACTATGAATAATGTCAAAGGGCGCTGCAGTAATAGAATGAGACGTAGAAAATGGCAAACGAATATGTTTTCCAATTTGACAAGAATGACATAAATTGGAGCTAAGATCCTTATTACAATCAATAAATTTATGACTCCTAAGATACTCTAAAACATGACTCCCGGGATGACCAAGACGATTGTGCCACACCGGTTAAGGAAGGACTGCTAGAGACTGGGAAGAAATTGTGGACTGACTCGGCTGGACAGGGTACAGGTCTCCCGAACTATTGCTCCTCAGCAACAGTTTCCTCGAACGAAGATCCTTCACAGAAAAACCATATGGGTCAAACTCAACAGACACATGATTATCAATAGTGAACTGACGAACAGAGACAAGGTTTTTGATAATGTGAGGGGCGAGGAGGACATTTTTTAAGTGAAGTGGTCGGGTTGAAGTCCCAATAATCTGCTGGCCAGAGCCACGCACTGGAATGCTCATACCATTTCCGACAAACATGTTAGAAACAGTGCTAGATGAAGAGACAGATGAGAGCATACCTGGTTCAGAAGTGAGATGGGATGTGGCTCCGGAGTCCATGTACCACTGATGATTCGGAGTGTTCAGGGTCATACCATTGAAAGCCTGCTGAATATCTGTAGGCTGAAAATCAGATGAAGTGGCAGTGGAAACCTACTGATTGTGAGGTGTTGGAGGTGGCCCTAACACGCCTGGAGCACGACTGGCCTGAGTGGGGTATGGGCAAGGAGGCGGTGGAGGACCCCATGGCTGGGTAGGAGCACCGGGTGCTGGGCACCAGACCCACGAATCGCTAGCAACAATCGGCGGGGCAGGTTGGGTAGAATCGGTCTGGGCAGTCCCACGGCCCCCACCACGACCGTTGCGGCGGCCATTGTTGCGTCGCCCTCCTCCACCACTGCGGCCACTGTTCTGGGCAGTGGGTGGCCGGGATGATGGTTGTGAAGTGGCGGCAGAATTGGGCGGAGCAAACGCGACTATAACCGGGGAGGAAGCTGGCGCATCATGGCGTTCGACATGGCGTTCTTCGAGGCGGAGCATAGACACGGCTGATATGAATGAGGGCATTGGATTTTGCTGTCGAATTATTGTAGCAATTGTTCTATACGAACTTGGCAATCCATTGGTCAATTGCAATACTAAACGAGCATCAGACACTTGAAATCCCACATTACCAAGTCTCTCGGCCAGAGTTTTTAATCGATTGCAATATTCATCAAGGGACTTACAGTGTTCAAGTCTCAAAGAAATAAATTCAACCTCAAGTTCTGCAGCACGGGCACCAGCATTATCACGAAACATTTGTTCTAATTTGACCCAGGCATCTCGAGCAGATTGTCTCGGTTTGAGAATTGAAAGAACCAAATCATCAGATATAGTGGCATAGATCCATGAGAGAACAACAGAATCAACGGCCTTCTACACAGAATCATCTTGAGGGGTGGTAACCGTAGGAGCATCTATGTGATCAGAGACATGATAGCAATCAGTAGTAAGGCGGGAGAAAGTAGCCCAATGATCATACTGTACCTTTTCATTGTCAAGGGTGAACCGAATTTTTTGATTGATGTTGGCCACCGTGAACACAGCATGCAAGGGTTTCTCCTTGGGGGTTGCGTCATTGCCAGCCATGGTGAGAAGAGGGGATGTCGGCAGAAGGCGGCAGTGGAAGCAAGAGTGCCAGGAGAAGAAAAAAAAAGAAGAGAGAATTAGGTTTTGAAGAAAAAACGTAGCTCTAATACCATGCTAGATTGTGAAAGAGTCCCCGATGGGCTCATGATTTGTATTGAATATATATAGTGTATGTACATGGGATAAATTAGTAATTACAACTAATTAACTAAATTACATTTGGTTTCTATATATACACTATTAGTTTTTTCATATAGTATCACTGAAGGTAGATAAATTCTGCAGAATTGTTGACTTGAATGCAACAACATCTATAAATACAAGCAGATAGGTGCCAGACATTTCTATTGGAAATTAATCTTGCTGCTAGAACTGATTGACAATGTTTAGGACTAATAATTTATTAAAACAAAATAACCAGGAGTTCGCTAAGAAAGCTTTCCAATTTCCTGGGATAAAACAAGTGAATATTTATTATGATAAAGGAGTTTTTTTTTGGGTTAACCTACAAGGTGTCTGGTTGGGTCTGAAATATCGGTGATACCTTTAAGCCATTATCACGCCCACACTATTCCCCGCTAGTGTCGGGTGGGACTCCGAGGGGTGGCAAAGTACTATCACCGAATATTAACACTGCTGCATGCATAAGCACGGGTCGAACGCCCAACCTTGCTTAAGCGAGGTGCTCGGTGGTCTGATAAAGGAGTTTTAGAGGTCAAACATGGATAAATTACTAGAAGTCAACTAAAGACACATAGCTGTTGAAAAGACACATAGCTGTTGAAGGGATTTGGGATTTAACTAGTTGCTAATTGCTACACGTGCATTCTGAAGAATGTTTTACTTGTTAAATGAACGCAATACTGGTGGAAAGTCACTTCTTTTGTTCCCTAGTGGTTCAAACTTCTACCTAGCATTCTAGTTGCTGTGAGTGTGCCTGAACCTGAAAAGAAAATAACATGTTTTAAATGGAATTCCTATGTATAATGAAAACAAACTGTACTGTTTGTAGCTGATAAAAGAATGGAAGAGAATCAAAATCATTAACTTCACATGATTTCGATTGCTCAATGACTTGTCTTACTCTTAGAGAAGAAGCCATTTCCAGTTTGTGGTCCTGCAAAAATGATAGGAAAAGTGGGGCTTATCGTTAGGGAAATGCTTCAAACATATGTTGTCCAATTTCTGCTCTCTTTCAAAACCCTTCTATTCTTGCGACTTTGGACAAAGAGCTCTTTTTAAGAGTCCTAACAAACCTGGTACTTGTGCAATTCTAGAGGCCCCACTCTTTCTATATAATATAAAGAACCTTTTGTTTGAGTTGCGCATGATGATAATGCACTACCACAACTGCACAAGGAGTGGAATATTATATAGGACCACTACCAGTTAGTTACCCACTTTGCCGCTCACTACTGACGAGGTTTCACTGTCGCCAATAATGGTGTACGATCATCTCTATTTAGATGAAATTCTCTACACCATACATGAAATAAATGTCAACTTTCTAATCCTAATCTAAGGTGGCAATAATTCTATGGTTGTTCAAGTGGCATAAACTAGTGTCAGTGACAGTTAATAAACTACTATTTAGTTGGTTTCTTAAAATCCCATTCCCTCCAATCCAATGCACACTGCCAAGGCGAAGAGAGAGCTCTATTGCTACCCTCCTGTGAGTTATATCTTCTCCTCATCTGCCCAATTGCTTTTCCTTTTTGTTTCCTAATTCATCTAGCGTTTGTAATCCTGAGTCCTGTCTTCTTTTGGCTACTGCTGCTTGCTTGATGTCAACTTCTGTCTGTTACTTTGGAGTTTCCAAATCAACAGAGCTGCTTTTCAAAGGAATAATATTATGTTCAAATGTTAGTACTTGTTTCAGCGATACCCCACAATTAAGAAAGGTGTTGAATATGGTGCTCTTCCTCCTTTTGGAGGGTCCTCATGGATTCAATATATTCAGCTTAAAGTTCCTCCATATGAACTACTGTTTTCCATGGATTTCAAATGCAGAGTTTAACATCCCAGATTCATTTCTTCTTCCATTGTTTAATTTCCAGTTTCCATTTCGCAGATAGTTTCTATTCACTCAAGTCTCTTCTGTTCTTAGATACTTCGTCAAAGTGCTGCCTGCTCACCTTATCTTAATGCATGCAAAAGATTTCAGCATCTCAGCTCCAGAGATGGAATTTTCTCATTTCTTTTCGAGTATGCCTGCTTAGAATCTATCTTTGATTATGTCAAGCAAGGGTTAACTCTCTGTCTCCATGCCTTCTGCAGAACAAGCTATACAAAGGCCCTGGTTTACAAGAAGCTGACATGAACATGGTTTGGGTACTATTTCTGGTAGTTTTTCATAGTGGGGTTTGTCTACAGGGAATTGATACAAACGTAAGCAGAAGACCTGCTGTTGTCAATATTGGAGCTGTTTTATCATTCAATACTACCATTGGTAGAGTTGCAAGAGTGGCAATAAATACTGCTGTCGAAGATGTGAATTCTGATCCATCTGTTCTTAGTGGAACGAAGTTAAGCATTAAAATGCAGGACACGAATTATAGTGGATTTGTGGGTATTATTGAAGGTTATATCCTTATCTTGTTCACCTAGAACTTTCCAGTTTATCTTTGAATATCGTACTTAGATTACTGAGATTTCATTATTGATTGCAGCTTTGAAGTTCATGGGGAGTGATACGATAGCCATAATTGGCCCCCAGTCCACAGTGACAGCTCATGTGATATCCTTTGTTGCAAATGAGCTCCAAGTGCCTCTCCTGTCATATTCAGCCACTGATCCTACTCTTGCTTCACTTCAATTCCCGTTTTTTGTTATGACCTCCCAGAACGATTTGTATCAGATGACAGCCATAGCTGACATTGTTGACCATTATGGATGGAGGGAAGTGATAGCGATATTTGCTGATGATGATTACGGTAGAAATGGAATAGCTGCATTAGGAGATAAACTTGCAGCAAAAAGATGCAAAATCTCATATAAGGCAGCTTTGAGTCCTTCGCCAAATCGGCAAGAGATTACTGATATGCTAGTTCAGGTGGCCTTGACCGAATCTAGGATTCTGGTTCTTCATGCCTCTCTTCCTTGGGGTCCTATCGTATTCAGTGTGGCTCAATATCTTGGCATGATGGGAGATGGATATGTATGGATAGCTACTAACTGGCTTTCAACTCTGATAGATACCGACTATCCTCTCCCTGCTGTTACCATGGATGACATTCAAGGAGTTCTAACGTTGCGCATGTACACTCCAGATTCAGAACTCAAAAGAAAATTTGTTTCTAGGTGGAGCAACTTAACTAGTAAACTAAAAAAGTATGGATCTATTGGGTTAAATTCTTATGGTCTATATGCCTATGACACGGTATGGCTACTTGCACGTGCAATTGGAGCATTCTTCGATCAAGGAGGGAATATTTCGTTTTCAAATGATTCAAGGCTGATCAACCTGCCCAGTCACGGTCTGCATCTTGATGCTATGAGCATCTTCGATGGAGGAAAACTGCTGCTAAAAAACATTTTTGAGGTTAATATGACTGGTGTAACAGGCCAGATAAAGTTTGATCAGAGTGGAACTATTGTTCGTCCTGCATATGATGTCATTAATGTAGTTGGTACAGGGTATAGAAAGATTGGGTATTGGTCCAACTATTCTGGTTTATCAGTTCTGCCTCCTGAAACTTTTTACTCAAAACTTCCCAATCGTTCTAGTTCAAGTCAAAAACTTCGCAGTGTAATATGGCCAGGAGAAGCTCCGCAGAAGCCTCGTGGATGGGCTTTCCCAAACAATGGGAGGCATTTGAGAATTGGAATCCCTATTCGAGCTAGCTATCAACAATTTGTATCCCAAGTACCAGGAACTGAATTATTCACTGGTTACTGCATTGATGTTTTTACTGCTGCTATAAACATGATGCCATATGCTGTTCCCTATAAGCTAATTCCTTTTGGAGATGGTATTAATAACCCCAGTAGCACTGAGCTTGTGCGTTCGATCACAGCGGGAGTGAGTACTAGAAAATAAAGCCCTTGAAAGATTTCAGAAATAAAAATGTGGTTATTTTAGTATTAATTAATTCAGCTTTCATCTCTTCTCCAGGTCTTTGATGCTGCAGTAGGTGACATTGCCATTATCACCAACCGAACAAGGATGGCAGACTTCACACAACCATATATTGAATCTGGTTTAGTTGTTGTGGCTCCAGTTAGGAAAACAGATTCAGATGCTTGGGCCTTTTTACAGCCATTCAGCCGAAAGATGTGGCTTGTAACAGCAGTCTTTTTCATAGTCGTTGGAGTAGTTGTTTGGATCATGGAACATAGGAAAAATGACGCATTCAGAGGTCCACCTAGAAAACAATTCATCACCATACTATGGTATGCTGCAAGGAAACATCAGAATCTCACCATTTAGCTTACCTCTTTGATTTTTGCAGGCATGTTAACGTACTATCTTCTCACATTTAAACAGTGCATACACATTAACATGCACTAATTGCCTAACCCTCCAATCATCTTAATCAGCACGACTGCTGGAGTTGAGTGGCGACTCAAAAATCTGAGTATTCTGTCAACTTCCATCAATCTTGCCTTGTGTGTCCTAATACCATTCATACTCTTCTGAGCAAAATTTATGTGTTTCTTTTGTGGCGATGATTCTCTCATTTTTAGGACATTATGCAGCATGATGCATCTTTTGGTCAGAGTTTTCGATCAGTTATAATTAATTATGCTTTCCTCCTTCAGGTTTAGCTTTTCAACTTGGTTCTTCGCCCACAGTGAGTATTGGATGACAATCAGTAGAAAAGTATTTTTCTAAAATCCAAAATTAACAAGTTACTTTTGTTTTAACCTATACTTGCCTATTTTATGTAGGAGAAAATGTTGTTAGCTCCTTTGGTCGCATTGTGCTCGTTATCTGGTTGTTTGTGGTTCTTATAATCAACTCAAGCTATACGGCAAGCTTGACCTCTCTCCTTACAGTACAAAAGCTTTCTTCCAACATTGAAGGCATTGACACTTTAAGGTTAAGCAAGGATCGTATTGGCTACCAGCAGGGTTCCTTCGCAAGAGATTATCTGGTTAATGAACTTGGCATTGATGAGTCCAGACTTGTGCCACTTAAATTGCCTGAAGATGTTGCTAAGGCCTTGAAAGATGGTCCCAAAAAGGGCGTGGTTGCAGTGGTTGATGAGCGTGCATATTTGGAGCTCTTCCTCTCAGCCCGATGCGAATTCAGTATCATAGGTCAAGAGTTCGCAAAGATTGGATGGGGATTCGTAAGTCAATATCCTAGAATGGGACTAATTTGCCTTCTGTGATATGTTTATGTTGTCTATCAAGAGGCCTATTCAGAAAGGGAAGGCCTCTTGATATACTGAAGTATTCATTGTCCAACATAGTTGTAATTGCTGAAGAAATGACTATGTTTAGGTATAAAAAATGCTTCCAAATTATTCAGAGAGTAGAAACGAAAGATATTGACTCATCAGGTTCTTAAAGACTGAAACATTTATGTAAAAGACCTGGAATTTGTCTCATTAGGTGCCAAGAATATGAAGCCATGTCAGTTTAACTGCAGTTTGTGTATGTTGAGTATCAACAATTTTCAGAACATTGTTGTTCTTTGTGCTTGAAACTTCACTGGACTGTTGCTGGTTTTGTGATGTATTCTTTTCCTTGTTCGCCAGGCCTTTCCAAAGGATTCTCCTTTAGCTGTGGACATGTCGACTGCCATTCTGAAACTGTCAGAATCTGGGGATTTGCAAAGGATCCATGACAAGTGGCTGATGAGTAGTGCATGTAGCTCACAAGGCGCAAAGTTAGATGTAGACCGCCTACACCTTAAAAGTTTCTGGGGACTCTACTTGGTTTGTGGGTTAGCTTCCTTGCTTGCTCTGTGTATATACTTAATCATGGTACTACTACAGTATGCCAAGCGCCACCAGGAGGAGCCACAACCTTCTGGCAGTAGTTCAACGTCGGCACGTCTTCAGACATTTCTGACATTTGTTGATGAAAAGGAGGAAGAAGTGAAGAAACGCTCCAAGAGACGGCAACTAGAAAAGTCCTCTAACGGAAGTCAAATTGAAACAGTAGGCAGTTTTGATTCTATGAGAAGAATTGTCGAAATCCCTTCAAACAGATGTCATGAAGCTAACGATGAAGCCTAAGATGATTCACCTGAGACCCTAACTACCTAGGCCAAAGTCTCCGCAAATATGATCAGAGGCCCTGCTGTCGAAGTATAGCAACATGGTTCCTCTGCATCTTTACTTTTGGATGGTTAATAAGATATCCTTGGAACGTCTTGCATCCAGAGAAAAAGAAGCGGCACAAAAGTGTCTGCAGAGTGGTTCCGAATTTAAATACTTGCGTGGCTTTGTGTTAAATTTCGTTATTTTCTTTATATGAATGGTTTATAACTTTATAAAGGATCTCTAGCTGAATCTAAAATAGAATTATGTTATAATTTTTTAATATAAGTTACTTTAATATGTTATTTGCAACACTTATGTAAAACTGGAGCATACATTAAATACATGACGATAAAAATTTAAGGTTTAAAAGTTTAACTGATAGTAATTTATTATAAAATTGATATATAATAAATAAATGTAATAGCTATGAAAAATAAATAAAATTGAAATATAAGAATAAAATACTCTATTAAAATAAAAATATATATTACCAATATTTATTAATATATAATTAACTGAAAATAAATACAATAAATAGTAGAAGAAGAAAGTGACGATAATCAA
Organism: Erythroxylum baracoense; assembly: GCA_025629805.1. Taxonomy (NCBI): domain Eukaryota; kingdom Viridiplantae; phylum Streptophyta; class Magnoliopsida; order Malpighiales; family Erythroxylaceae; genus Erythroxylum; species Erythroxylum baracoense. The sequence goes on from JAOTAY010000191.1 coordinate 10,713,419, forward strand.
ATATCTACTTAAACTACATAAAAGGTTGATAAATTACTTAATCCTTTATAAATAAGAATTTTTGTTTCTTCTCCAATAAGAATAATTTATTCAATACATCATATATATTTTGTTCGTATGTTGTTCTTGATTTTTCTTGTCATTTTAATTCTTTATTGTCGATGATATTATTTAGTAAGGACTTACAATTATGAATAAAAATTAAAGTAGTTCAATCACTGCATAATAAATCAAGAACAAGAAAAAATGGCCTTAATCATAAAATGATCCCCCTTCCTTTTCTTTTTCAAAAACTTTTATTGATCAATATTTTATTGATAAGTAAAACTTTATAATTAAAACTAGATTTCTTGACAGATTAACCAGTTTATATAGAACCTTTAGTCAAGAGTTTAGGTAGTGAGGTAAGTGAATTTCAAGAGAAACTCGTAAGAGTGTTTATTTTTTGGCTAGTAAAGTTTTCTTGTAGGTTTAATGTGTCTTAAAAAAACTCCTCAAGACAAGGAAGGAAGTTAAGAGGATAGACTAAGTGTTTACCATGAACACAATACAAGGCCAATATGAGCATCTCATCAAATGATTCGATAAAATGGGGGATACATTGTGGAACATAAAGCTAATATAACTATTTTACAATATAACTCACCTTTACCTACTAAAATGGATGATTTTGAGACTTATGATGAAGTTGAGAGTATTGCCAACTACTTAGAGGAGTTAAATTTAAAGGGAGGTAGAGGAGAAAGAGGTAAAAGAAAAGGTAGAATGAAAAAATAAGGAGGGGTATATTCGGTTTAAGTTTATTATGAGGGTATAAGGAAAGGGTGGATAATAGTACAGGTAGTATTAAGATGAAGATACAATCTTTTGTAGGAAAGATAGATTAGGATACCTATTTAAAGTGAAAAAAGCAAATAGAGTTAGTTTTTGACTATCACAATTTTTTATATAAGAAAAAAGATTAAATTAATAGTCACAAAATTTAATGATTTTGTCATGGATTGGTGGGATCAAAAAAATCCTCAGAAAGAGAAGGAATTAAGAGCCAACTATCATAACTTAGAAGGAGATGAAAGTGGTGATGAGGAAGCATTTTGTGGCAAGTTCCTATGATACAGATCTCCATCCAATATTGTAAATTTTAACTTAAGGTTCCAAGAGTATGGAAGAGTACCACGAGGAGATGAAGGTTACTACAATTGAGAATAATATGGAAAAGATAAGGATGCAATAATGGATCACTTCATTTGTAATCTAAATTAAAAAAAATTATCAATATTATAGAGTCACACCATTATATGAAATTGGAGGACGTGGTTTAAATGGCCATAAGGTGGAAGGCAATTCAAAAGTAGGCCTACTAACCATTTTGATATTTCTAGTGTAGATTCTTCATCATGGAGCAATGCATAAAGTAAAAAAGAAAACAAAGGTCTAAAGTCTAAATATGAAGCAAATAAACCAAAAGTGTAAACACTTAGTGGAGAGAAAGGTAAAACTAATTCCTCTTCACTACCTAGAAATTAAGATATTAAGTGCTCAGGAAGAGGGCATATAATTTTATAATGTTTCAACAAGAAGTTGATGATAATGAGGGAAGATAGAGATTATATGCTTGAGAGTATGGACGATACAAATGAGGATAAACCTAATTTAGTGGAAGCTAGTATGATAAGAGTATTGAGAGGTTTAAAGAGGGAAGGATGCTAGTCACTAGTAGGGCATTGGGTACGTATGTAGAAGAGAAAAATATAAATATATTGTGGGATTATCTCTTTCACAAAAGGTATGTTATCAAAGATTGAGTTTGTAGTATGATCATAATTAGAGAGAGTTGTACAAATATAGCTAAGGTGGAGTTAGTTAGTAAAGGAGTTGGGACTACTAACTACATAATATCCTCAATCGTCCAATTAACATTGTTTTAATAAGAGTGGAGGGTTAGGATAACAAAACAAGTACTAGTTTCTTTCTTAATTGAAAGGCACAAGGATGAGGTGCAATATCATATAGTGCCTATGTAAGCCAGTTACATTCTTTTAGGATGTCCATGGCAATTTGATAGGAGAGCTAGAGACGATGGATACAAAAATCATTATTCCTTTATCATAGTGGCAAACCAATTACTCTTTCTCTATTATCACCAAAGAAAGTTTATCAACTCAAGATTTATAAGAATGAATAAGAGATATTGAGGATAAAGAAACAAGAGTAAACACATAAGGATAATTTAAACACATTGGACAAAGCAAAAATAATAGATAAATATAAGAGTAAAAGAGTGAATTTAGTAACAGGAGTGGGGGATGTGAGAGATACATTCTTGGTTAAGCACCAAATGATTTCTCTTATATACAAAGATTCTTTGCTTTCTCTTAATGTTGATACTAATGTTACTTTATGTAATGTTATTGTTTCTCTTTTGCAAGAATTTGATTATACTAATGTTACTTTACGTAATGTTATTGTTTCTCTTTTGCAAGAATTTAATTATCTCTTTTACGAGGATATTGCTAGTGGATTATTTTTCGATCCCTAAGTCCTAATAGCAAAATTATGTAGGTATTGGGTTTTGATTGGATATAATCGTCTTTCCTTTCGCTAAGCGAGACTTGATTAATGTTTTACACTCAGGATAATGGAACAAGGAAAATACTTGTGCGTAGGCATTATCAATGAGTTGGCATGCATTGATGCACATTGGTGAAAATCTTTGACAAGTTGTAAGATTTGGATGTGAGAACAAAAACTAACCTGAGATGGACCTTGAATTGAAGGTTAGCTAGATCATATGTATGAGGGAGACATGATAGAGATTTAAAGACTTAATATGTGCCCAAATAGATGGGCCATAACTAATAGACTTGACATAGGTAAGCATTAGACCGAACTAATGTTTTATGAAAGGCTTTTAGCTTAGATGACACATCATCAGTAGATAGAGATCAATGGATATCTTAGACGATGTAGTCGATAAGATCACAGTAGATATACATCAGCTCTAAAAGATAAAAAACATATGGAGGATCATCTGAAGATAATAGAGTTCTTTATGGATGTGGATATAACTTTTACAATTATATGTAATATCTTATCTTGTTAGTTTCCATGTAGCTAAATCCTATTAGATACAGTCCTATTTGAATGGGGGTCTCACTAATTAGATAGTGTGTTTTAATCTAATAAGGATAGAGGAGATCTAATTATTTCAGTTTAATTAAGATTATGAATCGTAAAGTTAAGGATGCCTATAAATAGCTTATTTGAGTCTTGTTTTTGGGAACAGAGATGGAGGGGAGAGGAACATATTGAGAGAGAACATTCCTTTATATACTTTTGATAAAATAATAAATGTTAGTTTTTATCATATCTCTTGTATGTTTATTATTACCTATAATTATTCAATACTTTTGTAATATTCTTACTTGAGTATGAGAGTTAAATACTGCAAGGGTCATAAGGTGTTTGAAAATAAATTAGTAGTCGATGATCATGTGGGAAGGTTGAGCCTTTCTTAAATGGGCCTAAGTGAGATTGTCGTGCAAATAAGTAGGTGTACTTTAGTACAAGTTCGATATCTAGAAAAACCGTTGTAATAATATGTATTATAGCCAAAATGTCAATATTTCGAGAGGCAGAAATTTGACAGAGCATGTCAATAGAGAGGAAACACTCATAGGGCCAATTCCTCAAGGGGAGGAAGAGGTCATTTGCTACTCATCTCGGTTTCAGATTTTGGAGGCACAAATCCAATAGTTGCAACATTAAATAGAAAAATAGATGAAGACATAAGAGGATTTTAGATTAGAGATATCAATCTTAAGGCTTACTATTGCACCGCAGGGTGTTAGGCGTGTCAAAAGCACTTTGGTAAAAGTGTGAGAGCCCCAAGTTTTTTATGGCAAGCATGGTGCCAAGGAACTCGAATTTTTTTATGGAACATAGAGAAATACTTTCCAATAGTGAAGATATCTAATTCGAAGAAGGGGTCAATTATAGCTATGCATATGGTGGAGGATGCAAAGTTATGGTAGAGAACTAGAACCTCCAATGACATCAGTATGAGTAGACCTCTCATTAACACTCAGGAGAAGATGATGAAAGAGCTAAAGTGTAACACCCCATTACCCTAGGGTACGCACCGGAATGCCCGTAGGTCATTCCGACACATATCCTAAGATTAGGGAGCGCTACGTGCAATCACTACAAACTCCACATGGCATCA
>JAOTAY010000191.1:10717743-10734544 GCA_025629805.1 Erythroxylum baracoense
TCTATTCCAATTGGACACTATTTAGCACTCATTTAGCACACAATACACTTCAAATTGCACCCTAATTCATTCATAACCAATCTTTCTCCATTTGGCCTAAAATTGGCAGCAATCACTATGTTCATTTTACATAAATTCTTATCCAATTTAAAACATCCTAAACATCACAATATGACATTCTTCCACTTCTAAACACATTAAACACTCATCAACAACATAACACACCCAATTCATGAACAAGACCAATCCATGCAATTCATGCATGTTATGCCATAATTCATGCATGAAAATGTCATATGAAAACATAAAGAACATAAAAACACCAATTCTTACCTAACAAACTCTTAATCTTCCAAGATGGCAATCTTTCCAAATTTCACACTATTTCTCACTCACTCACACACTCACGGCACCAACACTAAGGTGAGAGGTTGAGAGTAGATGGTGTTTTGTGAGTCAAGGAAGAGAGGTTTGATGTAGGAGAGTAGAAGAGAGAAGGAGAAAAATGAACAACAATCATAAAGATACCAAGCAAAAGTCACTTTCGGATGGACAAGCTTTTCAAGACAAAGAACTTTCAAAAACATGAAAAGAACATATGAGAAGCAAGAAGAAGAGAGAGTCGTGGGTGACTCTTCAAAAATTCAATTTTTAATAATTAAAATTGTGACAAGTGTCACAATCTCATTGGTTTGTGAATTTCTTCACAATTCACTTCAATTTCTCTCCAATTTCCAATGGCTCACTTCCAAATATTCCCAATTTCTTATGTCTAAATTTCCATTGCCATTGGACCACAAATTTCACTACTGAATGACCCCTAACTGTCACTTAACAATTTTTCGGGTCCGGAAACAATTCCAGAAAATTCCCGAAAAATTCCTATAATTCTCTAAAATTAGGAAAACCCTAATAAACCTCTCCAATTTCAATTCTAAATCACTTAAGACACTTTTTCTATTTAGCTCAATTAATCACAATTAAAAACCGGGAAAATGTCATGCATGCATGTACATTCATTTCATGTGCAAAAATTTCACTATTTATTATTCATATGCATATATGAATGCATGTATATGTCAGAAACACTTCCAATTATGCTAACTCATTCAAAAAGACCAAATTACCCTTTCCCATAAGTGAGGGGATGTTACATAAAGGATTAGTTCTTTCCTAACAACACTTTATGGATCGCAAGGGAAGCTTTAAAGCGTTCAAAGTAAGACGACTCGATACAAGAGTATGTGAGGAAATTCACATATTTGATGTTAGACATCTAGAACTTGTTTAAGGAAGAGAAATTGTTCAATTTCATAATTTACTTGTAAGATTGGGCACAAATGGAGCTTTAGAGGCATAATGTGAAAGACCTCCTAAGTGTGACAGTGGCTGCAGATGTCGTAGTGGATCTCTAAATGCCATCACAAATTCAAAGTAGCAACAAAGGTAAGAAGAATAGTGGGACACATAATGGCTTAGAGAAAGGCAAAGTTAAGGTATGTGAATCTTCTTAATGTAAGTCTAAGAAATAAATAAAATGGGATATTACTTATTTTATTTGTGAAGGGAAAGGTGGGTGAGGAGCAAACAAATTCCATGGTCGTAAAAGATCAAGGAGAAGGAGGTGAAGACTCGACGGAAGAAGTCTACCTTAATAATTATGTTATATTCATATTATGCATAATGGGCCTTGTATGCATAATGGGCCTTGTAAAGGAGCGTTCGGACAAAAACAAGAACAAACTTGACAGAGAAGGAAAATGGTATGTTAGAGATACGTCAATAACTAAGGAGGCTTTAAAGGAGTCACAGTTAGAGGAGTACCCACAGATTATTTTGACAAGGGCATCGATTTCTTCTAGTAGGAGTGGCTTATTAGACCCCTAAGTCCTAATAGCAAAAATTACAGACATTAGCAAGCCTTGATCAATATTTGACACTCGGGATAATAGAACAAGGTAAAAACTTACAAGTTGGTAGGGAAAACGGGCATTGTCAATGAGTTGACATGTATTGGTGAACATTGGCAGAAAACTTCAATCAGATGTAAGATTAAATGATAGATTAAGATGGAACATAGGTTAAAGGTTAGTTAGATTACATGTATTAGGGAAACCTGTGAGAGCTCTAAAGGACTCAATGTGTGCTCAAACAGATAAACCATGACTAATGGACTTAACATGGATAAGCATTAGACTAGGCCAGTATGTTATAAAAGACTTTGAGCTTGGATGACTTATCATTAATGGATGGGTAAAAAATGGGAGATCTTGGATGATGTGGCAGATAAGATCATAGTAGATATATATCAGCTTTAAAAGATAAAGACCATGTGAGAGGATTATCTCAAAATAATAGAGCTCTTCATAAATATGGATATATCTTTCATGATTAAATATACTCTTATCTTGTCAGTTGTGATGTAACTGCATCATATCAAATAGAGTCCTATTTGGATAAGGGTGTTATCTAATTGGTTAATATGATGTAATCTAATAAAGATAGAAGTAATCTAGTTAGTTTGATTTAATTAGGATTCTAAATTGTAAAGTCATGGATGCCTATAAGTAGCTTATTTGAGACTTACTCTTAGAAACAGAGATAGAAGGGAGGGGAACAAATTAAGAGAGAGCACTTCTTTGTATACTTTTCTGGAAATAATAAAGATATATTTCTTGTGTTTTATTGTTGCCTATGATTATTTAATACTTTCTTAATATTCTTACTCAAGTGTGAGAGCTCAATTTTACGAGAGTCGTGAGGTATTCGAGAATAAGTTAGTTGGTCAACAATCATATGGGAAGACCAAGTCTTGCTTAAACGGAACTAAATGAGATTATTGTTCAAAGGAGTAGGCGTGACTTCGGTACAAGTTTATTGTCTAAGCAAACCTTTGTAACAATAGGTATGAAAGCTAAAATATCGATATGGTGGGAGGTAGTAATGTGACAAAGTGTGCTAATAGAGTGGAGACACTTATAGGGCCAATTCCTTAAGGGGAAGAAGAGGTTTCTTCCTACTTATCTTGATTTGAGATTTTGGAGGCACAGATCCAACAGTTGGAGTATCAAATAGCAAACTTGATGAAGGCACAAAAGGACTCTAGATTGGAGATTACAATCTTAAGGTGTGTCATTACAACACCGGATGTTGGGTGTGCTAAAAGTATTTTGATAAATGAGAGCCCCAAGTTTTTTATGAGAAGTGCAGTGCTAAGGAGCTCAAAATTTTTTTGTGGGACATAAAGTAGTACTTTACAGTGGTAAAGGTGTCTAATTCGGAGAAGGTGTCAATCCTGACTATGTATACAGTGGAGGATGCAAAGTTGTGGTGGAGAACAAAAACCTCTGATGACATTAATACGGGTAGACGTCTCATTGACATTTGGGAGAAGATGAAGAAGGAGCTAACAGACTAGTTCCTCCCTGACAATACTTTATGGGTCATAAGGGAAATTTTGAAGCATTTCAAGTAAGATGACTTAGTGTGGAAGTATGTGAGAAAATTCAAATATTTTATCTTGAACATACAGAACATGTCTGAGGATGAAAAGTTGGTCAATTTTATAAGCGACTTGCAATGTTAGACACAAATGAAACTTCAGAGGTAGAACGTGAAAGACCTCCCAAGCGTGATAATGGCTATAAATTCCTTATTAATCTCTAAATGCCACCACCAATTTAAACAAGTAACAAGGGTAAGAAAATTCCTTAGTAAATCTCTAAATGCCACCACCAATTTAAACAAGTAACAAGGGTAAGAAGAATGGTAGGATACATAATGTCTCGGAAAAAGGCAAAGAGAAGGTATGTAAATTTTCTCAATACAAGTCCAAGAAACAAACAAAATGAGATATTGTTTGTTTCATTTGTGAAGGGGCACATTTTGCTTATGAATGCCCAAGACGAAAGGTAGGTAACGAGAAAATAAATTCCATGGTCACAAAGGATCAATTAGAAGGAGGTAAAGACTCGATGAAAGAAGTCTACCTTAACAACTATGCAATATTGGGCATAATGGGCTTTGTGAAGGAGTGTATGAACAGAAGCACGGACAAATTTGAAAAAAAGGGAATATAGTACGTTAAAGATGTGCCAATGATTAAGGACTTTTTAAGGGAACCAGATTTAGAGGAGATTCTACGAATTATTTCGACGGGGGCTTTAATTTCTTCTAATAGGGTGCTTTGATCAATATTTGACACTTGGGATGATGGAACAAGGCAAAGACTTATGAGTAGGAAAGGAAAATGGGCATTAACAATGAATTACCATGCATTGGTGCATATAGGTGAAAATTTTTTATGAGATGTAATATTCGAATATGAGACCAAAAGATAGCTTGAAATGGACCTTAGTTTGAAGGTTAGCCAAATCATATACATGAGGGAGACATGTGAGAGCTCTAAGGACTAAATGTATGCTCAAATAGACATACCATGACTAATGGACTTAACATGGGTAAGCATTGGACCAGACCAATGTGTTATAAAAGGCTTTGAACTTAGATGACTCTTCGTTAATGGATAAAGATCAAAGTGAGATCTTAGATGATGTTGCAGATAAGATCACAGTAGATATATGTTAACTCTAAAAGATAAAGACAATGTTAGAGGATCATCTGAAAATAATGGAGTTCTTCATGGATATGGGTATATCTTTCCTAATTAAATGTAATCTCTTATAGTTATTAGTTGTGATGTAGCTAATTCAAGTAGTCATATTTTTATAGGAGTGTTATCCAATTGGTTATTATGATGTAAGTTGATAAGGATAGAGGTGATCTAGTAGGATTTTGAATTATAAATTTAGGGATGCCTATAAATAGCTTATTTGAGTCTTGCTCTTGGGAACAGAAATAGAGGGGAAGGGAAGACAATGAGAGAGGGCATTCATTTGTATACTTTTAGGGAAGTAATCAATGTTGGTTTTTACCATAGCTCTTATGTATTTATTGTTGCCTACAATTATTTAATACTTTCGTAGTATTCCACTCAAGTGTGGGAGTTAAACACTATGAGGGTCCTGAGGCATTCGAGGACAAGTTGGTTGGTTAACGATTACGTGAGAAGGATGCGTCTTAACCATAGCTCTTGTGTATTTATTGTTGCCTATGATTATTTAATACTTTCATAATATTCCACTCAAGTGTGAGAGTTAAACATTATGAGGGTCATGAGGCATTCGAGGACAGGTTGGTTGGTTAATGATTACGTGAGAAGGATGAGTCTTACTTAAACGGACCTAGGTAAGGTTGCGTACAAGAGTATGCAGGACTTTGGTACAAGTTCGATGTTTAGGAAAATCTTTGTAACAATTACCACTTATAGGAGGGATAAAGCACCAAATTAATTTCATCCTATAGCTCAAATTTTAGCTCGCTTAGCTTATAGAAAAATCTAAAAGAGATAAAGAGAAACAAGAATAAGTGAAAAAAACTTTTAGAGAAGTGTTATGTGAAAGAGAGATTAAGCACTTGAGTCGTGCCCATTTCATCAGTACCAAAGAAGGATAGATCTTGAAAAATAAGCATAGATTTTCATTCCATCAACAAAATTATTATAAAATATAGACATCTTATCCCTAGGTTAGATGATATGCTTAATGAGTTATATGGTGCATATTTTTTTATCTAAAATTGATATAAATTTTGGTTACCATCAAATTAGGTCTAAAAAGGGTAAGGATTTAATTTTTGTGGTGGTGGATAGATCTTCTAAAATGGCACATTTTATCGCTTATCATAAATCCAATGATGCATCTTAAATTACTGAATTATTTTTTAATGAGATTGTTAGATTGCATAGAGCTCCTAGAACTATTATTTTAGGTAAAGATATAAAGTGCTTTAGTTACTTTTAGAATATTTTATAGAGATAGTTTGAAACAAATTTACTGTTTTTACAACTTTCCATCTATAAATTGATTGTTAAATCAAGGTAGTTTTTTTTTTGAAAAGGTAAAGTTGCATTGATAAATAAATGAATAAGGGAACTGAAGTTCGTTACAAGCTACAAAGAGCAACCATCATCTTTAAAGTGGACGAAAACGATGCCGAGTAATACATGATTAAAACAACTTTGTGGGAGTCAAATATTAAATGACATAGAGAGATCTTTAAGGTAAAACTAATGCGCCCATTCGGATGCTTCTCCAGAAGTTTCCTAATTAGGTTAGATCACTTATATCACTCATGTCACTCTTAATCTCGTTCTTCAAACAAGCGTTCAAGGTAAGGAATTTAGCTATTGTTTGCTTGTTCGTCTACTTGTTCTTGATGAAATATCATCTTTGTTTAGGGCTCCGGAAGGATACTTCTCTCCACGATGCATTCTCTCCAGACTTGCGATCCAGTTCTTATGTCGATGCTGCCAGACGAACAAGGGGCTACAGTGACAAGGATGGTCAACCTTATAGATAAGATCTTGCTTCAACCCCGTGTTAAGGGTAGCCTTCTTCCTTGAACAAAGTTTACATTTCGTATTAAGAGCGTAAACTGACTATTTTCCTATCTCCGATGAGGATGCTTCCTGTTTCCTCTATGAGGGTGCGACGACTTCCAGACAACAATCCATGGGATCAGGTTTCTTTCGTCTAGCATGGAGTCTTCAGCCACGGCAGCCTAAAATAAGTACTTACTTCCGTCCCTTTTTTAGAATCCCTATATGATGTTATTAATTGATTCTCCATGATAATGCTAGATTAGGGCAAAAACCTTCGATCCTTATTGAACAAGGTAGTTAGTGTAACTTTATATGCTTTACTGTCTGCTATTGTTGGTAAGAATCTTAAAAATTAGAAAGTTTGTTTGCTTTTTATTAAACTTGCATATAATAAGGTTGCCCATAATGTTATGAGTTATTCTTCCTTTGAGATTATTTGTAAATTTAACTCATCTCTTTTAGATCTTGTGTATATTTCTAAAGGTGAAAGAGATAGTTTGGATAGAAAAAAGAAAGCAAAATTGGCTACATAAGATGGTAAAGTTGAACATTAAGAAAAGGAATCAAGAATATATAAAATAAGCAAATAAGGGGAGAAATAAGTAATATTTGAACATGAAGATTATGCTTGGTTACACTTAAGAAAAGAAAGGTCTCCAAGAAAACACAAGCACAAGCTATAACTAAGAGGAGATGAACCTTTTCAAGTTATAGAAAAAGCAAATAATATTGCTTACAAGATCAATTTGCCAGGTGAATATGGTGCTTATACTACTTTTGATATTATTAATTTATCTCCTTTTGATTTGTAGATAAAGATGTTGATTTGATGATAATTTTTTAAGCAAATAATAGGAATCAAGCACCTATTCATACTACACAAGCTTATAAGCAAGGAAATCATAAAGAAAAGTTGAGACAGATCTCAAATAGTTTAAATCAAATGTTAAAAATTATTGGAGATCTATTAAAGAATATTGGAGGACCACTGACAATAGGTAGAGCAAAGAAGGCCAAAGAAACTCTCAATGAATTTTGGTGGATCTCTGTACAAGAAATGAAATGTTTCTACTTCAAGAGACTAAATTCAAGCCAACAAGATTTAAGCAAAAGAGTAAGTTATAAAAAGGGCAAACAAAATGTAACCATTATTGATGTCATGTTGATGTCTAACACCAGTTTTGCACTAGCTTTATAGATTAGATGAACAGAAGTAAACTAATGCTAAAGTGGTTCTTGTGACCATCACTAGACTCATCTTTAATAAGCATTCATAGAGTTTCATAAGCTAATTGACATTAGCGTAAAAACTAATCTAACATCGAGCTCACAAGTCTAGATGTTTTAGTTTTTAAATTGCATAATTTTATGTAGTTAAGGATGGACCTTTTTCTAAATTTAGTTAGTTGTTTCCTAATTAGGCTAAGATAAGAATGGTAGTACTTTAGCTCCTAGGTATTTGCTGCCAGTAAAAGACCATTTTATTGATGTAATTAGGGAGATGGTATTATTGATTAATCAAAACATTAAGAGAATTTTTTTCTTCTTAATTAGAGGAACTCTTGTTTTAAGTTATTTAATAACTTGTAATCTTATCTAGTTTGATAATGGCGATCAACTTCGGAATCTTATCATTTTCATCCCATCTTTTCTATGAGTATATGGTTTAAATCAAACTTGTCTTGATAGAATGATCCCACATATTTTTTCATATTATTGATACTAACTAGTCATCTTAGTGCAGTTTGTATCAGAAAGCACGAAGTTTCAATAAAAGGAAGCAGTTTTTAACTTTTTTTCCTTTCTACTAAAACTATTTCCATCTTGGAACGAGTCAAAGTTTGTAAATTATTTTGTCTTGGAACATGTACAAATGTTAACCTTATAAATCTAAGTTGTAACAAACAAGGGATAAAACTAACCTTGCCAACTTTTCTTAAGAACTCATAAGCATCTCTTAGTCACTTTCGTAGGAATTTGAAATCACCAATTCATAAGGAAGTAATCTAAAAAGAAATAGTTATGAAAAAATCCAAAATGTCTAAGCCTCAACAAATATATAAAAGAAAGAGGAGCCAAGCTTCCACCTAACAAGCAAACATATCTCTTTCTAGATTAGCCTCATGTTCTATTGCTTCTTTATTTTCTTTAAATTGCTTATAACCTAAAGATTCCAAAATGTAATTTGAAAATTCAAGAGGTAATCTTAAATTTGGCATCAAATAATCAATCCTAAAATCAAAACGTGAACTAAAAAACTAGACTCTTGATTATGATGCAAGAACATTTTCATAGAAAAATGTCCCACTATTGTATCCAACTCATACGACGTTCTATTAATGGTAAGGGGGATATGAATAATACATGATGAAGCTAATTAATACATGATAAAAAAGAATGAATTATCCTAGCATTATCATATAATAACAGGTAACCATTTTTTCATTTTCTACCTCCTCTATGTCTCTAAAGGCTAGATTCCAATTCTGTTAGTAAAATAGGAAAATTCATATATCTTAAAGTACCCATTATCTATTGCACATAATATAAGACTAGGTAGTCATCTATGCTAAATAAGGTAAAAATGAGATAAGATAATCATCCTTTTGAATAGTGTGCTCAAACTTATAATACGTAGTAAGACAATCCCAACAAAAAAATTTAAAATTAGGAACATGTTATATCTAGAAAATAGAGACAAAGTAATATTATCTTATAAATTCATTGAATTGTATCATAACCAACATCTTTAAAACCTTATTTGTAAACCTTCTTATGTAATATTCATTAACAAAAATATGACTTGATTAACATAAAAACCCTTTACTTTGTATGTTACTCACTAACATTTCAATAGCTTCCACTTTTTCAGCCTTACAAACACCATTAATCAAAGTTTTATAGGTGTGAATATTAGCAACAATACTTTATTAGTCATTTCATTAATCAACATAATTATTATTCTCAAGTTTTCATCTTTGTAATTCCAGAAAATAATTAGAGTATAGATATGAACATCTAATTCTGCCTTCCTTTCACGCATTTCTTTAAAAACCTAACATAAAGATGCACACTCCTCTATATGATATTCTGCTGTCAAATCATTGGTAAGACGAGAGCTTCAAGCCCAATTTTTGGTGGCATATCCCCCACACAAGCACCATCAAAGAAGGAAGGAAAGCTACATATTTTTTCCTTAACCCTTATCTACAAATGGGTGTATAGAGAGCATCCTATCTTGTCATTTCAACATTGGTCATTCTCATTCCTATTACACCAAAGGCTTTTGCTTTTCTATGCCTACTCACGCCTCGCTGACCTACCACACAATAAAGAGAAGACAATACAAAAGAATAGTAAACAAAGAACACCACATAAAGTTTTGATTGGGTCTTATGGTAAATGAAAATATGGGCATCAATTTTAGATTGTAAGTAAACTCAATGCACATCACCACAAAGAATAATCAGAGAAGAATAAGAATATTAATATTGCATTATCCTAACTAGTTTTGTCCAATTTTAAAATGTTTATAACTGGTTGGTTTAGAGCTTTAAAGTTTTTTACATATAATCAGAACAATTAATAGGTCAATTCCTAATTAATCTGGCTAAAATGATTAGTTCAGTCTAATTTTTAATTTATTACTTATATTAACTCTTTTAAGATTTGTTTTCTACATCGCATATTCTTATTTCTGAAATCATTTGGATATATATTTTATTTAGTTTTATAATCAAATTTGTATATTCAACAATTTGTAATTTGTTTGAGCACATTCCTAATAAACCCTTTTTTGATAATAATCAATATTATTTTTAATAATTCTTATTTTTCTAGTTATATTTTAATCGAATCTTCTTTCTTTCTCAACAATTCTTATTTAACTTAAACATACTTTAATAGAATTTTCTTCTTTGAATAACAATTGGACATATTTACTTTGTAAGTATTATGATTTTTTAGATATTAAACTTTCACAACAATTATAATATCATATTAATTATTATGTTAAATTTCCTTATTTTTCTTCAGATATAAAAGGATTCATATTTAAAACTAAAACTTCATATAAATATTTAATTTTTCATAGATCACTCTATAATTTTTTTCTTTTGGTGGAACTTATTAGTCTTTTAGTTCTGGGTTAATTGATTCCACTTCTATTTTTCTATTATAGGTTTTGGGTTTTATTTCCTATTTTTCTTAATTTTTAGTTTGTATTTTTTTTTATAAAAACAAAAGGATTTTTAATTAATATTTGTAATAAAAATTAAAAATAAAATTTTTTTAGCTAAGATTGATAATAAAAATTTATAAAAAATGCTTGATAACTTTCATCTTCCTCTTTTTTATTTTATAATTATTATACTATTATATGTTAATAATATATTTTAATTTAGTTCATTTTAATATAAAATTTTATTCTTCAATTAATTAATTATCATAATTATTAAAAATTAAATATATATACAAATTTAATATAATTAAATAAAATTTATTTAATAAGAATTCAATATAAACATAAAAATATATTAATTCATTCTAACAAAATAAGGAAAAGGTGAAACAATTACAAAATAAAGATGTCTAATAGATAATCATAGTTATTATCAAGGGAATTTTTAGGTGCTGTGGAGTTGAATGTAAGTAATTGCTTAAGTCCTTATACAGTAGTCAAGTTTAAGTTTGCCAAAGCCTAACTTAGCCTTCTTTCATGATCATCGACCAAAAAATTCCTTTATTTTCAAATGCCTCACAAGAACCATGTTCTAGTGTTTCATTTAAACTCTTAAACACAGAAGTACGAAACACAAATTATTCAAAATACGAATATAAGAGATAAGATAAAGCCAATCTTTTGTTGTATAATCACATAATAAAACAGTATAATGGCTAAAGTTACTTCCAATTTTAAGCACTTTAGAATATAACCATTCAAGATTTTCCTGCTCGAAGCTCTCAACAAGAACTTTCTTTCTCAACTCTCTAACATATTAATGAATATACCTAATATTGTATAAAATGAACTACAAAGAATGTCTTTATATAGACTTATAAGAAATTAGGGACCTATTAAGTTAAACGTCCCATTTTCTTCACTAACTCACCAAGTTAGTAGGGAGTCATAACTTTTATGCCACTAACTCCTCTTTAGCATATATAAGATATGACCCACTTCATTACCATATTATTCGACCTCTTTCTCACTACTTAAAAAAGTGCTCTTATTTTGTAGTATAGTGCTCCCATTTTCTTAGTTGACTACCTCAATGTTTTTATTAAATATTGCTACATCACTGCCTCTTGAAGACAAATGCCTTGATGAGTTTAGCTATTTCAAGTCATCTTTATGCATGCTCCATCTAAACACGTTCATAGTGCAGTCATATTGTTATATGACCTAAGTTAACAATAGTTTGAGTTGTTACACAATAAACCTCAAATATTTATATACCTCTTAACCTTCTTGTCAAAGTTAAGCATCTTTCTACACACTTGAATATATCACAACTTAGTTATGTCACATGCAAATGTTGCCCATCATCAAATATTTTTGTCAATGTGCACTAAAGTATGCTAACATTGGCTTACTCTTAAGCTTTTATCAATATTACTTATTTTTTCTTACCTACTCAAAGGCCTTTTCCTTTTTCTCTTGTTAATATATTATCTTCATATCAACCCCAGTGTCAAGAATCGATTAAAGCTTACTCACACTTACACTATTATGTAATTTTGTACTTAAAGATCTAATAAACTACCCCACTAGAAAAATTTAACACTCCAATCAAAATAATATGTGGGCATTACTCCATTAGCATTTCCCTTAAAGAATCCTTATCTAAAGTTTGAAGACAATAGAAAATCTTCTTTTTTTAGAGGCACATTACCAACATACCATTACCCTCTCTTTCAAATAGTTTGCTTTTACTAGGATGCTCTTTAATAAGGCTCATTGCGCCCAATATAGTATAGTTATTGAGATATGCTTCTTTTATCGAGTCCTCACCTCTTTTTCTTTGATCATTTACAACTATGAAATTGATTTTTTCCTTCCTCATTTTTTATTTTGAGCATTTATGAGAAAAATATGGCCTTTCACAAATAAAATAATATCTAACTTACAATTAGAAGTTTTACATACCTTCTCCTTACTTTTCTCTGAGTCATTTTGAGTTCCATTATTCTTCTTACCCTTTTTGCTAGTTTGAATAGGTGTAGTATTTTAAGATCTACTAATGAATCTATAGTTGCTATTATGCTAAGGAGGTCCTTCATGTTTTACATCTGAAGCTCAATTTATGTCTATCATTGTAAGGCGCTTATAAAGTTGAACCATTTATCCTTCTCTGATATGTTTTACATGTCCAATATCAAAGATATAAATTGCCTTAGATACTGCCTTATTGAACCATCTTGCCTTAATCATTTTGAAGCTTCCTTTGTAAGTCATGAAGTCTTATTGGGGAGGAATTGATCCATTAGCTCCTTCTTCATTTTTTTTAAAATATCAATGGGAGGTCTACCAGCACTATTGTCATTTGAGGTTCTTGTCCTTCACCATAACTTTACATCACCCACCATATATATTGTCATGGTTAGCACCTTTTTTGTATCATATACCTTTGTTACTATAAAGTATTGTTCTATATCCTATAAGAAAATTTTGGGTTGTTTGGCACTTTGTTTTCCCTCAAGAACTTATGATTCTCACACTCTAATTAAAGTGCTCTCTGATTGGACTCTCGATTTCTTTCTAAACACATCGTGTTTGACTACCAAGAAATTATAGCTCATCTCCTTACAATCTTTTAATTTTTCTTAAAGTAATCTTCTTAAAGTTCAATCACCAAAGCTTTAAAATGTTTTTAAAAAGGAACTACACCCTTATTCATTCGGTTTAAAGGATCAACATTAACTCTTTTGCAGATGACCTCTTGCTACTTTTTAGAGTTACTTTTGAATTGATACGCAACTTTATGTAAGCTTTTGACAAGTTTAAAGACCTCTTAGGTTTGAGCATTAATCTCATCAAGAGCCATCTCATTTTCTCCATAGGAGCTGCTTCAATGGCCTCTAGACTGACTTCACTTACAGGAATGGTTGCGCAAGCTCCACCTTTACTATACTTAGGCCTCCCTGTGTCGACCAAACGATTAACACTCCTTGAGTGCTATCCCCTTGTAGAGAAAGTTCAGAAGAGAACTAGATCTTGGGCAAATAAATTCCTTTCCTTTGCTGGGAAAGTCCAACTCATAAAATCGGTCCTTAGTTCTTTACATGTTTATTGGAGCTCTCATATATTCCTTTCCAAAAGGTTCATCAAGTTGATTGAAAGATTACTTAAGATTTTCTATAGAGCCATTCGCTGGGAATCAAAGGTAGTGCTAAATTCAAGTGGTCTGACATTTGCTTCTTAAAGGTAGGATGCGGGCTCAACATTATTTCAGTAAAAACCACCATCCAAAATCTCATTCTGAGATGCTTATGGTGGATTCTTGAAGACCGACAAACATTATGGATCTGATGGCTACACTCTTATTTCCTTAAAAGGTGAAGCATATGGGCTATCCGTAAGACTCCTAACAATTCCCATTTTCTGAACTAGTTACCCCATCTAAGGGATCTTGTTCAGGACCAAATATCTTGCAGTATTGGTAATGGGAAGCTTGCTTCTCTATAGTTTAACAACTAGATAGGTCAAGGTTCGTTAATTCATTATCCACATCTGATCAGAGGCTCTACTGCCATCTCTCCACAGTATAATGGATTCTTTCATCGTAAGAGGCTGCCGATATTTTCCAGACCATCTTCGGAACTTGGAACCTCATTATTCTCCTACCCTCACTCTGGATACCTTCTTTTGGCATAACAGGCCCACACATACGTTATCCAACAAAACCATTTGGGATCTGTTCAGGATGAGGAAACCAGAGGTGTTTTGGCATCGCATCATTTGGCACAAAATAATCCATCCAAGAACTTCTTTCCTACTATGGCTCACTATACAAAATCGGTTGAACACAGCAAATCAGATTAGCTATATGAAAATCAATATACTATGCCCCTTATGTCAACTCCAGAAAGAAACTAGAGATCATTTATTCTTTATGTGTGAGGTGACTAATCGGATATGGAAAGTTGTTCTAAGGTGATGTAGCTGGTGTATACAAAAGACCACCTTCTCGAGTGTTATTCAGTCCTTGGTAGCACGAAGGAGTCCTATTGAGACGCCCCTATACCCCCTGGGAGGATACGAGAGTGCCACATCGAACTCACAAACAGAAACAAATAACAGACCGATGCGAAAGCATTTCAAAACGTACTACACATTCATTACATGTATTTTCGGTAACTAAAACAAACATACATTTTAAATCATTCCAAACTTGTTCAAAACATACATACATTATATCGTACGAACTTAATACAAATTTGTTCCAAAAACCGAAAGTAGCTTGAAACATAGTTATCACAAAAACTTACAACAATTCGGAATCATATATTTTATAAACAAGCCAAAATATATTCAAAATACATTTTTATCAAAACAAGACTCAGACTCCATTGGCCATTACGGTTGACTCGTCCCGGTCTTTATAATCCTTGTTCTGAACCTACACGAGGCAAATCCACCGCGCTAATCATATAGCTTAGTGAATAATAACTAATTTATATATAAAGTGATAACTCATCATACTGAATCATGTAATAGCATAAACATGTATTAACATATTGGTTTAACAATAAAATAGACATAGTGCATTTCATAATAGATTTTATAGTTAACAAAGTTGAATATCAAAAGAGGGTATAAACCCTTCAAAATTAGAATACAATTTTGTTTATGACAGAATCAAACATATATCCGGACACCAAATCAAATGACTGCTAAGCCATTTACAGAAGCGAGTAACGGGACTCATACAGGAGAGACCGAAGTCTCGACATCGAAGTGTCACAGGAGAGACCGAAATCTTGACACCGAAGTGTCACAGGAGCAGCTGTAGACTCTTCTAGGCATGCCTATTTACCCATAACTAGGACTCGACAGTTTTAAAACAAAACAAAGTCATTTCAGACATTTCATGTGCAAAACAAGTAGTCAATGATATTCACATGCAAGTAACACTTCCAATGATATAAACATGCATCAAACACCTCGGACAATCATTGTCCGGAATTCCAACACAATCGGCATAAATCAAATTCAACAAGCAGAACAAAGTAAGGTGTGACCATCTAAGATTACTCACAAAATCTTCCTTATTGCTTATTACCTCGAAGTCCCAGCAATATCTGGAAATGGTCACTCTATGCGTTCCTCTATAACATTTAACACATATACAAATCACTATTGTGCATGATTAAGCATTCATTTATGTATACTGAATATGTATGTTGTATGTTCATGACAAATTCTTGAGTATTTCCTTACTAAACTGATGTAAACATGAATTGTACTTCAAAAGTTCCAAAATTCATACATTCAATTTCTATTCCAGCTTTTGCTGGAAGCACCTCATTTGAGTCAACTTTGCATAATCAATAAGATTAAGAAAATGATGTATTTCTGTAACACTTTCTTCTAGACAATTATTCCTCCATGTCTTAAGTTTCTAATGACACTAAGATCATTCAATTTGATTCAATATTCTATGAGTTATGATTAAAATACCAAAAACTGTGTATATTTGGAATTTTGGCTAGAGCATGATCATATAGTCAAGTTGTACAGCTCATATCTCTCAATTCCAAGATCCAAAAGTTACAAACTTGATACCAATTTAAATATAAGAGAATAACCTACAACTTTGGTGAAGATACCTTAGTCTAATTCTACCTACATCAATACAGTTTATTCAATAACTATAGGACATGATTTCTATGCCTGGCAGTGCTACAGCCTAGTCAAGACTCAATTCCATGCCAATTTTGAAAGTCTTAGAGATAGAATTAAAATTTTATTTCTTTAAGAAAGTTGTATAAATAAGTCTCTAGTTTAATCTGAATCAAGAACCAACTCATTTAGAAATATACAGATCAAGTTATAATCAAAATACTAAAGTGTGTTCAGTGAAATATTCCAGGTCATACTATTCCAACAAATTCCCTCACTTTCATACAATCAATCTTTTTCAAATTAGTCCATAAGGCTATCAATTTTGTGGAGAGGTATAAAAATGTGTTAGGAATCTATTGGTTCAAGAACCAAGTCATTTGGAGGTTGGGAGAAGAAGTTATAGCCAAAAGACTTTAAGCTGTTCAGTAAAAAAAAACTCTAGTTCATAAACTCATACATGCAAACCATCACCTTTCTCTCTCTAGATTAATAAAACGCAGCTTCTTCTTCTT
>JAOTAY010000191.1:10749473-10764171 GCA_025629805.1 Erythroxylum baracoense
TTAAAAACATAATTAAGTCATATGGAATACATGTTTAATGAAACATTCCAACTAGGCTACAATTTGGGGCCTTACATGCCCTTATCCTAGGTTATGTATCGGAATGACCTCTGGATGTCCTGGTGTATACCCTTCAGTAAGGGGGCGCTACACAATCAACTGGAAAATCTGAAACAAAAGATTTATAATTATATTTATATTGCATTTATAGAATTAACATATACATTAAATATAAGTAAAATTAAAAAAGATGATAAATGAAAACCTGGAACTTCATTCAATCAAATATCCATTCCAATTACATTAATCTCAATTATCATTTAGTACAAAATTCTCATTAATGAGAGGAGCCTTATCATCACCATCATTCAAATTTATTGCACCAAATGATGTATCATTAGCTTTCTATATAAGATTATCTTTCAAGTCACTCTCATCTGTCAAACATGATTCTTCAAAAACCAATATGCTAAAAGATTGATATGGTCAAGGTAATTGGATTTAACAAAACTATTTGTTCTATTAAGAGTCATAATAAATAAATAAAATAAAATTATTAAGAATTTACAAGAAATTATATTCAATTTAACAATAATGATAACATAAAGCTTTAAGTTGTATCAAACAAAGACCAAGTCGTTCAATCTTTTATACTCCAATCTATTCATTTTCTTGAAATAGATGAATTAATATGTGTTCCAATTCCTTTCAAACCTTGTTATACTTACGCATTAACTTAGAATTTGAATTGCAAATCTTTGCAATTCTATAATACAGTCTCAATTAGTCCCACCATGCAACTGTAAGACAACAAAAGTAATATTATAATCAAAATAAAATGATGATAAATATCCAACAAGTAATAAAGGTGAAATATATAGATATATATATGTACGTGTTGCTATTTAGCAATTGGTATCCCAAAACTATCAAAAACATCCTTATAAACCTCCACTTGTGAGCTTAGGAGATTTTTCACCATCTTATGGGTAATAATTGTTATAATAATTAATAGCATTCTCCTATTAACTTCAACTTTTTTTTTATAAATTTGGTCTAAAATAGATATTAGGATTCAAAAATGCCCCAGCTGCAAACAACAGAGAGTAAAGTTATCTTTCTCATTTCACATTAATGACTGCAAGATAATGTGTATACAAAAAAGGCATATTTTTCATATTACCCTTAATTGCTTCCGTCACCCTCTCCATAACATCATAAAAATAATTCATAGTTGTCTTCTCGTCACTATTAGCTAAAAAAGGTACTCTCATTAAAAGCTCACAAACTCCGATTACAAATTGACACTAAGACCAAATATGATTTGGTCGTTTCTTATATGTCAAACTTAATAGTGAGTGACCTTACTTTGGTTACTGAGGTGCCTTCAAAACATTAAACCTAAAGTGGACCACATGTCCTTAGCAGTTTCATACTTACAAGTCTCATGTATGATATCATTATCTATGTTGTTCAACAACATAATGCAAGCAAATGAGTACTTTATCCTCAATATTTCATAAGCATCATAGTCCCTTTTGTGTTAGGTCATATTGCCTTCCTCAGGAATGTTCATGTTTATGTTTAATAGTTCAAGAGTCTCTTGCTTCTTTAGTATATATTAGATTTTCATATTCCAAATCTCATAAATTTCGTCTTTTAGTTTCTCGTCGTTGTTAAGTTCAACGATAATATTCTTTCATGCAGTTTTCATAATTAAAATACAAAATGTTTACAAAAAGAAATAATATATTTACGCGTCAATGTCTTGTCATACATATATATTTTGTGAATAATTTATTTTCAATTATTTACAAAATCAAAAGAGCACATATGTTCTCGATCATCTTTCATATGACAAATGAATACCGATTATCATACTTAAGAAGAATTGTCATGTAACATTCATATAATATATGTATTGATAATTTGTATAGTACCAAACTTGACATACATAAATAAAACATAATTCATATAAAATTATAATTATTCTATTTTTAATTAGAAACACATTGCTAATTATTATGGAACTAATCAAATTAAATTATGAATTAGAAACTTATTTCTAATTCTTATACTAATAATTTCAATTTAATTAGAAAATTATTTTTCATTAAATATGTTATGTGAATTAATTAAATTAAATTAAATTCAAATTTTATTTCTAATATGATATTAATCCCATTATTTTTTAATTTAATTAGAAACTTATTTCTAATTATATATATTGAATGAATCAATATTTGAGTAATAATAATTGTTTTTAATTCAATTAGAAACTTACTTCTATTTTTATTCAAATTATGAACTTAATAATTTAAATTTAATTAAAAAATCATTTCTAATTAAGGTTAAACCAATCAGTTTTAAATTTTATATTTCACTTAAAAACTTATTTCTAGTATTATCAAATTCATATGCATCATATATATGAATTCAAAAACTTTTTTCTCAATTTAATTAAATATAATGTGTATATATATGAATATTGATTAATGGGTTCTTATAAATCCAAATATATAGCTTAAAGTGATCTATATCCTATTTTATTTTACAACTCAAGACATTATTAGACTTGGCCATATTTACTATCCTAGAATCCAGAACATAGGTGCCTATATATGTTCTATAGTTTATATCAAAAGACACAACCCAAAGTCACGATGAAACAATCGACTCACTTACGTTTTTCCTGGTCTATATGCATATATGGGAGCTTATTTTATGATAGGGTAAAGATTGGTCCATTTGGCCCAAACATTAAATATGTAAACCTAAACACATTTTTCAGTCGTCTATCCCTCTTTCAGTCTCTGTAACTGGTGGAAGCATCAACATCTAACGAGAGGTAATAGAGCACTTCGCGATATTCTAGAGGAAGCAGTGACTGTGGGAGCGGTGTGTTGCAGAATTGAACGGAGAGGACGATGTTTATACGGGAAGCAACAAAAGTTCTTTCTGAAATCTATTACTAATATTACACGCAACATTTAAATAAAAGCCTCAGTGTTGTAATCATACACTCGTGTATTAAAACCGATCTCTAATGATTATATGGACATGTTGAAACTGAATGAAGTTTGTTTTACTCTTTCTATATCTTCTGTGATTCTATGTATCTCTCCCTCTAATTATTTTTCTACTGCACTAAACAAATATCACGATAGAATTTACGTGTTGTTTTATTATCTTAAAAACTTTATCAACAATTGGTATCAAAGCGGTCGAATCTGGGAACGATTATGGTAGAAGGCATGAGACGCGTAAAGCTGCGAAGGTTGGAAGAAAACTTGAGAGGCTTTACAGAGGTTCAAATCAGAAATGAGAAAATGTTCCTGGAATCACAAAGCAGGCATGAAAGGATGTTGTTGGAGTCATAAGAAAGGAGTGAGAGGATGTTGTCAAAGATTCAAAACATAACACAGAAGGTAGAAAAAGAGATGTTGGAATTATGAACCATACTTCTGCAAGGAGTGTAGACGTAAGGGGAAGAATTTGGAGTAGCAGAACCTACACCACAGAGTATCCAATGGAGACAGGAGGGGAATGAAAATGCTACACCGATGAGGATGAGTAGGATCGGATTTCCATCATTCGACAGTGAGAACATTAAGCTGTGGCTATACTATTGTAAACAATTTTTCCATTTGGGCTAGACTCCAGAAAAGATAAAGGTGAGTATAGTTATTCTGCAGATGAACAAACGAGCTCATGAGTGGTATCACTTATTCATTCAAAATTGTGATAAGACAGAGATGGTTGAATGGGGCAAGTTTACTAAAGCTCTCAAACAGAGGTTCGATGCGGAGATCTTTGACGACCTAGTGGGGGATTTCAATGACTTAAAGCAAAATGGAATGATACTAGACTATTTTGCCCAGTTTGATCATCACTCAAACAGGCTCTCTCTACCAAAGGAGTATCTAGTTGGTTTTTTTATTAAGGGCTCAAACCCAAAATTGACATAACTGTAAAATTACATAAACCACATTCTTTGCATCAGGCTTACACTTTAGCTCAGAAATAAGAGAAGATACTACTTTTAGTAGGAAATACTATTCTAAACCAAGTCAATACAACGAAGAACGTGAATAATGAAGGTAATTTTAACCTCACCTCAGGGTTGTCACAAATATCAATGGTAAACTGAAGTTCAAGTAGAGAAGGAATACTACCTACACCAACTTCAACATTATGCTCACCATCGGTAAGGTCTTTTAAACCCTCAAAATCTATTAATAGTAAGGATTTTGATGATAAAAGGGCGAAGGGTCTCTGCTTTTGGTGCGATGAGACATGTAATTTGGGCCATAAGTGTAAGAAGAGACAGCTACAATTTTACGTAATTTTGGGGGAAGAGTATGGTGGAAAAACATCACCAAAACAAAAGAAGGAAGAATTTGAAGCAAGTTTTGGAGAAGAAGACTGTCCAATTGTTCCAATGCAAGCTATATTGGTGTTATTTGGAGAGATGGAGTTTCAACAAATGAGATTAATGAGGATGCATAAGAGACGAAGAATTCACATATTGATTGACAATGGTAGTACGCATAATTTCGTTGACACAATAGGGGGTTGTGGCCTTTAAGAGATAGAATCAATTTCCATTACAGTGAGAGGTAGACTACAGCTAGAATGTTTGCAATGTTATAAGAATTTTATCTGGACCATATAAGGGACGCAGTTCACCTTAGATGCTCTGATATTATCGCTGGGGGTTGTAACATTGTATTAGTGGTTGGTTGGGTTAAACAATGTATTATGTAAGTTTAGAGATAGAACGATGACGTTTAACTAGGAAGGATGACTTGTGACGTTGAGGGGAAACCCATAAGGTAGATCTAGGGTCATTTCGAGCAAGGAATTCCATAAAACTCTACAACGCTCAACGAGCGACCAATTGTTCATAACGCAACTATCGATCCCCATCGAATATCAACTGCAACAGATGAGACTAAAGGATGAACTGTGGAGTGCATTTGATGAGATTATTGTAGTCTTATCTAAATATAAAGTGGTGTTCCGGGAATCGAACCATCTTCCACCAAGCACAATCATCAGATCATTTTGAAGGAAGGAGTCAATACCGTTAACGTGTGTCCATATCACTACTCGGGAACACAAAAGGATGTAATAGAGTAGTCCGCAAAGGATCTTATGAAATAGGGGTTCATCTGTTATAGCTACAGCCCTTACACATCATCGATGATTCTTGTCAAGAAAAAGGATAACTCCTAGTGCATGTGTGTGGATTATCGGGAGTTAAACAAACATATAGTGAAGGATAAATTTTTTACAACACTCATCAAAGAGTTGTTAAACGAATTGCATGGAGCTAGTTGGTTCATCAAATTGGACCTGCACTTTAGGTACCTCCAAATTCAGATGCAGACGGAAGATGTTCTGAAGACGACCTTAAAACATATGAAGGGCATTAAGAGTTCTTGGTTATGCCATTCGTCTTGACAAATGCTCCTTCAACGTTTCAGAGGCTAATGAACGATTTGTTTAAACCATACTTGTGTCTTTTTTTCTAGTATTTTTTTATGATATCTTAATCTACAACTCATTGTTGCCATTGCATATAGAACATATCTCAGTGGCTTTGCAGACATTGAAGGATAATCAACTGTTCTTATGAGGGAGCAAGTGTGTGTTTGCGGCACGCCAAGTTGAATATTTAGGCTACACAATTTCAGAAGGTGTGGCAACAGACATCTGGAAGTTTAAAACCATTGAAGAATGGCCTGAACCTAAGCCAATTAAGGAATTAAGAAGATTTATGGATATTACTAGGTATTACTGGAGGTTTATTAAAGGGTATGGGATGATGGCTAAACGATTGACATAATTATTAAAGAAAGAACATCTAGCCAACTGGGAATGGCAACAAGAGGAGAAGGCAGCCTCCAAGAAATTAAAAGAAGCAATTTTGTCAGCCCCATTATTGGCATTGCCAAATTGTTCAAAAACTTTTATGGTGGAGGCAAATGCAAGTGGACAGGGGATCGAGGTTGTGTTACAACAGGAAGGTCATCTTATTGCCTTCCTCAGTAAAGCATTAGCTAGAAGACACCACAAATTATCCACATACGAAAAAGAATTCTTGGTAGTGATAAAGACAATTAAGTACTGGCATCATTATTTGAGCTTCAAACCGTTCATTGTTAAAACAGATCACCAGAGCCTTAAATACATGTTAGATCAACATCTATCCACTCCTTTCCAACTGTCGTGGCTACCGAAACTCCTTACCTACGACTTTGAAGTGCAATATCGTAGTGGGAAGGAAAATATGGCTGCAGTTGCCCTTTCAAGAATCACCAATGCAAAGATATTGATGATATTAGTAACGCAAATACATGGTAGGCTATTAGAGAAAATTAAGAAAAGTTTCCAAGAGGATCGAGCGATTCAAGATATCATTAAGAAGTTGGAATCTAACAGTATGAAGTCTAGCGTGTACGAATGGAAGAATGGATTATTGAGGTGGAAGAGGCATTTAGTGGTGGGCGCCAACAAAAACCTGCAATAACAAATTATAGGAATTAGTCATGATGACACCATGGGAGGACATGTAGGTGTAATGGCAACAACAAAGAAACTGCAAAATATGTTTTTTTGGAAAGGAATGGCTAGGAATGTTCGAAACCATATTCAGAAATGCATGAACTGCCAGAGGAATAAACACGATAGTTCTGCTTATCTTGGATTATTGCAACCTATTAAGATACCAAAAGGAAGCTGGAGGGAGTTAAGTGTCGATTTCGTTGAAGGAATTTTGGTATCAAAGGGAAAGTCAGTCATTTTAGTAATTTTGGATCGATTTACAAAATATTCCCACTTTTTTCCTATTAAACACCCCTACTCTGGTTGTGACATTGTTGAAGTGTTCCTCAATAATGTGTTTAAGTTATATGGTATGTCAGAATCGATCATTAACGACAGGAATCCTGTTTGCCTGAGTAAGTTTTGGCAAGAACTCCTTCGGCTATAAGTAGTTAAACTGAAATACTTAACCACCTATCACCCGTAGATGGACAGGCAAATGGAAGCGATGAATAAAATTCTCGAAACATACTTATGGTGCTTTTATAGTGAAACATCTCAGAGATGGAGCGAATGGATACCTTTAGCGGAGTGGTGGTACAATACGACGTATCACGCTTCGATCGATTCTACACCATTTGAAACCTTGTATAGATATCTGTTGGCTCAAAGGTTATGTTTAACGATTTTAATGATAACTTTACAATATTTCAAAATTTTATAATATTTCAAAATTCAAATTGGATTTGTTTTCTTATATAGACAACGGTATAATTCTTCGAAGGAAATAAAATCATAGAATAATTGCTTCTTTTCTTCCAGGAACCTTCTTTATAAACTTATCTAATCAGAAATGGTTCTATGATATTCGGAAGGTTTATACTAATTCGAATAATTAGCTTCCGAAGCCCTGACAGAACATTCATCTTAACGTCTGAATATCGAAGATTTCAGCAGAAATGATATCGTAGATTAAGCAACGATTAGTTGAGGAACATTTCTACTTAAGGAATAGCCACTGCAGAATTGAATGCAAAAGACGATGTTTACACCGGAAGCAAAGGAAGTTCTTTCTGAAATTTATTACTAATATTACATGCAGCGTTTAAATAAAATTGCATGTATCTTTAATTTTTTTTGTTGATCAAATTTAGATTAGCATAATATAGAAAAAATAGGAGTCAATTTTGTAATTAATTATGACTAAAGTTTTTTTTAAAAGAGAGAGATGTAGTCAAAATTTCAGTAAAGTTTTGAAGACTAATTTAAATAAACTATTTTGTTTAAAGAAAGAAATTATAATAGAAAACAGAAAGAGTAATAGAAAGTTATAATTTGTTTTTGGTACCCTTAATGATTCCAACAGTGACTACTTAAAAGCCCTTTTTATATGAGGTTTCACGTAAAGTTACATGCACATTTTGTATTAGCTGAAGGCCAAATGTTAGTAGAGAGGAGTTTTTTAAAAATCACCTGATTGGATTTAATCAACTAACCCAATCAGTTGATGACTAAACACATTTATTAGTTGTTTGACATAGTCAAACTCAAACTTTTCAATCAACCAAAAAATGACTGATAAGTCATTCACCAAATAGGGTCTTAATTTCTTAACTGTTGGAGCGAAACGCTCCTCATAAAAGAATTTTCAAAAATAGCATATTGGGTTCAATCTGATATAATTATCATCAATTTGACATAATCAAATAGTCAAATACCTCTAACTCTGCCAAAAAGATAATTAATTAGTCATTTATCAAATAAGTTTATAATTTAGTTTTCATCCACGACGGAAATTTGGCAAAGAGATAATCAAAAATAAATTTGGTAAAATATTATCTATTATTTTTAAACTTGGATAACAATATTTAAAACAAGATGCTCACTTTCTGAAACAAACACGTACAAATCGTATATGGAGATATTAACTTCAACTTTATCACGGGATCATGATTAAGATACATATATACAGTGTTGCATCTTATTCATCATGATTAAGATACATATGTGGTATTAGTAAGAAAATTTAAAATAGATATTCATCATTGAAGCTTATCACTGGATGAGCTTCTTCCTTCTTTTCTACATGTTAAAAGGACTTCCGTAAGAATGTCAATGGATCGTAGGGGCCTGCAAGTTAGGCCCCTACAAGTTAGAATAGGCCAGTCCGTAATTCGGCCAGTCAATAGATTGACAGGCTTGTAATTTGGGCTATGACCTAATAAGTCACGGGCTGGTCGAACCAGCCCGACCCACTATTTATTTTTCAAGTAAAAAATTTTAAAACAAGATCGTTTTGAAAAAATAAGCGGACTAACCTGTGTTACGGCCCACTAATAGTTCAACCAGCCTAGGCTAAAAATAGGTCAAATCGAGTCATTATTGACATCCCAAAATTTCTAAAGAAATTTTTTTACTTTTGTGTACTTTTAAGTGAACATTATATTATATTTATAAATAATGTTAAGATCTTAACTGAATATTCCTTTCATCATCACTAACCCATATATGAAGCCATTTGGTAATAAGTAATCACTACAATTGAATAAATGTTGTAGAAAATTGAACAAAATTATCTACATATGCTAGTTAACAATAAGCTTCTTTTTCTTTTTCTTCTGTGATGTGTCTTTTGCCACGACAGATCCTAATATGGATTACGAGCCATTTCACGGATTTGATCAAGACAGAATCCACATATAGATCGTGGACCATAAAGTGAGTGCAAGGGCAGCAGCCAAATATGTCCACAGGAAGAGAACTGAGCACTCTTCTTGACCCACGTCAAACAGCTGCGTCATGGTACCTGCGTTACCATAACAGTCGGTATGAAACTTTACTATATTAACATGTCAGAAAACAAAAACAAACTGCATGAATTAAGGAGGAGAGCGTTAGTGAAAAATGCAAGAGGAATAAGTAAAGTGGGTGGAAGACAAAAGGCTCACCAATGTTCATGGCAGGTGGCAGAGTGTACTGAACCATGAGCACGAATTGGAAGAGACGGTCTGCTGGTAGGAAGCCAAGGCTGCTAGCCGCTTCAACAACCCAAATACCAATTGCTGGGAGTATCACAAATCGAACACAAATCACCCCGATGATGACAATTGGATTTATCTTCGAGGATCTTAAACCTTCAATGGGAAAACAAACATAAGTAAGAAGATTCGTTTTAAGATTTTCTTGTACTGTGTTTCCTTAATCTTTTTAACACTACAAAAGATTTTGTATTTTTAACCTTGAGTGAGGTTGCCTCCCAGTATAAGGGTGATACAAGAAAGAGTTCCATCCCTATAGCACACGAGTAAGACCTCCACTTTCAGAGTTGGCCCAGAACATGGGACTTAACTGAACAAGCAATGTTAGAAAGAAACATTTATAGTACACATGGTGCATACCCAAGTAATTTGACAGAGTCCTGGATCACTCGTAATGGAGCATTATCGCCAATTATCAACTCTTTCAGAAATGAAACTGCTCCAAAGACAAGTCCTAAAATCTGAGCAAGGAAAAGTGAATTTAAGTTGGTGGGGACAATTGTGCGAGTTTAAGACAAAAAAAAAAAGGGTTTAAATTACTTTCGACACCTCCCAATTAATGGACAAGTGTCTCATGTAAAAAAGAACTTACCGCACCGAGCGTTGGGGGCGCTAAGAGCTCTTCCAATAACTGATGTAAAAATCCTAGAAATGGACTCCAGCAGGCCTGCCTATTTCCATGTTCGTGGCCGCCTTCATGGGAAGCACTCTGAATAAATAAGGACGTCAAACAGTTGGTTTCGTTTCAGTTTTAGGTGTGCTTGTGAGGTGTCTAAACACACCATACAGAATAGCTTTTATGCTTAATGTCTACCAAGTAAAAGGATGCTTACAGCCTGGCTTTCTGTAACGTCACTTGGATTGGCTGATGACACAACTACAGCAGCATGGCCCTGATCGCTGTCCTTGAGAAGATGAGTTTCATCGGAAGCTTCCAAATCCTTGTTGGGTTCTTTTGACAACTCCTCGGCTATTTCAAGTGCTTTGAATTTCATAGCTGAACTTCGTACCAGTTGGTAAGTATAGGTCCAGATGAAAAAACCACCAAGCTAAACAAAATATAGCCCAAAGAAATAAATGGTAAATTAGATATATATTTGAATAACATGGATTTTTTGTCCTATAAGTACAGAACAGTTAATAGTCTCAGTACCGCCATAGAGAAAGATGCGTACGAGAGTCCGATGGCGCGGCAAGTGCTTGGGCTGCCAAATGGACTTGCATTCTCGTCGCAGATTGCAGGGATAATTATTAGGAGAAGATTTCCCAAGTTTCCTATCCAAAAAAGCATTACAACACATAGCTATTGAGATTCAACCATTGAACGAACAGAAAAAGCTCAACTTGTCTATCGATCAGGCAAGTTACCTGATGAACATGAAGCAATGACAAGCCCTTCCACATGAGGCTTGGGTCTTAGTATCTTAACAACAATCCAACCCAAAATCCCTCCGATCAAGAAAGTGAGGCCTATGTTAATGGGCATGAACCACCTGAACAGATTGTCGTAAAAAATGTCAGCTTTGCAGCTCAAAGCAATGTCAGGCACGCGAAAAGTCTCAACTTTAGGTGCAATTTTTAAACTTTACACATTTTTTTTCTCTCTTACTGTCTGGCAGCTCGTAAAACTATCCTAACTGCATGCCATATGTTCTAAAGTTCTCTCTTTTTTGCCCTTTTTACGGAATATGCCGAGATGTTTCGGTTTGAAATGTTCATCTTTCTTGTTTACGACAATTTAATGTTAGAGAGTTAGCCTACCATGAGATAATGTCTTGCAATGTCACAGTCTCCGCTAGGCAAGCAAACATGAGCGAGGGCGTAAACACCACAAACACAATCTGCAATTCAAAAATCAAAATTCCTCATCATTACTCAAGCTTATACATATTTTTATATTTTCGTGTTATGACTCTGAAGGGCGATCTTCTTCATATCGGTGAGGTATATCAGGAATTTTCTACTGTAGTACTCCCCAAAGAAATGCCTCCTTTACTTTGGGTTCTTCTATGTATATTTGTGCCTTGAAGGAAAAGGAAAACAGAAAACAGAAAACAGGGAAAGTTTGAAAGGTTTTAAGTGCACCTTATTGAGGGATTTTCGACTACTGACAGAAAGAAGATTGCAACAGTCGGTGGCCATGACAGCTCCCAAAACGCTTATTAATAAGACTTGTAGAATTGGCATAGAAGCCACCTCAAACAATGACCAGAAACCCATCTTAACGTATGTAGCGAACTGCCTCCCCAAAAGATGGACAACAGCAATGAAGAATCAGACAGAGGTAGGCGTACGTAATTCCAATAGATAGCCTTCTTAAATATACGGTACTGTCATATGTCCTCGAACATGAACCTTCCTATGTAGACACAAAAAACAGCCTGCTGATCCATAAAAGAAAAGAAAAACCCCGAGGAGAAGCACAGGAGAGAAAAGAAAACAGCTTAGAAAGAAAGACAACAAAACGCAAGTTGAACAAATAAACAAGGAACTGAGGGAACTAACTAGTTGATGTCTGGATTCTGAACAGAGCTGGGCGATGTAAATATGCACGAGAATATGCAGCGCTCGACTGGGGTAGGAATCAACGCCATGACACCTGCCTCATTAGTCATTCAGCGTTAGTTGATTCATGTTAATCCAAAAGCCTTCAGAATGTGGTCCTTTTAAGCCTTTTCTACTAGTAATTATTGAATGGATTTGTCCTACCAAGATAAAGATAGAATAACAACATAAGAAACATAATATGGTAAAACTTGAAAGACAAAGATATTCTTATCTACTGGAACAATGAGACGATGAAATAAAAGAATTCCTTTGTCATTATACTTCTTAATTCTTATATTAAAATTTTGATTCGAATGTCTCGATACCATTAATTAAAGTTATTTTTAAATCCTTGGTATGGAAACCTTCTTATTTTGTTCTCGTTATGAATATGAAAATTTTACAATTTCTTATACAAAACCAGTGAATAATAAAAAGAGCGAAAATTAATACCTAAAAGAGGAAAAGATTGTGAATAAGGTAGCTGTCAAATCAAATGCAAACGAGGGAAGGTACCTCAGCTGGGCAGGGGATGGCCTTTGCCAAATAACCTGTTACAATACAAGAGTTTTAAAATTACCAAAATTATCAATAAAAGAGACTTGGAATAGGTTTAAAGGAAAAGGATCTGTTCCCACCTGAACTGTATCCAATCAACCATTACTACATTTGCAAATCCTGTCATTATAAAGTTTCGGTGGTAAAAACGGCGAGTGAAAAGGCCTCCGTATGATTTGACGGGAAGCTTCCTTGCACATGTAGTCATGAGCATGAGGACAAACTCCTTAATTTATTGCTGTCCCCACTTCTATCTGCCGCTTTTGTTTCATTCTATGCCTCTCTGAACATGCTTTTCTTGAAAGTTGAACCTGTGATTTAATTGTAATTGAAATATTACAGTTAAATTAGATTAAGAATATTTTAATTTAACTTATTATTTAAGTGGAAAAGAAGTAAAATGGCATGATGACGTCGAGTTCTGTTCAGTCAAATGAAAGGAACGGTAGCGGTTGGTGGGGGAAAACACTGACCATCAAATGAAAATTGAGCAAATAATAGAGAAGAGTACAACTCAGGTATGCGAGTCAAAACCATGGTCATTCAAAATTTTCCAAAGTTCCTCCTTGGGGGGTTGAATTTGATCTAAGAGAATCTTAAAATTCTGTTTTTGCTTTTTGCTTATTTTCCAAGAACCTTCCTCAGAATTTTAACTGCTTTTTGCTGTCACTTATTTTCCAATCTTATATATGAAGAACCTTCCTCGTTAAGCACTTTGTTACAGATTCACGTACGGTAAATACTCACCTCATCTTTTACCACGAAACATCCTCCGCAGAATCGAATTTAAACTTGAAAGGTTCAATTCCTGCTCTTTGTTTTTAACCCAAAATAACCTTAAACAGGGAATGAAATTTTATTAATTATAGCAAGATAATAGAACGAAAGGTCGAGAAGTGTGTAGCGACAGGAATACGTCATCTCTAGATCTATTATTGTGATATAAGGTTTAATCTTATTGCCAATACAGTTGTAGTAGCGTCGCGATCAGAAAAGGTCAAATTCCGTCAGTCCTTTTCTCTTGGATGAGTTATTGAGTAGGCAGACAAAAGTTGAACAGAAACAAGAGGTCCCCAGGATTTGGATATCGGAAAGATTAACACATGTAAAACAATGTATGTAAACATGGCGTTTTAGAGAGATCGCGATGATTAGAGAAACAAATTAACCTGGTACGTGCAGAGACGATGAAGTTGAGAAAAATACGCGGAAATATAAATATAAATATGAATATTTTTTCGTATATTCTTATTTATTTTCTTTCATATTACGTATTTTTTGTGCTTATTATCTTTTAATAAGATAAAAAAACTAGTTATCCACCTCATCTATTCAATATGTATTTTAGGTAGACACATGTTAGTGCTTAGAGATATCACACAACCTATAATGTTGCTGAATATTTGTTATGAAGATATCCAAGTTTCGTCTGTACATAGTGAAACATAACTAACGTGAATGAACCAAATTTTCGTCCCAAATAAACCAATAAAATCAATAGTTTGAGGTTTAAAACGTAAAGCCATTCATTAGTGGACTGCAAACCAATAACGTGGAGAATTGCGTTTGTGACACAAAAGTTTCGTGGCAATGTATAACTCTGCAACTGACCAGCTGATGTGGTATGTATGTCCCATGGAGAGCCGGCTGTTTAACTGTCTGTTTAGTTACTGTCTTCAAGATGCAAAGACGGAACGAAACAAAAATTTAGAGACAGAACAGAACAAAAATTAGAAACAATAAACTGTTTGGTTATGAAGGACAAAACAGAAAAAATTATCTTCGTCTGGAGGACAAAATGTGTTTAGTTGCAATGTACAAAAAAAAAAGTATTAATGACGAAAATACCCCTATAGTATAATATGATTGAAAATATGTAATTCGTTGATTATTTTATAATTGTATCAATATTTATTTTAAGTGTATTTATAATTTTTTAATTACGATGAAATAATTACAATATAATTAATTAAATTATTATTATTATATAATTAATTACATTATAT
>JAOTAY010000191.1:10769054-10782115 GCA_025629805.1 Erythroxylum baracoense
GCTGCACATTTTGCGATTGACACTACTTATTTTGATCTTCCACCCATTGGGTGTCATGTACTCCTCCTAGAGGATATATCGGGAGTTTGCTTCCCCAGACACGTTGTGTAATCGGTTTCTTTTTCCCTCTTATATATATAAAAAAAGAAAACAGGGGATATATAACATGGGAGTCGTAGAGAACACTATTCTCCCTTCACTCTAAAGAATGTAGCACTATTTCCTAAATCAAATTCCTCATCTTGCTTTAAGAGGCTCGTTATCTTAGACCAGCTGCGTGAGATCTGAGAAGAGAAGATTGAGTTCATAGTAGTTGCCCAAGGAGAGTCAACAAGACTCGATTTGAAGATGGTGAAAAGGCAAAGAGAGAGTAAAAAATGAATCTAAAGTTTACCCTTACGTATATTCATATATTGACAGACCGAATAGACCGGTTTATCGAAAAATCGACCGATCTAATAAATCAGACGATTTTCATATTGAGAAGTTATTGAATGAAACTGAATTAGATAATTGGCTAGTTTAAACTATTTTCGATCGAACCGATCGATTTTTAAAATATAGGTAAAAATTTTAACTAATGGTGCACAAAAGTTAGCAATATTGGCAACATTGGTTACCACCTCCAAACACTGAAAATGACTGCCAATGCCAGGCATTGGAATCTCGATGCTGACTGCCAATGTCAAGCAATGGGAATGACTTCCAACACCAGACGCTATTGACTTTTATTAATATTTTTAATTTCAAATATTATTTTTAAATTTCAATTATTCATAATTTGATGCTAATGAATTGTAATATTATGGATAAATTGAAGCTCACTGTTAAAGAATGTTTTGAAATCGCACAGAGGTGGTTTATTTATTTTATAGTTAATGAGCATGACGATAGGTGATACATATACACAATTAGCTGTGTTTAAATATCTAAAGGTAGTAAATATTTCTAGTTGGCATTTGCATGATTACCGAATTATGTATAAATTAGCATCATTATAAATTGTATCATACATTAATAGATTGTACAGACGTGAACAATAATATACAATTTATGAAGTTTTTTTGAATATGTGTAGAATTTGTTGTATGACTAAAAGCATTAATATTAAGTTTTAATTTCCTACAAAACCTATTGTCATACACCCAAATCTTTCATTTGTTATGGTGTTTAATGTACTGAACTTCTCTGAATGGAGTGAACAAATCCAGTTTTATCTTAGGGGGGCTTGGACTTGGATTTGGCACTTAAAATTAAGAAACTAGCTGCTCTGAATGTTTTGAGCATTAATGGTGGGAAAATTTATTTTAAGAGGAGATACTTAGATGTCCCAATGAAAAGATACGAGAAGATTATATTTAAAGACTATGGGGGGGGAGGAGGAGGAGAGTTGATCAAGAATGATATGACACAGATGAAACTTATCGAGGACATCATCATCAATAGAAAACTTTGACGTACAAGAATACAGGTAAATGATCTCAAAATGAAAGGTCATTCTCTTTTTCATAAGTCTTTTAAATATTTTCCTTCAAGTCTTATGTCTTGTATTTAGCCTAAAAATTTAATATGTAATACTTCACTCTTAATTATTTAGCCTAACATTTCATTACTTAGCCTAAATATGTTTTTGTAATGACTTGTTTAATTTATTTATTTACTTATCTTCTTTATTGTTTGTGTATTTATTTACTTATTTTATTTTTTATTTTTATGTTGTTTTATATTTACTTTATTACTTATTTTTATATTTTATTTATACATAGTTGTTTATATTTTATTATTATTATCTTTTATTTCTATTTTTATGTTTATTTTTAGTTATTATTAATTTATTATTTTAATATATAAATGTATATTTTTTCCATGTGGGTCTATCGGAAATAGTCTCTCTACCAGTTAGGGTTAAGGTTGTGTATTACTGAACCTCTCCAGATCCCGCATATCAACGAGACTTTTACTAGATTATTATTGTTACAAGATGACCAAACTACTTTTCGTGGAAAAGGAAAGCATGTCAATGAGTTATTAATGTTTATACATTTAGATGTATGTGACCTTATCTACACTCATAGTAGAGGTGGATACTCATATTTCATTATATTCATATATGATCATTCTAGATATGGATGTGTGTATTTAATGAAACAAAAGTCTAAATTATTTTAAAAGTTCAAAGAATTCAGACTTAACGTTGATAAGCTAATTGGTAAAATTATTAAGACATTTAAATATGATTGATGGTCACTTATTCAATGAGTTTCTTGGTTATTCAAAAGAGAATAAGATTCTCTCACAATAGACTCTATCTAAAACTCCACAATATAATTAAGTGTTCGATAGGAGAAACTATACTATATTACATAAAATACATTATATAATGAGGCATGCAGTTCTTTCTATCTCCTTTTGCAAATATGCCTGTAAAACTGTTGTTTACCTTTTAAGTTGAGTTCTTTTCAAATTAGTTGCTAATACCCCATATGAGATATGGACTAATAGTATTAAAGTTTTTACATTTAAAGATTTGTTCAATCTCTTTTAAAGTTTTGTTCTATCTTGAAAGCATTTTTAGTCCTATCTAATTCATCCTCTTGTATAACTCTTTAGTTTTGTAACTTTTGTTCAAACTCTACAATAACAAATAGTGAAGATGTAATATTAGGGTTTTTTACGTTCACTTTTCAAACTTTCATTGACGCAATGATTAAGACATTTCTATTTTCATACTTTAATCTTCTTTCTTATTGTTTTCACCTTTCTTTTTTAACTCTTTAATTTGTAATTTTTTAAGGTTATAATTCATGCTTTAGGAATCTATTTCAAAGAAATTGATTTTATTAGGTTTACGTTTAGGTTGTGATTGAATTGGTTTTGCTAGAGAATAACTGGGAATTATGGGGTTGAAATATTGATTATCTTTAATTCTTTCCAATTTCCCATTGATATTATTAGGTTTAGGTTGTTATTGAAACAGGTTTGTTGGACAAGAATTGGGGATTGTGAGGTTGAGACATTATCTTTGATTCCTTTTAGCTTTGGTTTGTTGTCCTTATTCATCTAAGAAGAATATATATCTTGTTGGTGTTAACTTCCACAAAACTATATTTAATTTGTGTAAAGGTTTTAGGCTTTAAGCTTCAGTAGAACTCCAGTTCAATTTGAGACTTAAAGAAGACACATATTTGATTTTACTTCATTTCTTGACCTTCTATGAAGTTTCTAGGGACCATTTGAAGTTGAAGACAATTGTATGGGGATTACAGATGAAATGATTAAATAGAAATATGAGATTTTAAGTAGTGAATGAAACCATTTTACCTTAAAATAATTAATAATTTATTAATTTATGGACTTATTGAGTTAGTTCATGGACATATAACTTATTTGAGCTAGCGTTCCTCATTCTTGTCTTGTCGCACAACAATTTGACAATTGCAAAATTACAAGCAGAACATGTAAATTAAAATGTGAAGGAAACAAAGTAAAGATTTGTATTTACTATCTAGTGATTATGACTTATGGAGTATGTGATATATGGTAATATACTAATAGGTCAACATTTATAAATTACAATTACAAATATTGTTGTCACTTCTTTAAATTCAACATACAAGAAAATTATGTCAGTAATCATCTGTGTAAATGCTTTTAGTTAGTGTCTTGCTTTTCTAAAATAACTCTATCATGTCTTCTTGTCTTGTATGTTTGTTTTGTTTTGAACTTTCCTATAAAATATAATGTACTTAGTAAGATAAGTATTTTTCAAAATTTGTTACTTTCTTAGAATGTGTAAATCTTATAGTTACGTCAAAAACACAAAATTAATTTTCTCATATTTATTTACAGCAACAAGGAAAAAATAGACTCATAATATATCTTTTGGAGATGACGAAGCACACTTTTAGTTAAAGGAAAAAGGAAAGGTATTATTGACATAGATTCTTATTTTTCTTCAAGAACTACTATTGGTTCTCAACTTAGTTTTAAAAATGTTTTGGTTAATAAGAGTACTATTTTGCTATGTAAACAAGCATGGACTAGATAGTTCTATCATTCATATATTCTTTTAAATACTTTAAATTCACCCTATTTTGAAGAAGCAATAAATATTACAACAGCAATAGGTTCAGGATTTAAGGTACCTTCTTATTATGAGACTCATGTGCCTTTCCTTCAAGATTTAAAAAAGAAATGTAATTTGATTGTGGATATATATAGTTCTAGTTAGGAATCAACATGATGCACTATTATAACATATGGGTGAACTTACAAAGATAAAGAACCTTGATTAATTTTTTAGTTTACTTTAATATTGGAACAACTTTTATTAAGTCTATTGATGCTCATGATATGGTAAAAAGTGCTTATGCTTTATTTGAATTATTTTTTGAACTTATCAAGTACGGTGGACTAAAGAATGTTGTGCATTTTCTTATAGATAATGTAGTTAAGTATATAATAGCTGGGTACTTAATATAATCAAAGTATGAGTATATTTATTGGTCTTTATACGTTGCTCATTGTATAGGTTTCATGTTAAAAGATGTTAGTAGTGTGAACCATAAAGGAATAAGCCATAGGAAGAGGGATTGTATCAATTATCACGCTTGGCCTGTAAAGAAAGGTATGCTTTTCAGTGTTTTCTAAAGTTATTTTAGCTTCAATGCCTAGATGCACTTGGTGGATAGATTCTGGTGCTATTATTTATATAAGTGTGTCTATGTAGGATTGTTTGAGTTGTCAAAAACCAAGTGATAGTGAAAGAAACATCTTTGTAGGTAATGGCAAGTAGGTGGAAGAGAAGTAATAGGGAAATTTCAATTATTATTAGGAACTGGATTTAATTTAGATTTGAAAGAGACTTTTATCGTACCATCCTTTAGACATAATTTGGTTTCTATTTCTACTTTGGACAAATTTAGTTACTTTTGTTCATTTAAAAATGGAATATTTAGTCTTTTTCAAAATTTAAATCTTATTGGCGTCAATTCTTTGATGGTAAATGATAATCTTTATTTACTTGATAATATTGCTTCATACAATGAATCCTTCCATACTAGTGCATAAGGTATTAAAATAAAATTAACTAATGAGAATTCTTCTACTTTGTGGCACAAAAGATTAGTTCATATCTCTAAAAAGAGAACTGAAAGGCTTATGTCTAATAGAATTATTGGTCCTTTTGGCTTTACATACTTTAATGTATGCATTAATTGTATAAAGGGGAAACAAATAAATTAAAAGAGATTAGGTGCCAACAGATGTATATACATCTTAGAAATAATACATACAAACATATGTAGGCCATTCCCTACATCATTTGGAATGATATACAATATTTATTCTCATTAATAGATGGCTACTTAAGTTACAATTACCTATATCTTATTCATGAAAAATCCCAATCTTTATATGTGTTTAAAATTTTAAGGTAAAAGTTGAAAATCAATTTGGTAAAAGGATTAACTAAATCATATCTGATCGTGGTGGAGAACACTATGGTAGATATAATGGTTCAGGTGAACAACATCTAGGACCCTTTTCCAAGTACCTAGAGGAATATGGAATTATCCTACAGTACACCATGCTAAGCACTTTTAGCATGAATGGTGTAGTTGAAAGATGAAACAAAACGCTTAAAGATATAGTAAGGAGTATGATTTCTTATATCACCTTGCCAGAATCCCTTTGGGAGGAGGCATTAGAGATTTCAACTTACTTAATCAACATAGTTCCAACTAAAGCAACAACCAAAACCTAAAGTTATAGATAGGCAAGAAACCTAGCTTGAACCATTTACATATTTAAGGTTTTCTAGCAAAGGCTAAGTTGTATAGGCTAAATAAAAATAAACTAGGCTTGAGAATTGTTAGCTGTTATTCTATTGGATAATATGACAGATTCAAAAGTCTAAAGTTTAATGATCTCCTTACTAAAGGAATTTTTACATAGGGAATGCTTTGTTCTTTGAGGAAGTTGAGTTTATGAGGGGAGATAAGGTAAGAAACTTCGGCTTGTAAGAGGATAGTGTTATTATTCCTCAAAATACTATGGACATTAGTCATGAAGCATCTCCAAATCAAGATA
Organism: Erythroxylum baracoense; assembly: GCA_025629805.1. Taxonomy (NCBI): domain Eukaryota; kingdom Viridiplantae; phylum Streptophyta; class Magnoliopsida; order Malpighiales; family Erythroxylaceae; genus Erythroxylum; species Erythroxylum baracoense. The sequence continues at coordinate 10,775,145 of JAOTAY010000191.1, forward strand.
CTGTTCCTCCTATACAAATTTAAGAAGTTATTATAAAATACCAAACTCAACAACCTCAATAACCAATACCACTAAGGAAATCTACTAGAGAGAAAAAATTTAATTATGGATGATTATGTGTATATATTGAAGAACATGAGCATGGTATTAGGATGACTTCCATCAAGTCATACAAAGTTCTAACTCTCATAAGTGGATTGAAGCCATGAATGAGGAAATGAAGTCCATAAAAGACAATAACATTTGGGAACTTGTTCCATTACTTGAAGGTGCAAAACCCATTAGCTGCAAATAGATATTTAAGACTAAGGGGGATTTTAAGGGTAAAGTCAAAAGATATAAGGCACGTTTAGTTGCTAAAGGCTTCACTCAGAAGGAACGTATTAATTATAAAGAGACTTTCTTTCTAGTTTCTTGGAAAGACTCTTTTAGAATCATCATTTCATTAATGACACACTTTGATCTTAAGTTACATCAAATGTATATTAAACTTCATTTCTTAATGGAAACTTTGATGAGATGATTTATATAGTACAACTAGAAAATTTCAAGTCAAGAGATCTAAAATAAATGGTTTAAAAATTAAATAAATCTATCTATGGACTCAAAAAGGCTTCACGTCAATAATATTACAAATTTCATCAAGTTTTCATCTCATTTGGTTCTAATATAAATATGGTAGACGATTATTTATACCATAAGTTCAATAGGAGAAAACACAATTTTCTAGTTTTCTATGTCGATGATATACTGCTTGCTAGTAAGGATGTAGGTTTATTTTATGAAACTAAAAGATTTCTATATTAAAATTTAGAGATGAAAGATCTTGGTGACATCTCTTTCATATTAGAGATCCAAATATGTTAGGATTGTTCTCAAACGTATTTTTAGATTATCACAAAAGAGCTACAATGAAAAGGTTTTAAAGAGATTTGACATGTAAAATTGTAAACCATATGATATGCCTGTATCCAAAGGAGACAATTTTAGTCTTAGTTAGTGCCCTAAGAATGATTTTGAGGCTAAAGAGATGCAAACAATTCCTTATGCATTAGCAGTATGGAGTCTTATATATGCTCAAGTATGTACGCGTCTGAATATTACGTACATTGTTAGGATGCCAAGGAGATATTTAAGCAATCATAGACTAGACCATTAGGTAGTAGCTAAAAAAGTCATAATGTATTTGCAAATAACTAAAGACTATATGCTTATATATAGGAGATCAGATTACTTAAGATTATTGAGTATTCTGATTTCGATTTTCCTAGATGCCAAGATAGTAGGAAATCTAGTTCATGTTATATCTATATGTTGGTTAGAAGAGATATTTCCTAGAAGATTGCTGAGCAAATACTAATAGTTTCTTCTAACGTAACAACGAATTTTATAACATATTGAAGCATCCAATCATGGGATATAACTGCAAAATTATGTCATAATGCTATAATTTATAAATGACATTGAAAGCCTACTTAAGATATTTTCTTAAAATAATTCAACAGTTTTGTCTTCCAATAATAACAGGAGCTCAACAAAGTCTAAGCGTATAGACATCAAGTTCCTAATCGTTAAAGAAAGAGTTCAGAGTGATTAGGTCTTTGTTGAATATATTAGGGCAAACTTCATGGTTGCGGATCCACTCAGTAAGTGATTACCACCTAAGGTCTTTTGTAAGCAAACTGTTTATATAGGTTTAATACCTTCTAAGGATGTTACGGTTTATTGTAAGTTTGTATCCTTAATACTTATTAGATAATAGACACATTATATGGTTATTTTATAGTTAACACTATAGTGATTAATTCCCCTAAATGTATTTTTCTATTTGTTCTTATAAGGAATAAAGTCTAAAGATTAAGTTTTAAAGGAGGTTTAGTTGGAAATAGTCATGCTAAGATCACATTGCATGAAATTGCCATTCTACACATCCATTTTTGATTTATATCATTCATTTATACTAATATATGTGACCATGGATGGCTTTAGTTACTCCCAATGTAATAAAATTGCCTTGATCCCTTGTTAGTGTATACGATGAACGAGATTGTTCTAGATGTCTTTAGTGATTATAACATATTTGTGTGTATAAGGATTTCGACATAATAGACAATTATTAAGGTTTCATATACATATATCCCAAGTGGGAGATTATTGGAATAATTTCCAATTAAATTGTGGGCCTCTATGTATATTATAGTAATATTGTATATTATATGATATCATTAAGGTTGAGCTAAATTAAAGTAATCTAATTAAATTTTGGGCTTAAAGCATCTACAAGGGTATAGGCTAGTTTTATATGTGTAGAGACCAGGATAATAGTTTCTAATTTGATGATGGGTCAAATTAGAAATGGTAAATTAAGTTTAGGGATTTATCTCTATAAAACATGGTTGTGGTCCCCAAGTTATATATCTAGCTATTAAGTTTTCTTTATATCCTTATTGCTGGTGAAAATCACAAAAAAAAGATCATATCCGTATTTTCAACTTAATAATTCACGATAATGGATATAGTTATGCTTCCACTTTTATGTCTTGGTGATTTAACATGAGTTTTGTATTTTAAGCAAATAACGAATAAGGTTTAATACAATAACACTTGCTTAGAATGATTAAGTCCCAAGCCTACAGTGCAGTTTGATCTCTATACATATAATACATATCCCTTTTTTTCTTTAAAGAGAAAACAAAAAATTTTCATGTTCTATTCAGTTCATTTTTCACTTAAAAAGTATAAGCCCCGTATACGATCTATTATCGTTATCGTCTTAGAAAAGAGGAGAAGGAGTAAATACAAACTGACATCTTTCTTCCAGTTGAATTGATTGGAATCAAGCTTACTAAAGAATCTTCTTTCTCCAAGTTGGTTTCAACTACATCTATTTATTTATTAGGACCATATTGTCCCTTCCAATTTTAATTTGTTTTATAGCGAGGGGTGATGCACCTTGCTTTTTGCCCGATGAGTGTTTGTCTTCAACTAAAAAAATTAATCTATTATATATTCCTAGTTATCTATTTCTTAGCAAATTTTTAATTATTTTATTTTTAAACTTATGGATATAAAGTTATTCAAAATTAAACCAATATATAGGATTAAACTAATAATATAAATGCTCATATCATCAATACATAGGAGTAACATAATATTTTATGATATAATAACAAGTTAGAGGATCATGTCGTGTTTGTATTGTAAGTAATTTCATAAATATGGCTGCACCTAGAAATTCCTAACACTCACATTTGTGTATTAATATTCAAAATCATATTTCAATATGAAGACACAGTTTTAGATACTCACCTTTCTTTAGTACTCTGTAATGTAAAATGATTCACAAACGTAAACTCCTCACTCAATTTATCTCATTCCCAACCTTCCCCTTTTACTTACATACTTGATGGAATATAATGAGAGAACCCAAAAGGCATAGAGAGAACCATAAAACTTCTCTCATAACTGATGTCTACTGATCAGTTTTAAAAACTTCCCATCGTAATGACCAAAAGGCCCTTTAATAAATTATTAAAGTCCCTAACTTCTCTTTAACACATAAATCACTTAAAGGGCTAATTTCTAATATTATCTCATTTGACTCCTGTGACTTTATGCAGTCTATTGGATCAATAATTCAAACAATCATTATAATGTACAATAGTCACCAATCACATACAATGGTATCATTAGTAATCATAATTAAGTATTAGACCAATAAGGGTCATGACAGTCATACACAATTAATTCACATTTGTACCACTATATTGGCCCTTCTCTTTAATCATGATTTAACATTAATGCCCTTCTTTTAAGGACCTTCAGTTATGTTTTCATCAACATACATTGAAATCAAATACATAAAAAAGAAATTAGAAAATTTAGAAATAATATATTTATTAATGTGCAAAGAGTGTCAAATACATAATAAGAGACAAAACAACAATACTGTTTAATAATCATCAATACAAATAATACATATGTTCTTTACATGATTAAAAAACATTTTGGGCAGTACCTCATTTGTCAAAGGGTCAACTAATATAAGATCAATACTAATATGCTCTATTGACCCTCTATATTTTTGAACCTCCTCCTTAACAACAAAGTGTTTTAGTTCCATATGTTTAGTACCTTTGGAATACTTTGTCTTTCTTAGAGAACAAAGTCCCTACAGAATTATCACAGTAAACTTTTAGTGGCCCTGCTATAATATCGATAGTCTTTAAGTAGTGAAATAAAGTTTCACCATAATTTAACTAGAATCATAGCTTTAAATCATACCACAAACTTAGCCTCTACAGTGGATGTAGTAATTATAGATTGCTTCACATTAGTCCATGAGATGGCTCCTCCAACTAACAAATATATGTAACCGAAGGTGGAGTTTCTTTCTAAAAGTGAGCATACATTTTTTAGTTCCATGTTGATATCTTAAAAATTTCTTTGTAACTTTCCTTTGATCCATACCAAGATTAATTTGGTATCTCCCCAACATCCCCACTATAAATCTTATGTCTGGTCTAATACATGTTTAAGCATACATTAGACTCCTAACAATAAATGCATATCAAATTGATTCTATTTGCTTCCATTCTATATCACTTGTCAAACATTGTATAAGGCTAAACTTGTCCTCTTTTTAAATTTGATCTAGTGATGCTAAACACTATTCCATCATAAATCTCTCTAACACTTTATTAATATAGGCTTTTTGAGACAAAACCCAGCAATTCTTATGATCTAGTAATTTAAGGTGGATTATCTAAGAAAAAAAATGTCTATCACTTTCTACTTCTATTTGTTACAAGGAAAAAAAGTTAATATAATTGTTAAATTTTTACTAAAAATTATTTAACATCTTAAATTTTAATTTTGATAAAAAAATCTTCAACTTGTAAAATATATTTACAACCCAAACTTTTAATTTTAATAAAACTCATATTATTATTATTTATATACTTATAATTTATAAGTTTCTGATTTATTTAACTAAAAAATAAAATTTAGAGTGCTAATTAAATTACATCTTTCTCCTACAACAATAATATTACAATGATTTCAACTTGAAGACAATTTCCACCAAACACCCAGAATTTAGAAGGTTAAGAATTGCTTCTGGACTAGCTTAAACATATTTGCTACTATACTTTCTTCACTGCAATGTGCTAAAAAATTGAAACGGGTCTACAAGAGAGTGAAAACTATTATAGACTGATCTATTATATAAATCAATTAACAAAATATTGTAATATTAAAAAGATTTATAGACTAATTTATATCAAGAACAGTTTAAACAACTCTTCAGTATCCAAATTTAGAGAAAAGATCAATAAGACATCGTTTAATAAAGATAAAAAGAATTCAAGCTCAATAGTTTTGGACTTTAGAAAGGTAGAAAAATATAAAATTATATAAGACACAAAAGAATTAAATTCAACATTTTATTAAAGGTAAGTTGACAAATAAACCCCAATCTAGTGGTCTGACCATTGAAATTGAATTGGAAGTAAGTTGACAAATAAAACCCAATATTTAGTGGTCTGCATATTGACACTGCATTGTAGGTAAGTTTACAAATAAACCCTAATACCTTATGGTTTGGGAATTGACACTATATTATAGGTAAATTGAAAAATAAACTCCAATACATTGTGGTCTAGGTATTGACACTACATTATAGGTAAGTTGACAAATAAACCCTAATGCCCTGTAGTTTGGGCATTGACATTGCATTGTAGGTAAGTTGACAAATAAACCACCTACAAATAAACCCCAATACCCTGTGATTTAGGTATCGACACTAAATTATAGGTAAGTTGACAAATTAACCCCAATACCCTGTGGTTTAAGCATTGTAGGTAAGTTGATAAATAAACCCCAATAGCCTACGGTTTGGGCATTGACACTGCATTGTACGTAAGTTGACAAATAAACCTCAATAGCCTATAGTTTAGGCATTGACACTGCAATATGGGTACCCCAATAACCTATGGTCTAGGCGTTAATACTGCATTGTAGGTAAGATGATAAATAAACATAAACCTTAATACCCTGTGGTCTTGGCATTAACAATACATCGTATGTACCTCAGTACCTTGTGGTATGGGCATTGAAACTGCATTGTAGGTAAGTTGACAAATAAACCCTAACATCCTATGGTCCGGGCTTGACACTGCAATGTAGGTACCTCAATACCCTGTGGTTTAGGCATTGACACTGCATTATAGGTAAGTTGAAAAATAACCATTGACATCCTATGGTTTGGCAATTAACACTTCCTTGTATGTAAGTTGAAAAATAAATCCTAATACCCTATGGAATACCTTATGATATGGGCAATTACAATGAATTTTAAGTAAGAAGAGAAATAAACCCCAATACCCTATGGTCTGGGCATTAGTTTCGTATATATCCAAACCCAACAAGAGAAAACAAAATGGATACATCTTTTCTTATCACGCTTCCCTTAAATTAATACTGAGAATCAAAGTTATTGGAATATATCTATTCTCAAGATGCTCTCCCCAAGTTAATGCTAAGAATCAAAGCTAACTTCAATTTGATGATAAAAGTTTTTCCTACATTTTGATTAACCTAAGGCAAATGTTATTCCATGATGCAATATAAATTTATGTAATGTAAGAATTTAAATTAAGATAATTTAATAAGATCAAAACATACTTGTACCACTGATCAATTAAACAAAAATCACTTACAAACTTTTGTTTTAATCTATATGATAAGAGACTTGTAGAATACTAAATAATTTCAAAACTTGCAGAATTCCTTCTACTCAATTTTATTTTATTCTAAGTCATCTTATATATGATTTTCTAGCAGTTGTTATGTTTAATGTTACGACGTTTAATATTATTAACTTATTATGTATGCTTGTAACGTCCCGTTCCCATATCACTGGTCGGACCAGGGAAACAGGTACACGAAAAAGCAATCAAAAAAATTAGGAC
>JAOTAY010000191.1:10782215-10840458 GCA_025629805.1 Erythroxylum baracoense
ATTGATACAATTATAAAATAATCAATAAATTACATATTTCCAATCATATTATACTATAGGGGCATTTTCGTCATAGGTACTGTTTTTATGTTCTGTCCCCTGCAATCAAGCATATTTCTGTTCTTGAGACGGAGACAATTGTTTCTGTTTTGTCCATCACAACTAAACAATTCACTGTCTCCAATTTCTGTTCTGTTCCCTCTCTAAATTTCCGTCTTGTTCCGTCTCTGCATATTAGAGACAATAACCAAACAGACTGACACTTTCCAGATTTTCACAAATAAGACAAACATCAAATTGTCATGTAAGACATAGAAGAAGATGGACCAAAATGAGGATGGCTTCTACAATTATGAATTACCCGAGAAACACCACCACATTTTTATTCTGGAAACATTAAAATAAGTAGGATGGCTTATTCAGCGTGCTGGAAACTCGTTTTTCTAACAAGAGAAGATAGCCAGTGTACTTCTTAAATTGGGAATATGTTTTTGTGTCCATACTCGATCAACTTGTGTTCCCCCCGATGAAAGGAATTTGCAAAGAAATGGCCAATTCTTGTCGTTTTCAGCGACGCAGACTAATCAATCAGAAGTTGTACTTCGGCTTTCATACACTGCCAAGAAAGGAGTGCCAAGTTATAAGTAGGCCTTCCAATTAGTGGCCCAAAAGTACTTCAATACTTACACATCACAGTCACCCATTTCCCTCGCGTTTGTATCATCTGCCCTTCATCTTTCACGATTCATTTTCTTTGTGTATTTCTAAAAATCTAGTACTGTTAGGTAACTGCATGATATGGTATACCATTTATCCATTCCAGCAAGACTACATGTGCCCTTCACGATATTCAATGCTTAGTTAAAGACAGTATCAAAGCAACGAAGCTTGTCATCAACTTATAACACAAGGTGCATCCGTGCATGGTCAGGTTTAACATCGACTAAGACAAAAATAGATAACGTTGTTAAATAATTTGTCTGAGTAAAACATACATGCCTTTTCTGGTATAAATAACTTTAAAAAATCTTTTTAATCTCTAAATTTTTTATAAAAAAGTTTAATTTTTATTTTCAAGAACCTTTTCTTATATTTTTGTTAAAAATGCTGGTAGCATACATGTAACATAAATGTCATACGTAAACCAATAAAATATTGTTGATATGGACCTAACTTATCTTCTAAACTCTATTCCAATTAATTAAACTTAGCCTAAATTAATAATTTATTGTGATTATGTTATATATGATAATAAACCATATAAATGTCTATTGCAGTAAAAAAAAATGCAAAATTTTAATCTTATATCTCCTGCTATTGATGTTGAGATTCGACTGGGTGTGAGGATTCTTCTAAGCTTTAGCAGATGCAATCAAATGGTGTGTGCAAAATAATGTCAAGCTTAGGGACCCAACATCATTTCTCACATTTTTTACTCTGCATTGTCTTCCCATCAAAACAACGGGTGGAGATAGTTGGCAGCGGACATGAGGTTTTAAAAACAACACCAACAGATACAACCCGCCTGAATTGGGAAACTGCTACATTATGTGGGTAACCACCCACAGACAACATTTTTCCACTTAGGTCGTATAGTGTATCTAAAAGTTATGAATCCTCTACTCAATTAAAGAAACCAATGCACGAATCATAATGATAAATCCACTAAATGTGATTATTATCTTCCATGTATCACAATGCATCCTCTTTCTCATTCCACTTTAACTGGATGAATAGACCTTTATGTTTATTCTAGGTTCATAATAATTGTTATTCTCAAAATAAAAATGTGTACAGCAGAATGAGAAACAACAAAATTAATAAGAGTTTCGATAAAAATACATACAATAAATCACACAATAGAACCGAGTCCCATTGGAGTAACATAATCCTTAAAACTCTTTGATGGCACGTCTTTTGTTAAAGGATCAACAATCATCAATTCAGTGCTAATGTGTTCAATGACCTTGCTCTCTTTGACATTTTCCCTAATGGCCAAATACTTAATGTCGATGTGCTTACTTCGACTACCACTCTTGTTGTTTTTAGCCAAGAAAACTGCAGCTGAATTGTCACAGTACATTCTCAATGGCTTAAAAATAAAATCCACAATTCTAAGCCCAGATATGAGACTCTTCAACTATACACAATGTGAGGTAGCCTCAAAATAAGAAACCAACTCAGCCTCTATCGTAAAAGTAGCAATCAAAGTCTGCTTTGAACTCCTCTAAGATATGGCTCCACTGGTAAACATAAACACATATCCAGATGTTTATTTTCATTAATCAACACAACCAGCAAAGTCTGAATCCGAGTAGCCAACTACCTCGACATTGTCAGTTCACCTATACATAAGCATTTAATCTTTGGTCCTATTAAGGTACCTCATCACATATTTGACAGCTCTCAAATGGTCTATTCCTGGGTTATTCTATTATCTTCTTAACATTCCAATAGCAAATGCAATGTCAGGTCTTGTACAAACCTGAGCATACATTAGGTTCCTTACTGCAGAAGCATATCGAATATTTTTCATTTGTTCCCTTTCAAACTTATTTTTGGAGAACTGGTTCAAATTGAACCTATCACCTTTCACATTATGTGCGATACTCGGTGAACAATGTTTCATCCGAAATCTCTCTAAGACCTTATTGATATAGGATTCATGGGATAGACCCAAAATGCATTAAAATTTGTCCCTATGGATCTTAATGCTAATGAAATAAGATGTCTCACCTATATCTTTTATATCAAAATTCTTAGAAAGAAATTGTTTCATCTCATATAACAAACCTTTGTCATTAGTGACAAGTAGAATATCATCTACATATAAAACAAGGAAACAAATTTTACTCACACGAACTTTCTGATATGCATTGATCCATGATATTCTTTACAAAACCATACGAAGAAATTATATCATGTAATTTTAAATATCATTGACGAAAGGCTTGTTTTAATCCATATATGGATTTCTTAAACTTGCACACTAAATGCTCACCATCACTAGAGGAGAATTGGCCGGTTGTTTTATGTAAACCTCTTCCTCTACATCTCCATTAAGGAATGTTGTTTTTACATCTATTTGATGTAATTCCAAATCAAAATAGGCAATCAATGCCATAATCACTTGTAAGGAATCCTTCTTAGATACAAGAGAAAAGGTCTCCATGTAATTGATTCCCTCTTGTTGAGTAAATCCTTTAGCAACAAGTCTAGCTTTACATCTTTCGATTTTTCCTAATGAGTCCCTTTTTGTCTTGAAGACCCATTTACATCCAATGTCCTTTGCACCATGAGGCAATTCGACAAGATTTCAGACTTTGTTAGATGCCATAGAATTCATTTCATCTATTATAACATTGTACCAAAATTGAGATTCATTACAACTCATAGCTTGTGAAAACATTTCATGGTCATTCTTGGCTCTACTATTATAGTCAGCTTTTTGTAGATACATAATGTAATCACTAAATACTGCTAATTTTTTTTATCTATAGTTGATCTGCTTAATGTTGTATTAGTTCCCTCCTGTAGAGGAGCTTGTACAACTGGTTGCTCAATAACCTCTGATGATTGCTGAACATTCGGATCTACTAAATTGTCTTCAGCAGCTTGTGGGACTTCAATGATTGATTGTTCAACACTTGTTTGACTTTGATGGATGCTAGGAATGATAATCAATATATTACTTGAAGTAGGAGTTTGTGTGTGAAAATGATCCTTCTCAAGAACTAAGTCTCGAGATTGATCACTCTCACTGATCAAGTCATTCTTAAGAAACTTTACATTTCTTGATTCCATAAACCTAATACTATAAGATGGACAATAAAATTTATACTATTTGGACCTTTCAGTATATCCAATGAAATACTCACTTATAGTACTTGGATTAAGTTTCTTTTCTTACAAATTATAAACTCTTACCTTAGATGGGCATCCCTAAACGTGTATATGTCGCAAACTCATTTTCCAACATTTCCATCAATCCAATGTTTTTGACACAGCCTTGGTGAGAACTTGATTTAATATATACATTGTCATTTTAAGAGCTTCAGTTCACAAGGATTTAGGCAGCTAGAGATGTTAAGCATACTCCACACCATGTTTAATAATATTTGATTTGTTCTTTCTGCTACACCATTTTAGTTTGAAGGCCCAGGCATCGTGTATTGAGTTATTATCCCATGCTCCTCAAGAAACTTCGCAAATGGACTAAGTGCTTGTCTATCCTTAGCGTATCTACCACAAAATTCTCTACCCCTATCCGATCTCACGATCTTTATTTGCTTACCGCATGTTCTCTCTACTTTCATTTTAAATACCTTAAAGACATCTAATGCTTCGTTCTTGTTAAGAAGTAAGTAGAGGTACATGTATCACGAAGTAATAATCTATAAATGAGATGAAGCATTTCTGACTATACGAGTCCATTTCTGGACGACAAATATTTGTATATATGATCTCTAATATATCTGAACTCCTTTTAGCACCTTTCTTTGTCTTATTGGTCTGTTTTCCCTTTATGCAGTCCACACAAACATCAAATTTAGTCAAATCCAAAGTATTAAGTACTCCATCATTCACTAATTTTTTAATTCTTTCGTAGAGGATTATTCATTCATAAGACATCTTTTAATACCAGCATTATTATGGACATGCATTGTATTATGAAAAACATTGCTTGCAAATTAATTCAAAAAAGAACATCAATCATTGTACCATTACCAATAAGATTAGATCCATGATATAAACTGAATGATGTATTTCAAAAGTTAAAGGAATAACCTAAAAATACAAGCCTTGAAACTGAAATCAAATTTCTAGAGAAACTTGGAATATAAAATATTCTTTCCAAATTCAAAACAAACTAGGATTTAAAACTAATTTGCATGTCCTAACAACTTCCACATGTGAATGCATCTTGTTGCCTGAATAGATGCATTGTTCACTGCCCACTGGCTTCCTATAGTTTAGAAAGCCCTGCTAGGTATTGGAAATATAGATTGTAGAACCATAATCAATCCACCAAGTGTTATGACAAACATTAACCATATTAGATTTATAATAAACAAGTGATATTGAAATACCTTTCTTCATAAGCCAAGCCTTAAATTTGGCACAATCCTTCTTTATATGCCCTTTTTTTTTCAAAAGTGACACTTGGGATTGAAATCATTTTTTTATCTTATTATGGACTAGTATTTGACCCTTTCCTTTTTGTCTGGCTTGCCCTCTATTCCTTCCTTCTATAGCCATATGTGCACTTTCACCTAATTCCATTACTAACCTTCCTTCCTCTTGAACACACGTAGTTAGCAGTTTATTGATAGACCATTTATCCTTATGTGTGTTGTAAGAGATTTTAAAGGGTCTATATTAAGGTGGAAGGGAATTAAGTATGTAATGCACAAGGAAAGACTCAAACATCTCAACATCAAGAGACCTTAGCTGAGCCGCAATGTCCCTTGTTTGTATAATGTGGTCATGCACACCTCTAACACTTATGAGATTTATTGATGATAACTTAGTCATTAAAGTGCTAGCTAAGGCCTTATCTGAAGACTCAAACTATTCATCAATAGCCTTCAGTATATCCCTAACATGATCGCACTCTCTAATAGAACCACGAATACTAGCATTAATTTTGGTCTTTATGCATATCATATTGAGGTGATTAGATCTCTTCCAATATTTATAAAGAGTAATTTCAACCTGAGTGCTAGTTTCAATAGGTGCAGATGGTTCATCTTTTCAGATAGCATAATCAATGTCCACCCACCCTAATTGGAGGAGAATCCTTTCTTTCCATATTTTATAGTTGTCACCATTCAATTTAAGAATATCACATTGAATATAAGAAAATTTTATAATTTGAATAATTGCACAAAATTCAAATAAACATACTTATTTCATTAACTTTTGAAGCAAATAATCATATATCATGTTTTACCAATGTTAAAACATGCAATCATATTTCAAATGTGAATTATATAACAATTAAAACTACATGTGGGCTAAGCTTTAATTAAAAGATTCATGCATAACCTTTACGAAGAAACTATCAAATTGTATTCCTTTTCATAATAATTGTGGGTAAATTAAAAAGAAAATTTGTTATTTCATCCTAATTAACCATGCCAATATAATAAATATTCTTGTGAGATAAAATTTATTATATTTGAATATGATTAATTACAATTTGTGTCATTTTACTATATGTGATCCATAGCACTTAATATACAATTTCTCTTAATCAAAGATATTTTGGCTAATCTTTAACTAATTAAAATTATATTGATCACATGACACCTCATTTTAGGCAAAATATTAATAATAAAAATTCCACATAATCCTTTAAAATTAATTAATCATGCATCAATACATATATCTACATAAAACATATACATGAATTTAAAATCAAACAATGATTGAAATCATGCAGTTCAACAAAATTGGAATAATCCATCAAAGTTTAAAATTTTATGAGTTCAATATGTAAATACAATATAAACATGGACCACTTTCAATCCAAATTCCAAACAATTTATTCTTTATAAGTATAAACCTAAAACTTTTCAATGAGGGTCCCACGAAATACAAGGTTCTATTTTTAGAATTCATGCAAAGCTTTCCAATGATGGGCCTCGCGAAATACAAGTTTCTGCAAAATTCATGCAAAGCAATTGTTTTTCTAGACTTCATGCAATAATTAAAGCAAACACAATTCAAAGCCTTTGATGGTGACCTCATGAAAACTTTTTCTTTTAATTAATAGAAATGAACAACGAAAGGGTGAACTATTAAAGAAAACGAGTGCCCAGAAAATTGTTATGAAAAAACCCACATTTTTAGCAAATAATAAAAAAAGCATGCACTATGAATCGTCTTCAACCTCCAACTGGGTCAACTTAACCCGGATCTTACCCATTTTACAAATCTAACTATATCTTGGCTTCTAAAACTCTATTTTTGATGATTAAAAAGTCATTTTAAACATAATTGAATTTCCTTTAGAAATGAAAGATCAATTTCACAATATATTTACTTTACCAACATTAATATTTACAACAGAAAAGTCACCCAATACATCAAGGCAGAGGTAAATTTGCTCTAATACCAATTGTTAGATATAAGAATAAACCATGTACATGTCTATTACAGTAAAAACAGAAATGTGAAATTTTAATCTCATACCTTCCGCCATTGATGTTGAGATTCAACTAGGTGTGAGGGTTCTTCTAAGCTTTAGCAAATGCAATTAGATGGTGTGTGCAGAATAATGCCAAGCTTAGGAACCAAACACCATTTCCCATATTTTATACTATGCGTTGTCTTCCCATCAAAATAGCGGGCAAATACGATTGGAAATGGATGTGAGATTTTAAAAACAAAACCAATAGATACGACCCACCTGAATTGGTAAACTACTGTGTTATGTGGGTAACCACCCACGAACAACATATTATACTTAAGTTGAGATAATTAGTTTTAGTTGAATTTAAGAATTAGATCATCATATCAATATCATTTGATTGGTTAACGTATATGTTTATGTCATATATATTTTGATATTATTTTTTAACAAAAGTTTAAATGAAAGAGTTTTTCTGAAAAATTAAAAATTGCAAAAAATTTTGAGAATTTAAAAAATTACTTAAATCACATAAGATTCTCGTAACTTTTATCCTAAATGTCTTTGTTTTAATATCTATTGAATAAGTAAACCTTTAACTACTTCTATCATCATCAGAATAGCAACTTAAAATAAATACAGTAGCACCTTAATTGAAATAACTAATGTATATAATTATGTTGCAAACATTACAAAATTCATGTTTTTTATTATCTTGGTCACGAGTGTTCTCTAGCTTTAGAAACTTAGAGATGGCCTACAAGTTACCCCTTCAAAGAATTTTGATGACATGCCCTAATTCACTTAGATAAGTATTTTAACATTAGAATAACATAAAGTTTGCATTTCAAACTACCTTTAATTGATATTTCTTTATAAACTCATCATACAGGGAACCAATGTCTCTTTGCTCATTAGTAGTGTTAGAGTTAATGCATTTTTCGTAAAACATGAAAGTCATTCATCCTTCCAAGTCTATTTTTAGGTTATTTATACAATTTTGATGTTTTGACATAACTCTGTCATACGTTTTATATTCCCTGGGTAAAGTAAAAAAAAGGGCTCCTATTTTGCCTTTTTTAAAAATCTTTATAAGCATCAAAAGTAAGCCCTCATAAAGAACAAAATGAGTCAAAATAGGGGCAAGTTAAGAGTGGGCCCTGGGAAGGTGCCCTTCCTACCCTTACCCAGGGTCGAGCCTGATAGTTCAAGTACTTTTGTTGAAAGTCCACAAAAATACATAAATACAAACATACTCGTGTCAAATTTTTGTAAGAGAAATACAATTTGAGACACCCTTGTATCATAAATGATGTAATCTTTTGTTTCTATCTCATCTTGTAATATAGTCTGGTAACTTCTCATATTATAGAATGTGTTCTTACTGAAGGAGAATATGCCCTAAAACACAATAGTGTCCCAAGTCATTTGCATAAAAAATAACATTAATGAACTTACCTTCTTATTATGGTTAGTTGCAATAGTTGTACCTATATAACAAGTTAACCATCTTAAATGTATGACATTTTTTTAATCTTGCATCCAAATTTTCTGAGTTTTTTTTTAATCTTGGCATACTCTTTTATTTGTTTTACACTTTATCTTTTGTGATAAAAACAAAATGAATAAGGAAATAAAAGTGCTTTTGCTTGTTCACTTATTCTTTTGTTATCTCTGTGAATCTTAGTAAGAAAAATATTATGATATTACAATAACTTTGTCAAAATATTACAGTTTTAAAGGCTCTTAATGAATCGTGTGCGTGAAAACAGGTGAGGATTCACTTTCTCTTTCCTTCTTCATAGAAAACTCAAAAATTTTGGACTTTTATTGATGGAATTCCTTCAACTAATTTTTTCCTACAATAACAAATCCATTGTTCCAAATGAATTATGTAGTATGAAATGTCAAGAAGAAGGTGTAATTGAGAGCTTTTAATCAATGGGATGTGGGTGAGACAGGAGGCTGCCCCACGTCAATTTTCATATAATCCAATGGCATATTATTTTAAAAAGCACAACAAGGAGAAATCTAAGAGATATAAAGTGTTAGCAGCCATATATACTCTAGTTTTAAATGTAACATCCCGTTTCCATACTAAGGGTTAGAACTCTAGATTTCTGTAAATGAGAAATAGTAATGAGAAATTAGAAAATGCATTTCATGTTCATGCATAATATTAGCATACACACACCTGAATTTAATTGGCTTACATACATTACAATGACTGTTCATGCACTCATTTGACATTTTCCAGCTATAAATGATTCTAATGTGATTATGATGTGAATAGTGAATAAATTGTGTTGAAAATTGGTTTGATGAACTATATTTTTTGTTTAGAATTTTTGATGAAAATTTGGAAAATTTATGATATTTATGTGTATTTTTAGACTAACAATGCCAAGTGGCAAGATAATTGATAAATAGTAGTAGAAACAAATGTCAAATGGTAGTAGAAATTATTGATAAGAGACATTAGGATTTAATGACAAGTGTCATTGAAAATTGAGAAACAATTGGATTAGAAATTGGAGGACAAATGGATTAGTTATGAAAAGAGACCAAGTGAGAACCACAAGGTGGTGACATGTGTTAAGTGACAAGTGTCACTTGCCATGCCACATACCTCACTCTCAATATTTTTCATTGAAAGACCATCTTTTATATTTCATTTGGTTAATACATGCTTATTTCTTCTCTTTTTCTTCGTTATTTTCTTCTTTCTTCTTCTCCAGATCATGACACTCATTTTTCACCTCTCAACGTTGAATCTTGCTCTCACCCTTCATTTGCTACTTTTATTTTTGTCATCTTCTCCATCTTGTTACTGAAAGACCTAACCTTTCCACCTTGAATGATGATGATCGAACGATGCTTGGGAGCTAGGGCTATGTGATGAATTGAGAAGAGTTGAGTTAAACAAGTAAGTGTAAAGCATTATTCTTCATTAATTGTTAAATAGCAACTTTTATGATGATAGTTAGAAGTTGATAGACCACAAAATGGTGATGAACATATGTTGAAACGTGAGTGAAGAAATGAGTATATAGATGTCTTGTTTTTTCATTTATGATGAATAATAACTCATAAGTTGATATAGAGATGTTTTTGAGATTTAATGATCATAAAAATGGTGGTTGAAGAGTGATGATATGTTGATAATGATAAATAAAAGATCATGTATTGTTTTATGGATGATTAACAGTGAAATTGGTATTTGAATGAGAGTTGATAATTGACAAAAGAAGAGATGAGTATATGACCTAATTTTGTGTATAGAAAGAGTGAAGAAAATTTGAAGAAGGAATTATATGTTTTTGGTATATGAAAGCCATAAGTTATAAGTTGTTATGTGAGGATATAAATTGAGATTTGAAGCTAAAGAAAAGAATAATTTAGCATCTTGAAATGAGAAGAACTAGGATGAAAGTTTAGAAATAAAGTGAAGGTGATAATGGAGTTGAATGTGTGTAGAAAATTGATGAATGTATGTATACATGGATGTTCTGTTTTTTTGTTTATGACCAAACATAGATTATGATTTGTTTATTAATGATATTGAGATAGAGATAAGGTGAGAATGAAGGGGAAATGAAGTAGAAATGACTAATGTAGCATAAGATGGTTTGGTTATAACATATAAGAGTTTAAAATCTAGAAATCATGAAGAAAAGAGTTAGAAATTTACGGATAACAAAACCCACGATCATAGGAATGTCTCCACGATCGTGGGAATTGAAAGGAAAGCAAAAATGTATTCTGTTGATGAATCCCACGATCATGGGATGGCCTCCACGATCGTGGGAATGGCCTAAATGTGAGATGTTATCTTTTATGTGATAGTTGAAACAACAAATGGTTAGGCACTTTCCTATGGAGCATCTAGACTTGAATGAGACTTGAAATGAATTTAATTGATGAGGGATTAAGTGATTAAATGTATGAAATGTTTAGAGTGATAAATGAGGTTATAGCATAGTGAGTGAAATGTTGATATCAAAGTACCAAAATCTAGAAAATTATGAGTATAATGGGAATGAAGGTGTTCATATAAATGTTAATGTGATTCAAAAAAGGTGACAAATGTGTATTAAGTAAAAATGAATGAGAACTTACATATTATGTGATCTTACAAAGCTAGAAGAGAATTGATGAATGATTGAATTGTGATGTTAGAATAAGCAAGTTTTTTGAGCTATGAACTTAAGTACAAGTTAGACATAAACAAGTGAAGTTGTTTGAGTGATTGAGTTATGAGATTAAAGAAATATACCCAGAATAGTCAAACTGAGCATGCATTATACATTACATATATACATATGTGTATAATTGAATGTTTATCTGATTGTGCAAATTAGTAATGTATGTAAAATATGTATTGCATGAAGTTGAGACATAGGATTGAAAGTCAGTGTCCAAACTTATACGGATTATAAAAGCTAATGGTAAGATGGAGTGTACTGTGAGTCGACCTAGAAGGTCTCCTTTTAATTAATTGTTCTATTTAAACATCTGTATTGAATTATTATTGATGTGAATGTGAATGTGGTAATTCCGGACATTAATTTTAACACTTTGAAATTTATTAAAGTTCAGAATGTGAAAGAGCAAGGAATAAGTGATTCTCAACATATTTTTTGAACGCCAGACTTAGGTCTAATGATATGTGAAAGTGAATGTGTAAAGTGAAATAAAGTGACTGATTGAACTTATGTGATTTGATGCATTTCATTACATGAATGCATGAATAGATAAAAGTAGTTGTGACCAGAATAGCCACCGAAAAAGAGCTTAAAGCTCAGAATGTGATTAAGAGCCAAAAGCTCACTATGTATAATGAGCCTGGTATTCCCAACAGATATGAGATAGTTATTAATGAGCCCAGTATCCATAATAGATACGGGACAGTTATAGGCACTCGATCACAACAACGTAACAATCGAAAGTGAGTCCATGAGCATTGCATATATATATTTGATATGCATTAATTAAATGATTGAAATAAATAGTTTGAATGATCTTGAATGCAAAATATGAAATAAGTGAACAAAGATGATGTTTGATGTTATATGATGATTAGTGAAGTGATGTGCCTTATGTGATGACGTGAATTATCTGTGAATTATTGTGTTATGTGATATGAGTGAGCCATCAAGGATGGTTCACTCACTAAGTTCGCAAAACTCACCAAAATTGCAACGTTGTCTTTCAGGTTCAGGGGATACCTAGTTAGACAAACTGGAATATAGCCACTACAATCGAATAAAAGATAGAGGTCGGGATCAGTTGCATCTACACAAGTCTTCAATGATTTTTATATATATTTAACTTGTATTTCAAAAATATTGTACAGTGTTTATGTGAATTGTAAAGTGTAATGACATTCATGACTGAGTGTATTTATGAATGTAACAAGCTAAAGTGAGCTTTAATTGAAAAAAAAGTGTTGTTGCTTGAATTTAGATTCATTGTGATATTGTAATGACTTTTGAGATGCGTGAAAAAATTGCAATTAGTATGAATGATTGTCCTAGCGTGTCACTCTCGTAAAGTATGTTCTCAAATACCTTCGGTATGTTTGGGGATATGCTCTATGAGAGTGGGGTGCTACATTAGAAGCAATCTTTGCTATTATGGCATATAAAACACGTAAAGAAACTTAAGACAAGATCAAAGATGAGTTCCAAGAGTTAGAAAGGAATATGTAACTTTAAGTAATAAATTTATGGAGCAAATTTAAGCTATTAATAACGAATGATTCTGAAACATTGAAGAATATGTTGATAAAATTATGAAAGTAGTAAATCAACTTAGGCTACTTGAAGAAGTCTTAAAAGCAACGAGATATGTTTTCATAACCTTTATTAGCATTCTTAAAAGGTTTGAGGCAAAAATTTTGGCCTTCAGGATGAACGTAATATATAACCAAGCCAACATTAAGTAGAGAGAAGGCAAGAAGAAGGTTGAAAAGAAAAAGAATCGAAAAGGAGGAAAGGAGGTCAGTAGGCTAGAGGGTAAGTTTGCACTCGTCCTACTGCAAAAAGACGAATCATACTTTTAATTATTGTTGGTTTAGGCGAAATACGAAGTGTAGTATTTGCAATCAGATGAGTATATTGGAAATATTTGTAAGAGAAAAAGAAAAGAGACAATATAACAAGTAAAGATAGTAAAGAAAGATGATTTAGAAGCTGAAGAACCTCTCTTTAGTATTATTGCCTTATTTGCTTGAATTAGTAAATATTAATGACTTGTAGATTTTAGGTGCACATATCATATAGCTTATAATGAACCTTTTGAAGGTTATTAATAGAAGCTTCCAAAGTAAAATTAAAAAGACAATGATACTTGTCTGAAAATGAAAAGAAGAAGATTTACTATGTATAGTTCAAAAGGTATAAATTTAATAAGTGATTTACTTATAACTCCTAATCTTGATAAAAAATTCTTTTAATTATTAATCAATTGATTGAAAAAATATATGTAGCGTACTTTGTTACTAATGAAAATGTTGAATTTTATTAGAGTGTATGGAGGACTCAATTAAAAAAACTCAAAACATAATATATTAATTGTAATATTTTACAATCACAATACTTTCACCAATTCTCCACTCCACACTAACACGCACTTGTCACTGCATTACAAGAAACACACTCTCACATGCACTCACTCACATCTTTTTAATTGTTTTTCCACTTACTTCCTCATTATGTAGTTTGGCTCCTTTTATAACCATCTAAAGTTGGTTGTTAGTCGACTTAAACTTTCTATAATATTCTAGACAATGTTATTCTAGAAATTAGGAAAAGTTTATATAATAGATATTATTTATGTATATAGAATGGGAAGCTTCTAGAGTGATCAAAAGAAAGGTTGTCGATGTCTTTTTAACACTTCCCCTCACTGACTACTCTCTCATTCCTGAAGTCATACTAAGTTGCCTTATAAATTCTTCAAATTTTGTTCTATTGATTCCTTTACTAAATAAGTCTGCAACTTGGTCTTTTGTCTTTGCATATTTCATCTTGATCTGTCATTGTATCACTTTTTCTAAAACAAAGTGATAGTGTACCCCTACGTAGTTAGTTCTTGCATGAAATGCCGAATTTTCTACCAGACCTATTACCGATTAAATATCACAACGTAGCTTCATTGGATAGTCCATTAATTGATGGAGATCCACCATTAGTTGTTTTATCCATTCACCTTCTTCTGCTACCATTGTTGTTGCATGATACTCAGCCTCAGTGGTTAAAAAAGAGACTGTTGATTGTCTTTTGTTGCTCCAAGAGATTGCTTCACATTTAAGTTTGAACATATATCCAATGGTTGATCTTCGAGTATCATGGTCTCTAGTATAGTTGGCATCATAGTACCCCATTACCTTGCATGTGCTTCCCTTTTTATATAGTAGTCCTATCAAATGTTCCTTTGATATACCTGAGTATGCGTCGAATTGCGTCTAATTGAGGTTTTCTTGGATTTGCCATAAATCGACTAACCACTTTAACAGCAAATGCTATGTCAGGTCGTGTTATTATTAGATAAATCAAGCTTCTCACAAGCTATCGATACATTGTTGGATCTTCTAACTCGTGAACTTCTTTTGAACAAAGTTTATTATTTACCTCCATTGGGTGGAAACTGGTTTATAATTAAACATTCCAAACTTATGCAACAAGTCTTTAGTATAATTTTGGTGTCACAAGAACAATCCCTCTTTGACTTATTGTACTTCAAGTCCAAGGAAATGCATCAACTCTCTCAAGTTCCTTTATCTAGAAGTGTACTAAAAGATTACTTCAAATTTATTGAACTTCTTTTTTATTATCACCAGTAATGATAAGATCATCCACATAGACAAGCACTATTGCAAACTTTCCATTCTCGTTTTTCACAAACAAACTTGAGTCTGCTAGAACCATTGTGTATCCACTTTGCATTAAGAATTCAGCAATCTTGCCATACCATGCCTTTGGTGCTTGTTTTAACCCATAAAAGGCCTTCTTTAATTTGCATACATAACCTATATGAGCGTTGTTTTCAAATCCTTGAGGTTGCTCTATATATACTTCTTTGTCCAATTCTCCACACAAGAAAGCATTCTTTACATCCGTTTGCCAGAGTTTCCAAGATTTATTGGCTATAAGGGCAAGCAAGACACTTACTGTTGTGATCTTTGCTAATGAACTAAACATTTCATCATAGTCTAGCCTGTGCTACTAAGAAAACCCTCATGCAACCAACTGAGCCTTGTACCTTTCGATTGTTCTGTCAGGTTATCTCTTTACCTTAAAAACCCACTTGCAAGAAATTGGTCGTGCATTCTTGGGTTGTGGCACTAAGTCCCAAGTTTGAATGTCTTTTAATGCTTGAATTTCTTTATCCATTGCTTTCTTCCCGTCGAAGCTTTATATTACTTCTTCATAGCTTGTTAGCTCAACTACTCCATTTTCTTTCGTTAATGTTTCATTTGCATACTTGGGATTCAACCTTCTTTTTCTAGTTGACCTGCATAAAGACAGTTCAAGAAATTCTTGTTCTTTTGGCTCTTCTAATTGACTTGATCTTTCTCCTATAGGAGTTGTATAATGCACTCCACTTTGCTATGGGCTTCTCTTTGATGACATGTCGCTAATCTCTACTAACTCTTCTATTGGTCTAATTTGTTCAACTGAGTCCTGTGATTTGTCAAGATCAGACAGCTCTTGAACTTTTTCTTGTAGCTTTTCCCCTATTGCTTTATAATCAAGTAACAAAACTGCTTGTGGCGATCACCATGATGATGCTTCATCAAACACCACATTTCAAGATACATAGCATCAATTTGTTATTATATCACAACATCTCCAACCTTTTGTTTGTTGTCATATCCCACGACTATGCATCGAATGGCCTTTTTATCAAGCTTACTTTGCAAGTGGTCTAGTACAAACACATAGCAAATACAACCAACGACTCCAAATTGACTAACTATGGGTTTGATATTTCACAGCTTTTTAAATGGTGAGATAAACTACAGTGGAGTTTGAGGCAATCTATTGATAACATATAGTGCTGCCTTCATATACTTAGACCAAAATCTAGGTGGTACATTTTTGGTATGTACCATGCTTCTACATATTTTTGTCAAGTGGCGATTCTTCCTTTTAGCAATCACATTCTGCTATAGGGTGCTCAGACAACTAATGCTTGCAAATTTTATCTTCTCATAAGTAGTTGAAAAAATCTTTGAATATATACTCTCCCCTATTGGCTGTACAGAGGGATAGTATTCCTCTCCCTACTTCTTTTTCCACTCTTTCTTTGAACTTCTTAAATTTGATTAATGCCTCGAACTTTTCTTTCATAAAGTGATACATACCTTGAATAATAGTCTATAAAAGTGATCATGTATTGAGATCCATTAATGGATGGCTGTTTCACTCATCTAAAAACGTCAAAGTGGATCAAATCAAGGGACATCTTAGCTTTGTATGTTGATTATTCGTAAAGGCATTAATATGCTTTTGCATATTGGCGTCCAACATATTTTGTATCATCACAAACATCTAGCCCATGAAGACCTTTAAGCAAGGACTTCTTCATTATTGCCTTCAGCTTATGATAACTCATATGCCTAAGCCTTGCATGTCAAAAATCAGGTGTCTCATCTTTCTTGTCTTATTTGTATATGTCATTTATACAGACATAATATATACAAACTCCAAGTGTTATCCTTCCATGATGTGTCTACTTATTGGCTTCAAGTTTCAGTACACCTTTATATCTTTTTGATTAAACACTATATAATTTCCTAAAGATGTGAGCTGTAAAATAGAGAGTAAATTTTTCTTCATACCTAGCACATGGTAGACATTGCTCAACTCCACCTTGTGAGGATTGTATCGAAGCACTATTATAGTTTATCTGATATGAGTGATTGGCAGCTTAGAATTACTTGTTGTGACCACGACCCTTCTTCCAATATATTCTGTTAAATTGATCAGTTTGTCCTTATCTCCTGTCATGTGGTTGGAGCACCTAGAATCAACAATCTAGTCATCACTGTAGTTCATTACCTCATCCTTCAGCTTTATGAATACATATTCTTCCATTAGCTCAATTGTGCAAGAAGTTACATTCTCTTCTACTACTATAGATGCTTGAAAATCCCATTCTTCTTCACTATCTTTACTATTCTAGGTGGAAGTTGTAGCATTGCCTTCAACTATTTTAAATCGGCAGTCCTTGGCGAAGTGTCCTATCTTGCCACATTTGTAGCATTGGTTGTTCTATAGCCGATACTTTTTGTCTTCGTTATTTTGAGCCTGTTGAGCTCCCCCTTGTTGATAACATCTTCTTTATTTGTTTTTCCATCGACCATCCTGTAACTTCCTTGGATTTTCATCACCATATCTTGTAACAATTTTGCCTTTTCCTTTATATGCCCTTTACTTACTGAACAGGGCTTTCTCCTCATCCTTTAATGAGACTTTAGACATTTGGTTGTCTAAGGTCTTTTGATTGACAAGAATATTTTCCAATTCTGTAAGGTTTGGTTCTTTAGCCCAATTACGAGTTGCAGTGACAATGGCATTATATTCTAGTCGTAAGCCATAAATAATGATCCTCCTCATTCTACTCTCTGTAATTGCTTTTTGAAGATCTAATTTTGAAATATCTCACAAAGAGATTTAACTTTTATGAAATATTCACTTACCGACATATTTTGTTGCGAGACTAATAGGAGCTCATTTTCTAACCATTGAAACTTTGCATCATTGGCCTTGGTGAACAGTATTTCTAAACTATCTCATGCCTATTTAGGTGTTTTTACACCCTTGATGCAGTGTAGCAGGCCATTCTTAATTGTCACAGATAGTACATACATAGCTTTGTCAGCTTTAATCTTCCATTTATTTAATTCTTCTGCGTCCGTGGGAGGAGTGGTATTGTCACCACCAACAACGCTCCATAAGTCTTGTCTAAGTAAGTAGTATTGCATTCATAAGCTCTAATTGTTATAATTAGAGTTATTAAGCTTTTCAATAGTACTTGCTAAACTCGCAATATCTGCCATTATAACTTGATGATGCCCGATACTTAACCAAGTGACCTTGGCCCCAGATCAACTAGATTTATAGTCCTTGACTGTAGATAGGCAGAATTTTTACAGTGTCAATCTTTGGCAAAGACTCCTCGCATTATGATTTTTTACTGCTTGATACTATGGTTCGGTCTCAAACCAACCTAACTCTAATACCACTTGTTGAATTTTATTAAAGTGTGTGAAGGACTCAGTTGAAAATACTCAAAACATAATATATTAATTGTAATATTTTACAATCATAATACTCTCACCAATTCTCTACTCCACATTAACACATACATGTCACTTTATTATACGAGACACAGTCTCACATGCCCTCACTCACACCATTTTAATTGTTTTTCTACTCACTCACTCACTATGGAGCTTGGCTCCTTTTGTACCCCATCTAAAGTCAGTTGTTAGCCGACTTAAACTTTCTATAATATTCTAGATAATGTTATTTTAGAACATTAGAGAAAGTTTATATAATAGATATTATTTATGTATATAGAATGGGAAGCTTTTAGAGTGATCAAGAGAGAGAATATCAATGTCTTTTTGACAGAAAATGTGATAATTAATATTAAAGGAACTAAATTAATGAAAATTTTCATGAAAACAAAATTGTTCTTGTTAACTGGAATGCTAAAATTTAAGTTTCTTAAAGATAATCTTTTTATGAATATTGTCAAATTTGCTTTATTGATAATATAATGTTAAGGCATAATAAATTGGGACATATATTGACCTTAATATAAAATTGTTAATGAGAATGATGTTGTATAAGATCTTAAGCATTAAAAGTAATAATATTGTCCACCAAACAAATACATGCACAATTGACATGAACAAATAAGTACTTCAAAGCCGATAATGTTGGTCTGAGTACCAAACCAACAACAAATGACAGTTGACTATTATTGTTTCCGGGCATCCGGGAAGTATCCAAGCTGTTGGTTGTTTTTCAATTTCCTATGGAGTTAGGTTGTCTATATTGCTAATTTTGTGTCATCTAATCCCACAACAATCTCTCCAAACCAATCAGTGCTATCAGTTATGTTTTTCTCTTCTCTAACACTTTGTTCATGTGGCATCTATATAATGATAATGTAAACTGAGAGACATTAACCCGATTCGAGGTACTCAAATGATATATGTTGAAACATTAACTAAGTTGATAATAAAATAGGAGAATAAAGATTAGTGGTCAAGTTAAAACTTTCTGATTGGATTATCTCTAAACTAATCCTTTTTAATTTATAAAGTAGTTTGTTAATTATTAAAAATGCTTTATAAAAGAATAAAAGGCTATTAGGAACTAATACTACGCTTAATTAGCGTTCAAAGAAGATATATATCACCAGTCAAAACGTGTCTTAGACTAATGAATTCTGGACCTTAATCAGTCTCAAGTATTTAACACGCTTTATCAATCTGCTAGGTTTCTTGGTAGAAGTGCTTTGTTGCTTTACCCGGAATCACTGGCTGTTGTCAATCTGTCCCCATTCACAACTTAAACGGGGAAGATTATTATACTAGCTCCCACCTAATTTGACAAGAGATTACACCTTTTTAAACTTTCGTATCTCTTTTCCTATCCCCTACGACCCTACCACTCCAATTATGATCAGGTTTTTACTCTACGCGATAAGAAATTGTACCAAATCAAAAATAGAGGGGAGAATATACGTCCACATATGGAGCACTTGCTTAGCAATAATATACGTATTTTGTAACATCATTCCCAAGAAGACCGTCCAAAAGTCTATAAATGATGCAAGTTAAGTGAGCCACTTGAGAAAAGACGATGTTTTCTTTTCCAAGTTCCACCTTAAATTTCCACACACCTTCCAGAAAGTCATCATGCGGCCATATTTAATCTTGTAAGGGACCTACCCCACACGCATATATAAATATATTTCTATAGCTGCTTAATGACTCCTATTATGAACATTTGGTTGCAGAAGAGAACCGCGGAGTGGCAGAGAAACATGGGTACTCATTCAAGCTACACAAAGTTTGAAAGGAGATGTCAAGGAGCTAGCAGCAGAGGGTTCAGGCTGTACCCCAAAAGATTTTCCGTTCAAAAGCTAAGTGCAAGGTTTGTTTACATATTCAGGCTCTTGAGTAAGTGGAGATGTTCATATGGGCAAGCTCTATTACGATCTCTGAAGAGAGGAATAGTGGTGATGAACAGAAGTAATAGTAATATGAAGAGGAATAACAGTAGCAGCAGGAGGAATTCAGTGACAACGGAGTTAATAAGCGGCTCCAACAAGAAGGGAAGTACTAGAGTTGACACAAGCAGGTTGAGATCATTTGGACGGACAAATTCTTTCTATTCTGAAGCCATTGCAGAGTGCTTGGAGTTCATAAAGAGGTCATCAATTTCGGTTGAGCAGGATCAAGTCTGCTCTAGTTCGCAGAGGTCTACATATACCTGATATAAACACAGACATACGATGATGAGTCATCTTAGTTTTGTATATATTTTAAAGGCAGTTAAACAAGCTGTGATATTTGTATAGGAAGCTATTTGTTTTGTTTGCGTTTTGATTAATTAATTGTGTTTCTTTATTCATGCGTCGACCAAAGCCAAATGCAGTGTTTAATTACTGTTGTTCTGTTTTGTTGCATATGCCATTCTGAGATTAATCAAAGATTCTTAGAGATTGCCGTGTGGTTCATTTCTTGCTTTTCATATGTTCATCTATGGTTCTCAGTTAATTTGGACCTTTAAAGGAAAATTGTTGAGGTAAGTGACCGAGTTTAGATTTAGAAAGAAGTCCATAGGAGTAGGTGAAATAAATTATCACCTAACGCAACTGAACTGATGTAACTTATTTTGACTAACGAACCAGGACCTGATAACAAAGTTAAAAGGTTGAAATGCTAACCTTCTTTGTGTTCAAATTTCTATACCTTTTTTAGACAATTAAACTACTTACAAAATGTATAAAAAATTAGATTATAACATATGATTGTTCAAATTTGAAATAATCTCCCTATTCGGTAAGAGTAAGGCTGCGTATTAGTAGATCTTTACAGACTCTACGTTTTAACGGGACATTAACTAGGTGTTGAAGATGATACATGACTGTTCTAATTCGGTTTTAATAGCAATTTTTATTAAAGTAATTTGATAGAAATTTTATAAATTTTAATGTCACAATTAATTTAGTTTAATAAAAATTATAAAGAAAAGTAATTGTTTTTTTTCTTTGAGACCCACCCCCTCGGATTGAAGAGTTAAAGTGGGCTTGGGTACTGATCAAAGATTGGCACAGGGCTTCCATTAACGGAGACCATAGAACTTTACTTGCATGAATTAGCCCGATATATATCTATGGAGAATAGTGTAGGGCCCTAACCACATATACAGTACGTTAAGTTGTCTTCTGGTCTCAATTACCTCAGCTTGAAATGGATCAATGGCATAACCCAAATGAGAGAATCATTCGCTTTGAATTTTCATCTTGGAACCAAAACTACCAATATACTTACGGCAGAAAGAGTACTGTACATATTCTTCAATCCATATTGGATTTGTTCCTTAACATAACAAAAAGCCTATCTTTTCCTTTATTCTTCAACTATTATATAGTATAGTTTTGGCGCAAAGAATCAAAACTCAAAACCTCTTTGTCTTTGGTCGCCGCCGTCACCGGGCCTTCCCCTATTTCTATAAGACGACCGTCAGCTCCTCATTTCTTCCGTTTTTCTCAGGTCTGTTGGTTATGTTTCTCACTCATTGCTCTTGATTCGTGTTTTCATTCTTTTGTATGGGTCTGGTTTCTAGGTCTGATTGTTATTAAGTTGTTGATAATTGAATCAAACGATTTGTTTTGCTGTGTATGCCTTCCCTATTCTGTTTCTAGTTCCATCATAGGTTTTGACGAGAATAAACTTGTTGGAAAAGTCTCTCCACAGGTTAGTTCTCTTTATTGAAAATGTTGAAGTGATTAGGCCGTGAGAT
Source organism: Erythroxylum baracoense (assembly GCA_025629805.1). NCBI lineage: Eukaryota > Viridiplantae > Streptophyta > Magnoliopsida > Malpighiales > Erythroxylaceae > Erythroxylum > Erythroxylum baracoense. The sequence continues at coordinate 10,804,407 of JAOTAY010000191.1, forward strand.
TTTAATGTACCAAGAATTGATTAGGTATGATGGAAATTACCAAGTAGAAATCAAACTTGTGTCTTTTGTACACTGTTTGGTTGATGTGTCCATGGGGGTTTTTGGCTAAACCCCTATGCTTCATTTTCCTTGTTTGCTAGTTTACTTTTCCCTAAAACTAATTATTGATATTTGAAAAGGCCTAAAGAGATAGAGAAACAGAAGAAATACAGGAGAGTGTGTTTGTGAGAGAGAGAGAGGGATTATGAATCGTACACCTTCTAAGTTGAAGAGTTTGCTAAGAAAAGCTCGCAGCTTTATAGGTATTGCTGCTTCTGCCAGCATCATTTCTCTAGCAGCTGATACAACTTCTCAAGTAACTAAATCTGCACCTACTATCATGGAGGAGCTTAGAACCCGCGTATGTATCATTGGTAGTGGCCCAGCAGCTCATACAGCTGCTATCTATGCCTCTCGTGCTGAGCTCAAGCCTATCATGTTTGAGGGCTGGATGGCCAATGATATTGCACCTGGCGGTCAGCTCACCACCACCTCTGAAGTTGAAAACTTCCCTGGTTTTCCTGACGGCATTGCTGGCATAGAACTCATGGACCGGTCCCGTGCTCAGTCAGTCCGCTTTGGTACCCAAATTTTCACCGAAACTGTCAACAAGGTTGATTTTTCCTCTAGCCCTTTCAAGGTCGTCACTGATTCCAAGTCTGTCCTTAGTGATGCTGTCATCATTGCCACTGGTGCTGTTGCCAAGCGTCTCAACTTTCCTGGCTCTGATGTCTTCTGGAACCGAGGCATTTCAGCCTGTGCAGTTTGTGATGGGGCTGCCCCCATTTTCAGAAATAAACCTCTGGCTGTGATTGGTGGTGGAGATTCAGCAATGGAAGAGGCCAACTTCCTTACCAAATATGGATCAAAAGTCTTCATTATCCACAGGAGGGATACCTTCAGAGCCTCTAAGATTATGCAGAACAGAGCCTTGAGCAACCCTAAAATTGAGATCCTCTGGAATTCTGTGGTGGTGGAGGCCTATGGAGACCGCCTATTAGGTGGTCTCAAGGTGAAGAATCTTGTAACTGGACATGTTTCTGATTTGAAGGTATCTGGGTTGTTCTTTGCCATTGGACATGAACCTGCCACCAAGTTCCTGGATGGACAGCTGGAACTTGACTCTGATGGTTACATTGTAACCAAGCCAGGGACCACCCAGACCAACGTATGTGGTGTATTTGCCGCTGGAGATGTGCAGGATAAGAAGTACAGGCAGGCTATTACTGCTGCTGGCACTGGTTAGTTGCGTTTCCTTCCATTTACGCCCTTTCTCTGAATTTATATTATTGAGGTTGGGTATTGGTCCATAGTTATTCATTGTGTCAAAATCCAGATGCCTCTTTCATGCTTATTTAACTTTATCGTTCCATTCTCCCTTTCTTAACATAATTAGGATTAAATTTTGTAGAATTGGCATCGTCCTTTAATGCTGTCATAACTGGTCTTTGTCTATTGCGTTAGCTAGTTGCTTGGTGTGGTTCTTGCTTGTATCTCTGTTTTCTGCAGAATCTTGTTTACTGTGTTCACAGGTTTCCCTGCTATTTTGATTCTCGAGGATCTTGCTTTTCAAGATAAGCAATTTAGTGCAATAAAATGACAAGCATTGCTTTGCCATTGCTTTATGATTTGCCTACAAACTAAACCATGGTTCCTAATTGCCGGTGCTTCTTCTTTTAGAGATAACAAGCATAAGAGATTAACCGGCAATAGATACAGGCAACATCAAGCTCAGTGACCATGTGGCTTGATTACCTAATCAAAGAAACAAAAAAAAATATCAATTTGTGGAAGTCTTTTTTCTTGGTTCTGGTGCATAAGTTTCCAACTCTCTTTAAGATTCAAAACTTGAAGTGATCATATGCCATCAAGTTGAAACAAATGCTACCAATCTGCCTAGTTTTAACTTGGTAACGAATTAACTTCAAATGATTAGGTCATCCAATCTGAACTTCTTATAGAGACCGCGGATGTAGAGAACAGAGGCTAGTAAAACTGTTTATGATGCGCCCTATTTGTATCGTCCTTTAGTGCTATGATAACTGGTCTCTGCAGATTTTGTTACGGAATTTGTAACGGCTTGGTAATCAAAGGCCGATTCAATCATCAAGATTACTCTTTAGTGCAGGAAATAATTAATGAACCACTTATTCCTCCTCTCTTTAACCGGCTGCTTTTGTTGTGAGATTGAACCGAACTTATAATATTGAGCCATCTCACGGTTGGGCCAGGTGCCGTGACTTTTGAATGATTTACGCTTTATCCTGCTTCGTGTGATTTATCAACCATCCTCCCTTGTCCGTGGTGATGCAGGTTGCATGGCAGCTTTGGAAGCAGAACATTATCTTCAAGAGATTGGATCTCAGGAGGGGAAAAACGATTGACTAGCAAGGATGTAGTTATAAGGGAGCAATATTATCAACATTTGAAAGGAAAACTCTTGGTAAAATTGCCGCTTAGTTAATAGAAATTGATTGGCAATACATTTGGGGATATTATATTTGTTATCATTATTATTGTCGGTTAACATTCATATTGTTAGTAATACATTTACGTTGATTGTCTAATTTAACCTATTGCCTTCGTTTTGTTTCATTCACTTCTAACGATGTACGGAGATATATTTACTGCTAAGCGAAAGAGAAATGGTCAAAACGCGTCAAGAACATGAGGGACTTCTGAGCCCATTGAATGGTTTGGATTTCCAATCTTCTTTATTAAATATATACAGGCTTGTATTTCAATCCCTTATACCTTCCTCATCAATGGTGCTCCAACCAACCAATTCAAATGTTTTAGCGGCATTCGACAAGGGGATTCACTTTCTCCTTATCTTTTTGTCATTGCTATGGAAATCTTGAACGTAATCATTTGCTTTAACTTAGACAGAGACTTGATTTTAAATTTCTTCATAAATGCAAGGAATTTCTCTTCCTCATCTTTGTTTTGCGTAGGATCTAATCTTGCATTTTGGAACTCATCAGGAATTCATTTCTATTCTACATCAATCTATTATGAGCTTCTGCAGAATCTCAAGATTAAAAATCAGTCATTGCAAGAGTGGGATATATTTCTCATTAGATGTTAGATGTAGATGTTAGATGTTAGATGTTAGATGTTACCAACATTGAGAGACTTGAGCATATTTTTTATTTCAACATCCAAGGAATGTCTGTCGCTTATTTGGAAGTCCCCATTTTAGCAAAAAAAATTGAGATATCAAGCTTGCTTGAAGATTTTGAAGCAATACAAAAAAACTATCAATTGTTGACAGACTAAAGCTTTGTTTGAAGCAGGTAGAGTTTAGCAAATCATTTCTATTTTAAACAATCTCCATACACATTGGATTATTCATCTTCTTCTTCCCACGAGAATTATTAAGGAGATAGAGAAATGCATCAAAAACTTCCTTTGATTAGTCAAAAATTACAATCTAATGGTGCTAAAATCAAATGGGAACGTGTTATGAATAAAACATGGAATAGACGTTCCAAAGGGCAAGTATACAAGAGACATGTTGAGCAAGTGGGGATGTAGAGAACATGAAGAAGGATCAATTAAGTTATCTAGCAGCTTATGTTCTTTATTTTATCTAGCAGCTTAATTTCTGTATTTTTAATTTCTATAGTTAACTTTTAAGATTATGTAAGTAGTTAAGAAAATAGTGGCAAGTGGGAGTCGGTTATGTAAGAGGTAGTTCCTATTAGTTATCCGCAATTCATTATTTAAGAATGTAAGTTGGATCAATGAGAATTAATCTAAAATATTCATTCAAAATTTGTGTTCTTGAGATCTTTCATTTAATGAATCCATATTAGCAGTCAATCATCGATCGTCAAGGCAGAAAATCGAGAAGCATTCTCATTCACAGGTAGATTTTGCAGTCAATCACCCTATAACTAGATCACAATCGTAGGATCGTAACAAATTGGTATCAGAGCCAACAGTTATGGGCAACTCAGCCACTAACCTGCAGAACCAGTTTGATGCGTTTGTTAAGAAGTACCAAGCGGATCAGTAGAGGCTCCTAGAGGAGTGCCAAAAAAATCGAGTTGAATTTTCCAATTGCATTAAAGAACTCTCTAAGGAAATATTTGCTACCTGGATTAAAGAACAATAAGGATATGCTGGCAGTGTTAACAGAGAGCCATGAGAGAAGGCATAGGATCCTCACCAGATGGAAATTCGATCACAATAACCACGTTATGCCTGGTTAGAGTTTCCCACTTATGACGACAAAAATGACTCATTGGCTTGGTCGAGTCGTTATGATCATTACTTTCGGCATCAGCGCACTCTCAAAGATGAAAAGGTAGAGATAGCATATTACCATCTAAATGAGGATGCTCAGGTGTGGTTTATTAAATTGGATCACGACGGACCTGGAATTTCATGGGAGGACTTTAAGCAACAGTACCAACTTTAATTTAGACCATCAATTCAAGGTACCAAATTGGGAGAATTATTCAAGCTTCCTCAAGTGGGCACCGTGGAAGATTATCAACATAGCAAAACAAAAATTGGAGATATTCATCACTGGCTTGCAAGATTATATCACCGTTGAAGATGAGTTATATAGGCCTAAAGATTAGACAAATGTTAGGAGTCTGGTCCGACTTTATGAAAGGCATGGCTGCCCAAAAAGAAATCCTCCTCTTCTCTCCATACCATCCCTGACCTAGATAGTAGCCCCTCCTTCCCATAAAAATTTCGAAAGCCTTTCTCGTGTGGAGATGGAAGGTTAGAGAGCCGAGGGACTTTGCTTCAATTGTGATGAAGTCTATAAAAGAGGACATCAATGCAAACGTCTTTGTTGGTTAGATGGGGTTGAAGAATCGGTGACAGATGAAGAGGAGGATGACGATTTTGGAGAGAAGGCTTCACTGAATTGTCTTTACACGTCATCACAGATACTAATTCGGGAGGACAGACCATGAAAATTCACAACATCATTGGCGGACATCCGATGGTGATTTTAATCAACTCAGGCAGTACTCACAGCTTCATGGATTCTCGCTGGGTAAATATGTTGGGCCTCACTGCTGACTAAACAGGGAAATTTCAACTGAGAATCACAAACGACAGCGAACTCTAATGCTCAGGTAAGTGCAGTGACGTCCCAATTTTGCTAGATCATCAACTAATTTACCTTGATTTATTTATTCTTGCTCTGAATATGATTGATGCAGTTTTGGGTATTAATTGGCTTCAATCCGTAGGGTCAATTTTATGGGATTTTGGAGTGGGTATGATGATCTTTAAGCAGAATGGTCAAGTTTTGGAGTTGTAGGAAATCAAGAGTCCTTCTTCCATCTCAATTGTTCAAATCCACATCACAAAAATAGAGCCCCACCAAGATACGATGCTGAGTGAATTACTGACTAAATTTGAAGCTCTATTTTAGGAACCAAAGGAACTTTCTCCTGCGAGAAGTTACGGCCATCGATTTTCTCTTAAACTAGGAACTAGCCCAATCATATTCCGCTCTTATCAGTACCCTCATACTAAAAAAGATGAAATTAAGCGTCGGTGCAAAGACTTGATAGAACGTGACATTTTTTGAGAGAGCCATTCTTTGTATTCCTCCCCTATTCTCCTAGTTATGAAGGTTGATCAGACATAGTGCTTTTTTGTGAATTAGAGGGTCTTGAACTCCAAGACAGTCAAAGAAAATTTCCCATTTCAGTAATTGATGAGCTCTTAGAAGAGTTACATGGGTCACATTACTTCACCAAGCTGGATTTACGCTCGGGCTACTAACAAATTAGAATGAGCCCCTCCGATGTGGAGAAAACAGTGTTCCAAACTCACCATAGGCATTTCAAATTCCTTGTTATATCGTTCGGTCTCATCAATGCACCGAGCACTTTTCAAACTTTAATGAATGAAGTATTCCAACCATATTTAAGGCAATTTGTTTTGGTGCTTTTTTACGATATTCTTATCTACAACAAATCTTGAGAAGACCATCTATCACACCTTCGAATTGTCTTGAGATTGCTCAAAGATCATCAACTTTTCTTAAAATGCACCAAGTGTCTTATTGCTCAAACCTAAGTCTCTGACCTTGATCACATTATTTCAGAAGAAGAGGAGGCAGTAGATCAAGCTAAAATTGCAGCAATGATAGAATGGCCTAAACTACGCACTGTGAAGGGATTTCGGAGATTTTTGGGACTGACCAAATATTACAGGAAGTTTGCTCAAAACTTTGGCATTATTGCAGCCCCCTTGACAGTAAGGTTGTGAATAGGGATGTCAATTTTGGTTTGACCCACCTGGTCAGACCCGATTTTAACCCGGGTTGATCAAGCTACGAGCTAAAATTGGTTGGCCTGACCAGGCCACAGGCTGAGGTCGGACTTAAAAAATGATGTCGTTTTGACATTTTTTAAATATATATATAAGATGAGCTCGGTTGGCCTGAGCCGTCTGTGGTCCATCCTTTCACGGGTCGGGTCACAAACCACCCAGCCCGACCTGGCTGGCCTATTGACATCCTTAGTTGTGAGAAATTCCTTCCAATGGACGGATGAAGCCTCTAAAGCCTTTAACAAGTTAAAGGTAGCTATAACTTGCGCCTCAGTTTTGGCCATTTCGGACTTCATGCTATTGTTCATTTTGGAATGTGATGTATCATATGCTAGGATAGGGGTAGTTTTACAATAAGGAGGAAAATTTATAGCCTATTTCAGCTGCACATTAGCCACACGCTACAGGGGACTTCTGGCTTATGAAAAGGAACTCATCAGGTTAGCCAAGGCAGTATTTCACTGGCGAGCCTATTTATGGGGTCAATCCTTTATTATTTGGACAAATCATTACACTCTTAAGTTCTTGTTGGAGTAGCACATCATCACCTCACCACAACAACATTGGTTGAGTAAGTTAATGGGATTTGACTTCATTGTGGAATATCAGGTTGGGAGGTAGAATAAGGTCATCTATATGTTATCTCATCATCTAGAGGACCAATCTATTCTAGCTGCAATTTCTATACCCCAACTGCCTCTCTTTGATTCCATTCGTGAAAGGATTCTTTGATCTATTCTATTGCATCAACTTGTCCAGTGAATACAGCAAAGTGAAGTCGATAGGCCTTGGGAATATAAAGATGGACTTATTTTCTTTAAATGCAAAGTCTACTTACTATATATATCTCCTCTGGTCGCATCCATCTTAGTCGTTGTGCATAACAATAGCCATGAAGAGTATCAAAAGATTGTTCATCTTATAGCTCAGGATTTTTATTGGAAGAGCATGAAGGCTTCCGTTTTGTCCTTTATGTAAATATCCAATTTGCCAATGCCATAAGACAGAGCATCTACATCCAGCTGATCTATTGTAGCCTATACCCGGTTGAATGAAAATTTGGTCAAACATCTCTCTGGATTTTATTAAAGGACTACTGACTTTTCAAAGGAAAAATGTCCTACTAGTCATCGTGGATCACTTCTCCAAGTATGCTCATCTTATATCTTTCTCTTACCCTTATTTTGCAGTGACTATGGCTCGTTTATTTTTTGACAATATTTTCAAGTTTCATGGTTTACTCAAAACTATTGTTAATGATCGTGATATTACGTTCACAAGTTCTTTATGCACTAAACTGTTTTGTTTGAGTGGCTCGAAATATGCATTTAGTTCAACTTACCACTCACAGAGTGACGGGCAGATTAAGGTAAACCGTACTATTGAGATGTACCTGCGTTGTTTCTTGAGTGACCAACCACATCACTGGAATTAATAATTATCATGGCCAAAGTACTGCTATAACTCTAGCTACTATTCTTCTCTCAAAACCACTCTTTTTTAGGTAGTATACGGTAGGAACCCACCAATAATGCTTTCTTACTGCCTAGGGTTGGCAAAATTAGAAGCAGCGAACCAAGAGCTGAGGGCCCGAGATTTAATGCCGAACGACCTCTGTGAACGTCTTCTCCAAGCCTAGCAATCCATAAAGGCAACCTATGACACTAAAAACAGGTTAGTACAGTAAATGTGGGTGATTTGGTACTTCTCTGACTTCATCCCCACTGCCAACTCAGCCTTACTTCCCAAAGGTACATTAAACTATCTCCCCACTATTATGGTCCTTACCACATCCTAGCCAAGTTTGGTTCAGTCACTTACAAATTATACCTTCCCCCCGACTCCAAAATACACCTAGTCTTTCATATGGCTTACCTCAAGTTGTTTCATGGTAGCTCTATCCCAACTGAACCTTCCTTACCAACCCTCTCCAAAGGCAAATTTCATCCCCTTCCCCAAGCAGCTCTAGATTACTGCACACAAAACCAGCCCCAAGCCTTAATTCATTAGAAGGACTATCACTGGGTTATGCCTCTTAGGAAAAATGTTAGCTACCTGCAGACCTGTTTCCCTCCTTTTACACTTATAGACAAACGTGATCTTAATGGCGGAGGTGATGTTATGGACCGAACATGGAACAAACCTTTCAAAGGGTAGGAATACAATAAACATGTTAAGCAAATGGGGATGTTGAAAACGTGAAGAAAGATTGATTCTATTATCCAGCAGCTTATTTTCTTTATTTTATCCAAAAACTTAATTTCTGTATTTTTAATTTCTATAATTACTTTTAAGATTATGTAAATAGTTAAGAAAATAGTGGCAAGTGGGAGTCGGTTATGTAGGAGGTAGTTATTATTAGTTATCCTCAATTCATTATTTAATAATGTAAGTTGGATCAATGAGAATTAATCAAAAATATTCATTCAAATTTTGTGTTCCTGAGATCTTTGGGTTCTCTCATTTAATGAGCCCATATTAGTAGTTAATCATCGGTCATCAAAGCAAAAAATCGAAGAAACATTCTCATTTACAGGTAGATTTTGCAGTCAATCGCCCTATAACTCGATCATAATCACGAGACTATAATAAAACAACTTTGTTAGAAGAAGCAAGAAAGAGGGTTTGGCCTGACACCAATTCACACTTTTCAAACTATGCAAGTAGCTCAAAGAATTTAAAGATTGTTTAAGAATAAAGAATCTCTTTGGAGTAAATGGACCAATGAATATTATCTCAGGGAAACCAACTTATGGCAAATTTATGAAAGAAAATAGTTGTCGTAGCCTTTTATTCAGCTCTTAAGAAATAAATTCATTGTCAACTCTTTCATCAAAATGTAGATAGGGCATGAAGAAGGAGCATGGTTCTGGTTTGACAATTAGACTTCACAAAGTCCTCTTAATCTCAGGGAAGATGTCCTTCCTCTTCTTTCAAGTATCCCACTTCATGCAAGAGTTAATAGTGTAATTAATCACTATTGTTGGCACTTTCAAGGTAGATTGCTAACAGGTTCCAGAAGTACTTTCCTAGCTATCAACCTAATTCACAAACCTCATGCCAGTATATCTAGTCTTTAAGTAATAATGGAGACTTCACGAACTTCTCATGCATCAAAGTTATTAAGCCTCATAATAATCTAATTCTATAGTACAATATTGTGTGGAAAGGGCCCTTAAAGCCTAAAGCCTCTTTCACTCCTTGGCTTGTAATTAGAGATAGATTGAAGACTAAGGACCAGATAATGGGTTTAAATGATAAATTATATGAATTATGTGTGACTGAGCTCGAAAGTATAGACCATTTATACTTCAAATGCTTAGGTAAGCATTCAACACACTCTAAATTTATACTGTTAAGAATTAGATTGGACTAGAATTTTGGTATGAGTTGATCATAAATTCAACTTAATGGGGAAAGATGTAATTTGCCTTAGTCTAAGTCTCAATTGTGCAGTGTATGCCATTTAGAGAGAAAGAAACCAAAGACTGTGTAACAAGATTATAAACAGATAAATACATCCTAATTTACAAGCTTCATTGTTAGATAAGGGGAGCACTAGCAGCCCACCATATTAAAGAACATATGAGCTCTTTCTCAAGAAGACAATGAAATCTCTGACTTCCTAGCTTTTCCTTTAAGTTGTATATACGAGCATTGTACTTCTTTTGCTTTATCAAGCATGTAAAAACAAATTGTCTTTTATAGCTTAATAAATTATTTTACCTTTAAAAAAGCGTAAAATTGAAAAGTAAGCCTTTGTTTCTTTTGTATCTTCATTGGACTAAATTTTGCATGAATTTGGCTTTGCATCATTCACATGTATAACTAAAGCAGAGTTGTTTCATTAAATTTTGACATGTGGTATATTTTGGTCAAGATAATTTGATAATTATTTATGTATAACTAAAATATAGGTGTTTAAAGTTTTGGCACGTGACAATTCCGTGAACACATTTGTATAATTATTTTGATCCGTGTAGTTTCACTTCTTTTTTTATGTTGTAGTTTTCAGTTTTTTATTTTTTGCTTTTTAAAATAAAAACAAAAATCTTGTTTAGTTGTTAATGTCATTGCAGTTATATTTCTATTACTGATAATAAATATATATTAAATAAAATTTAAAGAAAAACTATTTTTAATTTCTTATATAATATTTGTTAACAAATTATTAAAAATATTTTATTTTATTAAAAATTAAAAATTTAACCTTTTATTTATAAATTTATATTTATTTTAAATATATTTCAATTATAAAATCAAATTTTATTAAATTTTATATATTTTAAATATATTTTAATTTTAATTTATTAATAATTAAAAATTAATTTTATTACAAAATTAAATAAAATTATATATTAAAATTTATAATTAATTGATAATTAATTTTAATTGAATATATAATATGAAGTTAGATTATTCAAAAAGTTTTTAAAAATAATATATTAAATAATTAAATAAAATATATTTAATTAATAGTAAATCATATTATAAAAAACAGAAACAGAAAGCCAAAACCACTTTTTATAGTTTTCTTAATTTTTGAAAATTGAAAGAAATCAAGACAAGAAAGATAAATCAAGAACTCAAACAAACATATTTTTTAAATTGAATTTGGAAAAAAACTAAAAACTAAAAACTAAAAATGAAAATGAAAAAATAGACCTAAAAAAGTACAGGTAACATATATAGTTAACTTTATTTTTGAAATAAATTAAAAGATAAATATTAATTTATTAAAAGCATTGAATAACTTCTATATTGTTTAAACATTAGATAATATTACAAAATCTTATTATAACTTTTAAAACTAAATTTAGTTAAGGGTTGGTCGGGTTGTCGAAGTCCCTAAAATAATTTTGATTCTTTAAACTTCTTGTAGTAGTCATGGAATCAAGTTGGATCACTAGACAATGGCTTCTTAAATTTAAGTAATAAAATAAAGCGGGGGTAAAAGTAATAAAAAATCAAATTAAATTAACTTAATATAAAAGTGAGAAAGTCAAGATTACACAACTCCAATTTAAGAGAAAGATATCATCTAATTGTAACAGTGATCATATGTCTAAAAAGAATATTTTTCACATTTCAAGCAGTTAATCCGAAACATATTAGGATAGTCGTAAAAAGTATCAAATTTTCCTAAATTAATTAGTTCAAGCCTAGCATCCAAACCAAAACTTACCATACATTAACTGGGTGTGATAGTAATCCATGTCAAATAAATGATAGTAATAAGCTTAGTGAAAAAGACTAACCTTAAATTAAATAATCAAGATAGCTGCAATTATTCAACCTAGTTTTCCTGCTTATCATAAGTTAAATATGAAAATTCATAAGTAGCATATTTGCAACGTGTACTAATCCTTCATGACAATTACAGATCATTGAATTCATAGATAGGGCTAGAATAATCAATATTTAATTAAATTGTCAAATTAACTAATATTAATCATTCATGAAATGTGAAAATTTAAAATAAGAAATACTTGAATTAAAACATACATAAAAATTTAGAATAAAACTTCACAAAGTTACAACTAGAATATTAAATCTCCTTGAATCAGAATAATTGAGTTTAGCCACACATAGTTGGCTCCAATAACAAAAATAGAAGAAAGACAAAGAATTGAGAGAAAAGTAAGTAGAGAGCTCTTCAATTTATTATGAGGAACGTCCTTTTTATAGAATTTTCCTAATCTAATTTTACGAAGCAAAGATGTCTATCTAAAACAAATTCAAATTCCTAAATAGAAAGAAGTTTTCCAGTTAAGCTCCAACTCTTAAAGTGATCAACCTTATCTATTGCAACAATCTCTTCATTTCATTCAAAATTCATGATTATTATTAATTGAGTCTTAGTTTGATACAATCTCCACTTTTCATCTCTTAAAGCAAAGCAAATATTAATTTTCCTATTTAAACATCAAAATAAATCCAAAACAAAGGAGATAATATCAAATAATATATCAAGATAAGATCTTAACAAGGGTGAAAGACATAAATTTTTATTTAGTTTAAGAAAATTTAGGATTTTTTAATTTTAAAAGTTTCGATAAATTTATAGTTTTAAAATTTTTAAATCTTTTTAGTCTTTTTTTTTTAATAATGACAAATACACCTGACATAAATATCATATATAAATTAATTAAATGTTACTTACATGATGCTTCAATCCAACTCTTAGACTCGAATCAAACTAATTAAATATGACTCAAACTAACAATTTATTGTAATTATCTTAAATTATTAATTTAATTTTAGTTTAATTTATTAGAATTGAATTTAAGAGTTGAGTTGAGTGATCATATTAGTAGCATTTGATTAGTCCATGTATAATATTCATATCAGTATGTTTCATCATTATGTTTTAACCAAAGTCTAAAATATAGTCTTTTTAAAAAAATTGAATATTAAAAAGAGTTTTTTTACTTTAAAGATTAGAAATTTTATAGAATTTCTTAACTTACAGTGAAAATATATTTCTTTACCTTTAATTAATTTTATTATATTAAGTTGTTTCTCTATTCTTATCATCTTATGGTCTTAAAAGAAAAATAACTATTTATTTCTTACTTAACTTCACAGTTAATGTAGAGCTGTCTCATTAGATTTTTATATGTAGAATAAGAATCTATAATTAAACTTACGTTTGAAGACAAAGAAAGACAAAACATTGACTTATTCAACATGAAATTAAAAAGTTAATATTAAATATTTTATTTTCTTAAAATTTTCACAATAAGTTAAAAGCTGTACTGAATTATTGAATATATCTTACTAATTCAAAAAAAATAAAGAATATGATTATTAAAATATAAATTTTCAAGAATTAAATATTTATTTTCTGGATCGGATAGAATTCCAATTTGCTCGAGCTGTATAGCGTTCGGTTAAGGAAAGCAAGGAGAGCATCCCTTTTGTTTAGGTGCCACCATTGAATTTAGAAGCTTAAGCAAACTGATGGTCGCCAAAGCCAAGCCTGGACAACACAAAGTTCAACCCTAACATAATTTATTTATTATCTTATTACTCTTGGATCAAAATTATTCAAAGGGAAAATTAGTTTTAATCTTCCAACTTAACATTTCAGCTCTCTAACTATTAAATTTCATAATTCAATTATTGAAAATTTTTAAATCAAACTCTACTTGGCATTAAAAAAAAATAGAAAATTCTATGATAAAAAAATTATTTATATCAAACTCTACTTGGCATTAACCAACTAGACACAAAGTTTTAAATGTTGAGTATCCAATTCAGATGTTATGAAAAAATTTTGTTTATAAATATTAATAAAATTTTTAACACGGAATAATTAGTAAAACTTAAATAGTTCAATTTTGACATAAACATTGATCGGATTGTCTAAGTTCTCCAAATTAATTCTGATTCGATAAACTCTCTTAGTAGTCGTAGAAGTAAGTTAAATTTCAAGAAAACTAAAATTTAGTTTCTTAATTTCAAATGATAAAGCAAAATGAGAGTTTATGATTTATTAACTAATAAACTAAATTTAACAAGGAATCAAAATAAATCAACTAAGTATTAAAATGAGAAATTTAACAATACTTGACTCCAATTTAACTGAAATATTTCATCTAATTGTAACATTGATCATTGGTTTAAAAAAGAATAATTTTCACAATTCAAGCAGTTAATTCGAAACTTGTTAAGATAACCATAACAATTCTCAAATTTTTATAAATTAATTAGTCCAAACCTAATATCAAACTAAAACTTATCATTAATTGATTGAGTATGATAGTATTCCATATCGATCGAATGATTAAAATAAGCTTAGTGAAAAAGAATAAACCTTTAATTAAATAATTGAAATAACTACAATTATTCAATTTGGTTTTCTTATTTCTTATAAATCAAATATGTAAATTCATAAAAAACTTAGTTACTATTTATATCAATCCTTTATAATAATTATGGATCATTAAATTCACGAATAGTTTGTAAACATCAAATTAAATTGTCATATTAATTAATATTGATTTCTCAAGAAATAAAAGAACACAAAATAATAAATACTTGAATTAAAATAAAATTTAAGTTTAAAACAAAATCTCAAAGGATTACAACTAGAGTTTTAAATCCACTTTAATGAGAATATTTGGAATTGCCCACTCATAACTTTAGTGCCAACACCAAAAATAGGAGACAATATGAAAGATGATGAACAAATTACAAAGAAACAAAAATATGGTAATATAGAAAAGTGAATGACGTGTCTTTCTCCTCTCCCCCTGCTCAAAACATAGTTTCCTTCTATCATGCTCCTGATTTTAGCAAATGATTCTCCAATTTTAATGCAATCTCTATTTATTTTCTCTTAAAACATAATAAAAGAAATGAGTGTAATTAATATAACCAACTCATATCTTATCCTATCTTAAAGTATAAAGAGTCCCGTCCCAATCGCACATAATTTCACAAGTGATAATTGAAAAAGACAAATCCAACTCCTCAGCATTTGAAACATTGAAACTGTACAAACCCCAATATTAAGCCTTCTCTTCTTTTAATGTAAGAATAGACAAGAAATCATGTACTTTCTAAATTGTTTTCAGCTTCTTTGGATGGAAACATTAGGGATAATCTAATGAAGAAAAAGAAAAATGGAAAGGCTGTATATTATCAACTCTTTAAATTAAATTTTCAATCTTAATAGCTGCATGCCGTAAAATTAAAGACCAACTCAACAGATAATTTATACTCGGGTCTTGGAGTAAAAAACAAAAAACAACTGGGAATAATTTTACAACAGCTTATACAAATCAATAGACTATAGGATAGGATAATCACGTATAACCGTATAAGCCCAACGCCCTACATGGTTAATCACTTTCTTATCTCTGTTTTCACAAGGACTCTGGACTTGTAGAAGGCCTTATTCTTGAAGGCATTTGCATTCGTTGACCACCAAATGTGTTCTTAGGTGTGATGGACATCTTGCTCATTGCAAAGTCAAAATGGTCAATATCAGCATCTTGCATATCATAACTCCTTCCCATCAACTTCTCCCCGTTGTCTGTCAAACCATCACCATCCTCTGCAATCTCTTCATCACTGCTATCCTCCTCATCACCACCGTAAGTAGTTTTCACATTCTTCCAGTACAAGAAGTTTGGCCTTATGAAACTCCTGACCAAATACATCAAACATCAAATCATATTCAGAGAAAAAATTAAATATGCCACCCCTTCTCTGATTCCAAATCCTAATCTTTCCATCAACAAAATTGTCACTAAATCTATGTTAGAATGCGAATCATCCATTAATCCCTCAACATATTACCAACCATAAACTAATCTACAGAAGACTGTTAGGGAGATTATATCAACAAAAAAAGTGAGGGGGTCAATTATCTTCTTTCCCCTGGAAACTCGAGATTCAGTGTCTCAGGATTTTTTGGTCAAGCAACATGACAGGAGACAAATTAGGAAAGAAAAGGGTATTTCTAGAGCAGTTTTCTCAAAAGATTATTTAAATTTGAGCTCGTTCAAATAAACTCCAACTCAAACAAAAGGGACAAACAAACAGAAGTAAAGCAATTATGTGCCTCAATTATAGTAGAAGATTAAAGCAACCTGTCACAATTTTTAAGCAAGCATGGGTCAAACGGAAAGAACATGTCCAGCCTCTCCAGCCCTCCAAAATCACTCGAGATATGCGACTCCAACAGACTGTCAAAAATCAATGAATCAGGCAATGGCAACAGGTGAGCAGCTTTCGCCTGTTTGAGAAACTCCTCTGCTATAGATGGCAGACACACCTGTGCAACAACAGGGAAGCAAACACAATCCCAATATTAGATTCATCAAATTTTATAGAGCGAAACATGATTAAGAATTGAACAATTCTGAATTTTGATGTAACTATTGGAATTGCAAGCCTGTGTCAGATGCCTCACCTTCAAAGGATTCAATTTACTCTTCAAAATTGACTCGATTGGCATGACAAGAAGCTGTGATTTGAGCGAAGGAATCTCCATCATTGACCTCATCCGAAAGCAGAGTACATACATGATGGCCTGTGGCACATAATTAAACACCAAGATAAGAACATAAAGAAAAACTCCCAGACCAAAGGAAGAAACCATCATTTCTAGACTTGCATCCTAATGAAAAACCAAGTATCAAGATAAGAAAATAAAGAAAAACTTCCAGACCAAAGGAAGAAACTTGCATCCTACTACATGAAGCTCTATAAATGTCAAAATGCATCAATTAACACCAGCATGAGCACACAGTCAGCAACCTTAATAACCAATAGGTACTTGCTGAGGATGCTATAATATGGACATGGAGATGAAGTCAAAACTTACACAATGAAATTCAGCTGCTTGGCAATAAAATGCAAGTTCTCATCTCCATTACTAAGATGACTCCTCAGCAATTTTTCCAATCATCTTTTTTGTCTCCCAATATGTGTTAACAGTAGGGAAAACATATTCTAAGTTTGACTAACAGCATCTATGAAATCAATTTGACTTATAACTACCTCCAAAGCAGACTTTCAAGAAACAACGGATGGTGTAATTGCAAATGAACATGCACAGATATCATAATAAAACTAGTCATATAATCAGATGTTATAACAAAAAAAGAAAAAATACCTGACATCCAGAATAGAAAACTCTATGGCCTTTTGGATTCATAACACCATCCTTGGATTGACAATATTCCCAACACCAATGCACCAGCCTGAAACACCATCCAAATCACTACCTAGTACCCCAAACAGCGTTGAAGACCAGAAACATAAATAAAAATTCAAATTTGCATCTTAGATGTTTCAGAACCTTTTCAATATTGTAGTAACAAATGCAGCTGACAAAAACTTCCCACGAGCCAAATAACTAGCAAGGTAAGCCACAGCACTCATCCTGCGTTATATTAGCCAAAGAAGGTAGATTATGAAAAATGCCCTCTAATCTAAATCCTGACAATCTTTCAATTATTAAAGAGCCAAATAAAGTAGATTATGATAAATGACCTCTAAACTAAATCCTGACATTCAATCTTTCAATTATTAAATAACGAAAGAAATAAGAACATGGATAATGTAACCCAGCATGCAAGGAAACTTAAACTAAAGTTGATTGATTGAATTGAATGCAGCTCAAAGGGGCAATAACATAATCATAAAACCAACATAAAACATCAGACGTATGAGCTGACGGTGAGAACCTAAATGAGACAAATGAAATCAATATGACAAAGGAAGTTGAGGTTCAACTTAGGAATTCCATTCTAGAAAAACCAGATCGCTTGCTTTGACCAGTCACAGATACAAGCGCATACAAATGAAAAATGTATTACACAGCACATATGCCCTAGCATGTGAAGAAATTCACATTTTAGGGAACAAAGTAAAGGAAGAAAAAGTTGCAACTTGCAAGCACAACCTATGTGAGGAAATAGCTTCAAGCCAGAAGATAAGGCCAAAATGATTACTAATCAGAACTATTAGATTGTAAAAACCATGGGTAAAGATCCCCAGTCAAGAACTGTATAATACACAAAACCTTACCGAGTAAGTGGATTATCACTATAAATGAAACTATCTACAAGCGTTTGTGCAAAGGTCACTCCACAGTTGTCAGGATCCAACGCGCACGCATAGAACACAACAAACTGCAAGGGAAGCAAGAAAAGTGCCTTAACAATAAACATTTGAAAACAACATGTTAAGAGTTGACACAATTTGCTTGTTATTACCAAAAGTTACTTCCGTGTTATGAGCATTTTCCTTAACAGAACGGGAATAGCTTAAAGTAATGCAGAATTCAGTTTACTAAAAACTTGAATGCTTCTAATCTATGACTGATTCAACACAGTTTTCCAAGCAACAATTTTCAACTAAATAAAGATTTTAAGTGAAACAATATGCAATTGACAGCCCTCTTGATAGCACAAAATTGCAGAACTTACACTATTACAGCTCTAATGCACCAATTAAGATTCATAGTTAAAGAGTAAGACAAGTTCATTACCTGAGCGAACTTGGATTTGTATGTGTTCAGAATGGTTAACATGAATGAGTCCACCAGAGTTTTAAATACCTAAAACATGAAGAGAAAGAGTCACTTTAAGCCTGTAATGTTGACAAGATTTAAAATATGAACTGCATTCTGGTCCGGGTAAGTACCTCACTCAAACGATTACTACTTGCACAGGATTCTAGATGCTCAAAAGTCCTCACCATCAAGCTATCTAACAAGTCAGCTATAATGTTTTTGCCTAAACTCCTGTGACTTAAAGTTCTTGGAAGCTGTAAAGAGATCTTAATCAGCTCCAGATGCATAATTCATATTAAGAAAAAGAATTGAAACAAAATTGCCACAACTAACAAAAATATGAAGGTGCATCTAGTGATTAATAACACAAATTAACATTTTTATAGTGAGTTCATCACCAAATTTAGTAAACCTACCATAGAGCAACTGTCATACAAGGTACATTTTGCAGACAAAAGAAACAGCAGCCACACTAAGATAACTAATCTTGTTAAGTTGTTCTAAAAAGATTTCGAAAAACAATTGCATCTGAAAATTATTGAGATATCCACTGGGTTGTTAAGCTGAACTTATCAGCCAGCGATCTGTCTATGCAAGTGCTCCAACAGAAACTTTGTATTCTGTAAACATTTCTTGCATAATGTTGAGTCTATTTAGTATAATATGCCCCAAATGCAATCAATATAAGAGAACACAATAAACGTCACTCAGGTAGTCTTTCTCTTTCTAAATCAAACAGTACAATTCTAGCCTCCATTGTAATTTGTCTCATTGAGTAATTAATAGGAACAATTTACCTCACCATCGCCGTACTCGTCGTCGTCGTCGTCGTCATTGGCAGTGCCATCCTCCAACTCAATTTTAAAAATGCCTTTAGACGAATCATCTCGTAGAATGTCATCCCAACCAATTGCAACCTGCATACAGAATTCCAACATTATATGATTACAGAGCAAACGGAGAACAATTTCCCAGCAATCAATTTATAGGTACTTACATCCAATTCTATGAGCATATCCACTACGGCCATAAGCATCCTGTTCCCATCATATTCCCCAATTGCACCACTCTCCAACCTCAGCATATTCTCCACATACATCTCAGTCTACAAAGGCAGTAAAACAAGTCTTCAGATCCAATGATCAAGAGCAAATTTTTATTAGATGAACAAAAAATTGAGGAAACAATGAAAAATAATATAAGCACCACTTTCTGATAAGGCACTAGACCAGACAGCAATAATGCCAGAAAGCCAACTTGAACTCAAAAAGAAATTTTGGTCAATTTCTTACTTTGATTACAGATGAAAGAAGAAATTATCATAAACTTGTTGAATGGGATCACAGGTCATTTGTATGGGTATCATTTATCACTCACTAAAGGATCACAATCACATTTTTCAATGTTCAGAACAAATGATTAGACAATGGAATTGTATAATCACTTTGTGCATGCAACAAGAAAATAGGTGTAAAGCAGAAAAATAATCCAAAAAAGTATCATAGCTTCTGGAAAACAAATTGTAACAAGCGGTAGAAAAAAGTCAATACACAAAAAAGTTAGCATTGCTGCAGAAGAAATAGCACAAAGTTCTAAGTTCTGAAACCACAAACCCATGGCCATTGTTAACCATTGCTGCATTCATTTGGAACTGCTCTATCTATATGTTGAAATTTATTAAGATGAAACAGTCAAATAAACATCCATAATGCAAATAATTACATACAGTTTGAACTTACACGGTACTTCAATCTATCCTTTTCGCCATCATTCTTAAAGGTCATTGGCATCTTCTGGACCACTATTGAAGATAACCTCGTAGCTGCAACAGGAACCAATCGAGCAATTTCTTTTAGAGCAATGTGAAGTCGAGAGAGAACTTGCTCCTTTTTTGCCTGACCACGGGGCTGCTTTAGTGCCTCTACTAAATACAATGGGGGCATAAAATTACTCACGAGCATATCCAAGCATGAATCAAGATATTTTCCACTTGATGTAGCCTATCAAATGATTAAAAATATATATATAAAAAAAAGAATAAATGAGAGATTTAAACAAACTAGAGATTAATATTTCGAGCACTCTTGAAAAGGCATACCAAGTTTATAACTAGTTCAAGCAGGGCATCCATGACATCAGGTCCATAGTTCCACATCTTCATACTAAAAATCTGAAAAGCTATCTTGTATGAGTCTCAGTCCAATCTGTTACTCCTGGCACTCATAGTAAGGACAAAAACAACTTACAGAATTCAGTAGCGACTGATGATAAACACTGTCTATATAAGAAACAGCCCCAGATAACGCCTTCAGGCTTGTCTGTAAAGAAACAGTCAAATCAGCTATAGAAAATGCATGAAAGAGCTGCACCAAGTATCATTGTCAAACAAGATATTGATTGTGTAGGAAACCTACCACCAGCAGAGCCACCTCATCAGCTGCTAGACGTTGAGAATGATGCATAACCCCTACAAGCTGGTGGTAACTCTCGCTATCACCCTAATTCAAAAGAAGCCCAGCTTAGAACACAAACTCACTACCGTAAAAACAAAGGAAAGGAAACAAAGAAACAAATAGTTGACTTTTGTCAACTAATGAAACAATCAGAAAAGAAAGTCAAATAAAACAATCTATTTCCATACTGCAGCAAGAACCACTACCTTTTGACACTTAAGACTGCTAACAGGTAGATTTTGGTTAAGGTTAAAGTTGAACCAAAACCAAATCAACATTCATCAGTTCTCGAGAATTCAGAACTGGAACCAAAAAAACCTTCAAGGAAACACCAAACAATGCTAAACTGAAAACGACCAGTTTAGATTGGTTTGGAATAGGGGTCGATGAGTCCTGTTCAAAGAGTGAACAAAGGAATTGGTCAACCCATAAGCTTGTTGATCAATTTTGTTTCTACACTAGCCAGGATATAGCCATGTAAAAAATTAATAACTTCAATAATAGCCAGTTTCACAAACTAATAACCAAAACATGAAACCTAGTTATATATGCATTAAAATCCAATTCCATAAGCAGATAGCATGTGGACGTACATAGATCACCCAACCTCAATGAAGGTTTATTTGTCAAGAAAAGCACATTTCCTTTATTAATCCTTCACTACTCCCTTTTCGAGAAACCTAAAACTTATTTCCACTACAAACATTCATTGCTCTCATTATTCCAGTCGTAAAAGACCCCTAAAAGTCTCGGACATTGTATTAGGAGCATGAAGAAGTGAACTGCTCCTTAACATTAATAAGGAGTCAAAAGTATGGATTTGAGGAGATGGAATTCACCAACCTGAATAGCCAGGTTGGCTTTAAAGGGTTAAGCCATTGGCGTGCCTGAATAATTTTTCATTCAGTCAGATAACCAAAAAAGAAAGGAAAACAAAAAGCTCAGCACAATGATGAAATCTGAACAATTTTCAAAACACAAAACTTCAAAGCTAAACCAAAATACAATTGGAAAAAGAAAAAGAATTTTCATGAACGAAAGCCCATAAGTTCGAACAGAAATTCAGAAGAAAGAGGGCAACCATAGAATGGCAGATGAAACTCTTGCAGGGAAATCATTATGCAGTTAATCTTAAAAATAATTTCTTGACATCTAGAGAAAAGCTATGTGTTGCACAAATGTGATGTGGAAACAATAAAGAAAATTAAGACTTCATATCATAATTCTGGGAGAACTCGGGAATGATTTTAAAGTTACAAGTATCGGCAAGTGGACAAAAAGGCTCCCTCAGTTACTATTGGAGAACTATAGTATAGAGTAGGAAATCACAGGGAAATCTTCTCTGACTAATGAGGTATCAAGGAAATTACAGTGAAATCTCCTGTTGTATCGAGGGGCTTAAACTGCTCTGAATAATTATGAAACCCAATTTTAAAAGAAATACAATTCCAACAGTAGTAAGTGATGGGAAAATCCTAAAAATACATAGAGAGACATGACATCTAGAGGAAACAGAAATCATAATGCTTACCGACAGAACTAAAACCAAGGCATCTCTGACATGAGAAACCAATTGGGAATCAGTGAAATTAACATCTTCCATGTCGGTGAACTGCGTGTATTGATGGGCTAATTCAACACCCATGGACTAAACTTGTTGCACTAAGACTAAGAAAAGTGTGATAGCGAAGTAACCTGCGAGTGTGGCAAAGCGAAGAGTTAGAACATGCAAATCATGAACAGAAAACAAGAATAAGCAAGGAAGTCGATGAACATGTCACTTAATGTTAAACCAAAGAAGCAGTTATTAATTACATGAGAGCATTAAATGATCTTCTTTCTAAGTTACTACACATACGTAGACATGTTTCCAACAGGGGACGCAGTTCGTCAATTGAATGTTCAGATAGTTATCTCGACATGCATGAAGTAACTTGCATGATGGAGAAGGAAAAAGAACAAAAAGATAAAACAGAAACATAAATGGAAATTAAAACCACGTGAAAGAAAGAAAGAAAAGAGCAGGAAAAGACGAACGTCAAAGACCAGGATTTTTAGCTCTTCTAATATCGGTCGGTGGTGTCGCCGACAGTAATGATCGTGTGGAACGGTGACACAGTAGCTTTGAACGTGTTGTCGGCGAGTTAGGGCTTTCGACTCTTCTTCTTTGTTTTGAGGAAGAAAAGCAGGTTAGGGTTTTAGTCTAAGCCCTAATTTATTATCCTGTGAAATTTTATTTCGGTCTATATTCCAATTTTAGCCCTCAAGACAAGAGCACATGTGTATGTTATATAATGATGGACGCGCGGTTGGGTAGTTTAGTTATACTCATGTGCGAAAAGAAAGCATTCGATTTGAGTCAGAACTTGTATTTCTATGGATTTCAATTGATGGATTTCAATTGTTTGGTTTTACTAAAACATTTGTAACAATCGTGGGATTCACGAATTGTTTATTCGGAATTGGATTGTTATTTATCGCCACATTTATCGAGAGGGCAATAGATGCGCTGACTGACTAACGACCTATGCTGAACAGTTTGACGTCGGACTCACACGCTTCGATACCACACCCTCTGGGTGCCTTCCTCTTCTTCTTGAGGATATGTCTGGAATTCGATTCCCGCGACTTGCTTTGTAATTTGTGTTCTATTTTCTCTTTATAAAAAAAACATTTATAACAATTAGTAGAGGTTAGAAATTATAAATTCCAGCAAATTCCAAATTTGAAGAGCCAAAATTGGGCCCCATAACCCAATAAGGGCCCAAATCAACCATAATAATTCAAAATTATAAGGAGATAAGCAAACAGGCTGTGATTGAGTTGTCCGGTCCCCTTACCTTAAAATGATTTAAATAAAAGGTGGGGCCAGAACCTAGGGACTGCAACGCAAATCCAAGTGCTACAAGAAATCCACGTTCCTTTTTTTATGTTAGTAAAACCAGTACCTTGGTAGGGATGCTTCGTTTGCAATGCAATGGAGATAATATTTTATTATTGAAAAGTCATAAAACTTTATTTATTGTGATTATCAAAAAGAATACGTGTATTAGCCCAGCATGTAATGTATGATTGGGGGGAAAAAACAAAAAAGGATTGGCGTGAGAGAAAATGTGAGAAGGTGAAGGAGAGGAAGAAAAGAAAAAAAGTAGCATACCTCAAGTCCTAATCGGTCACGAACAGTGAATGAATTGGCGTTCGCATTAATTAACCCCAGGTAATATTTGTATTTTGTAAACAACATAGTTTGTTTTCCATCTTAGCGGAAGCTTGTTGGTTATACATACTTGTATTATTTACAACGGAAGAAGCAGATAACACGTGAGCGAAGTCCCTCTTTCTCTGCAGGATTTGTTTGTGAGTATAATAATTATAATATGATACCAATGTTAACGGATGATGTGATAAGGATCAGACTATCAACTGCACCGGCTACAGTTGGATATTTGGTTTATGGACAAAGTACAAAAAATACCTACACGTGTCCCCATTTGGTCTGTAGACATCGTGGACTCCTGCATTTACTACGCACCCGCACACCCACCCAACATTTATTACCTTAGACCTCTCATTTCGAATATAATATTTTTATGATGTTATACTAAATCTTATGTACATGGTTATATAAATCTCATGTAAATATATAGGTAAAATATAATAGAACAGGATTAGAAGAGAACTAATTAGAACAGAAGATTTGACATGTCTTTTACCACTTCAATTGTATTAATAATTAATTATAATTAATTAATTAATTAATTATATTATATTGTTTAAATTCTTATTAGCAGATAATATATTAAATAATTACATAATATTTAATTGATACTAAATTAAATAATACATGTTTTTTGTTATTATGATTTTTTGAAAATGCAAAATTTTAAAGCATACACTACGATATAATAATGAAGTATTTTGTAATTTTAAAAAAATTAAAGATTATTTTATAAATTTTTAAAAATACTCGAAACGATTAACCGATACCAATAGAGTATTACCGTACCAAAATTCAATATGATACCTGCATAATTTATAACATTGTGTCCGGCTATTGATGCATGCAATTAAAATTTTATCAAATTGGAATTGCAATTAAGTTGGATCTCTATCTATTAATCTAATTAAGCCTGCATTTCTGGTTTAAGATACAAAATGAGTAATGTGACATATGATGATGGTGACGCCACTATTAAGTACTGCTTCTGTTGTTGTGTATTTTCTCAACTCCCCTCGTAATGACGCTCACCTGTCTTTTAATTGGCAGTATTAGACAAGCAAACATTAAAAAGAAGGATCCCCACCGGCTTACCATCGATCAAGGAATTGCATTAATCAGTAATTACATAATAGTGTTGAATATTACATATGTAATGAAGTTTATTAGATAAGAGAAATTAGGAAAATTTAAATAGTTATCTAATATTAGATACCAAAACTTATGTTATCATTAAATAACTTTGTAATTGTTATATTACCCCTGATTTGAAAAATACCTACTAGAACCTCCTAGAAGGGCAACAATCCTTCAGTAATTTGCATTCCTTCATCATACAAAAAGACGTAAGATGAATGATTAACGATAATGTGTCATTAGAGGCATGGAAAGGTCAACCTTTTGCAAAATTCATTTTGCTGATCTTACTTGTTAGAATAAATCATTTGGTCATAATGACATTGGAACGTGCTAAAATCATTTTCCTTGTATTGGAATGGAAACCCACTGGTTGTGTTATATAACAATAAATAATCAAAGTGAGAGGTAATTCAACGCGGATAAACAAAAGACAAAGGAAAAGGAAGGAAGTTGTAATTGATAGGTTTTTTCTGTTCTTCCTTACTTTTTATTATTTTTTAACCCAAAACATCCAAAGAATTATACATTTAAGCAAATGGGAAATGATATGTTCGTTTGGTGGCCATTTTCTTACAGGACGGTCGAAATGTAGAAAAAGAAAATCCAGAATAACAAATCATGATAATAAATAAAAGAATTGGCCAAAAAGCAAGAAGGGAGTTGTATCAGACAGATAGAGACTGGAGATAGAGAGAAAAGAGTAATAATATAGAAGTGGTGTTGTGAGTAATAGTCATGGAAATAGCTGGATTTCTGAGAAGACCACTCAGCATACTCTGTATTTCAGGCTTAACCCTGTTCCTCCTCATCCCCTGACAACCCCTTGTCTCTCAAGTCTCAACCTTGTCCTGCTTCTCTCTTTCTATCTCCTGTTCTTTTTACTGTTTCTTGTTGCTTCTCTTCTACCTTTTCAGATTCATTCACTTTACCAGAACACACAAAAAGAAGATAGGGTTTCAACTTTCAACTGCCTCTCTTGTGTTTCTTATAAATCTATTTCAACTCCCTCTCTCTCCCTCCTATTGATTCTTTTGGGGTTGTGGAAATTTCCCAGTATCTGAATCTCGATGGAAACGCGCCATGTGGAATCAGTGGACGAAGTAGTGGAGGAGATCATGAGAATCCACAGATCGTTGCCGACCAGGCCTGGAATCGAAGACGTGGAAGCGGCCAAGGCTTTAATCCGGAATGTGGACAAAGAAGACCAGGCCAGGCTAGACGCCATTAACAGGCAGACCAAGAGCCCTGGCGTGCCTCAGGAGCTGTTCATGATATTGCTTGAAATGCAAAAGAACTTAGTCTACTTCCATAGCAAGGAGCAGAAGAGGGAGGCCTTGAAGTTGCTTGATCTGGAAAACGTTCATACCCTGTTCGATGATTTTATTCAGAGAGCGTCCAAGTGCTGTTTACCTTCTTCTTCTTCTTCTTCTAACGCTACTACTACAACTACTGTTAATGATAATTCAACTACTTCTCCAACTCCAACTCCAATTCCAACCAGTTTTTCCTACTACGAGAAAGAGTCTGTGATGAATATTACTACTACTCCTGCTGCTGCAGCTACTGAATTGTTTACCAGAGACGATAGTTATGTGAAGAAGGCCAAGTCATCGTTTTACCCTGATCCTATTGGTGGTGTCCAATCTACTCCCCAGATTCTCGATTTCACTCTAAAGCCCCCTTCTGCCTTAACGGCTTCTTCAGGTTAGATTTTTCTTTTTGTTGTATATTGAATTTACTGGTTTTTATGGGTTGTGACATACATCTAATTCCTCTTGTAGGTCAAGAGGGTGAGAAGTTGAGTCTAATAAAGCTTGCTAGTTTATTTGAAGTCTCTGCAAAAAAGGGTACTCGAGATCTCAATCTGCAAAGCAAGTTGATGGATCAAATTGAGTGGCTACCTGATTCAATTGCCAAGTTATCAAGCTTGGTCAGTTTGGATTTGTCCGAGAATAGGATTTTGGTCTTGCCTGCTGCCATTGGAGGTCTTTCCTCTTTGACAAAGTTGGATTTGCATTCGAATAGAATCGCTGAGCTTCCTCAGTCCATTGGAGATCTTCTTAGCTTGGTGTTTTTGGACCTCAGGGGTAATCAGCTAACATCTTTGCCGCCCACAATCGGCAGGTTGGTGCGTCTTGCTGAGCTCGACCTCAGCTCTAATCGACTGACTGCCCTGCCCGAGTCAATTGGCTCACTCATTAGCCTCAAGAAATTGAATGTGGAGACCAATGACATTGAAGAAATCCCGCACACAGTTGGCAAATGTTCTTCGCTGAAGGAGCTCCGTGCGGATTACAACAGACTTAAAGCACTACCAGAAGCAGTTGGAAAGATTGAGACTTTGGAGGTGTTGTCCGTGAGATACAATAACATCAAGCAATTGCCTACAACCATGTCATCTCTCACAAACTTAAAGGAGCTTGATGTAAGCTTCAATGAGCTTGAATCAGTGCCTGAAAGCTTTTGTTTTGCTACCTCGCTTGTCAAGATGAATATAGGAAACAACTTTGCGGATCTACGATACCTACCAAGATCTATAGGGAATCTTGAGAATCTTGAAGAGCTAGATATTAGCAACAATCAAATACGTGTCCTTCCTGACTCCTTCAGGATGTTAAAATGTTTGCGAGTCCTACGTGTGGAAGAAAATCCTCTGGAAGTGCCACCCAGACATATTGTTGAAAAGGGTGCTCAGGTAATCCATCTATTACTTGGTCTTAGAATGCATACAACCGTGTTCCCTCTAAAGACTTCATCTTTTTAATTATTTTCTGGTATCCTCAGGCTGTTGTCCAATACATGGCTGAATTGGTTGAGAAGAGGGAAGTCAAAACACAACCCATCAAAAAACAGAAAAAGAGTTGGGCTCAAATATGTTTCTTTTCCAAGTCTAACAAGAGGAAGCGTGATGGTATGGACTATGTCAAGGCCTGAAATTGCAGCAATTTTTAGACAATATGACTACTGCGTCTCGTAAGTTAACGAGACATCTCCATCTTGCATTCGTTTATATAATATAATTTAGTATCTGGTGGTTCGATCTATTGTTCTAAAAATTATTACCATCTTTACAATCATTCTGGTGACTCCTGATTTTTGGTGTGTGCTTAGGTTAAGTATGATGGACTTGGATAAGTATCTCCTTGTTATCATTTTGGACAAACATGAAAACTTATGGAAAGAACTAAACATGTCCAAATTAACTGTTTATGGAAAGATTTGTTGATGTCAAAATCATTTATGCTCTTACAGGTCCAAGCAGATTGTAAATCAGAGAGATCTTCATGCTACACGTCAAACAGGGAATTCCTTTTGTAAAAATGGCACGCTTCTGCTACTAAAATGAAATTGTAGATTCATATTTTTGTTCTTTAGCACTGTCCTTTCATTGCTTTTCAAGATTCAATTTGCAGTTTTATTTCGTTTGTATCTGTTATCAGTGAACCTGACGAGTTGTATAATTGAGCCGGCGTATAGGAGATGAAGGGACTAGAGTAACTCTGTACCATCATTGTTGTAAGAAATTTGGCTCTGCCATTCTCATTAGCTCTTCATCTTTTGAAAAAAGTAAAAGAAATAGATTCAGAATGTCAATTGTTGTATATTATTTCTTGATTCTTTTATTTATATCGATCAACAGATATGCTGTTTTAACTTTTGTATCTATAGAGGAAAATGAAATGTTAAGCAGAACTGCGAGGATAGGTTTCCAGCTCAACAACTATTTCTATGTTCAGTTATCTCAACAGTCAGGTTAGGAGTCTTTATCACGGAGCGACAAGGATCATAGCATTATCAGCTAAACCTTGGTAGCTTGTTCACAGTATGATGTGCTTTTGCGTTTTGAACCATGTGCCATGGTTTTACTCAATTATCAGGAAAAAGGGCAATCCCATGTATCCATCCATCTTCCTTTAGCACCTGCAGACAAAGCAATGTAGCCCAAAACCCAAAAACCAGTCACTTGAAATAGCGAACAATCAACTTTTATATACGAATCTTTCATTGGCTAGCTTCAAGCAAAAACTTGGCACATCAGAATCCTTCTACACGATTGTATCCTTTCTATCAGAAATAGTCCCGTGTAACGTAATGCCAGTAAATCAAAGAGGATCAAAACTTCAGAGGACGCAGACGGCAGGGAGTGCCAAGATCTTTATCTCCCTATATATGAGATTTGCCAACTCAACTGGAAAAGGACTGCTGGCATGGCGTAGCCGGTGAAAACTATACTTACAAGATACTTCACGTAACCTCCAATTAATAATAAAAGTACCTTTACAAAAATCTAGGAAGTTTCAATTTATTTAGGTCTTTTTATCAGCTGTAAATATCTAATTTCCATGAGCCTAGACTGCTCCATAACCGTCTGCTTTGCTTCTAACTTCTCCACTAGTTGGCCTACAAGATTCAAATGTCGAAGTCGAAGTTATTCCATGCTAGTGAATATGAAGAGATATACAATAGGATTCCATGTTCTTTCATCAACTGTTGGAAACTCTGAATAAATAAACACTGTTTAGTTAAATTAGATGCTAATATGATTAATAAGAAAACCATTCAAGAGTCGGGTGATGGTTGGTCAATCATGCAAAGAGGTAATACAGCCTAATGCTATTTACTTGTGCATGAGGACCTTGTGTAAAAACAGGTGCACTTGCTCAGTAATTGTTGTCTACGATTGCATTTCCCTCCTTGAAGAGAAGAATCCTTGATTCATTTAGATGCTTTTGTATTGGATGGTACAGTAACTAAGACATATACCTGAAGCATAACAGAAACTACTACCTCAAGTTCCTTTTCAAAACACGGCGTCAAACAGGTGCTAACAAGCAGAATTTTACCTATTAAACTACAGATATATGTCCAATGCTGGTGCATCTTATAGTTTCTTAATCAAGCAACCATGTGAATATTGCAGGATGTTTTTACCTTCAAGATGTAATCACCAAAATCATATCACTTCATACTCTCTTGAATAATTTCCAGCCTAAATAAACCTGAGCTTTGAAATTTAAAGAATAACAAACTCTTGTACATAACATCAAAGGTTCCTCCAATAAGACTCGATATGGTGGTAAATTTTCTCATAGCAAATTCATACTATAGCATAGTGAAACACCAAAGAGTTGGCCAGCTTAATCAAAGAGAAGTTAAGCATTCTATGTAAGGAAAACACGTACTTACAATCCAGACAAAACCTTGATAGTGTCATAGAACAACCACTGCAAAGTCACTACAGGTCCAACAAGCATTATCCGTAAAGAAAGGCTTCTTGTAAATAAATTGGACAGGCCGATTTTTTTGATAGCCTGCTTGTATGCGAGAGAGAATCAATCAGGTACTCATCATCATAAAACAAAGAAAATAACTAACTATTTACCAGTTTGAGGTTAGCAGCCTCTTTGTTATAAAGAGAGGCAACAATGTTGTCGGCAGGATTAGAAATAAAACTACCAATAGAACCAGCGGCGTATCCAGCTAAACAGGTCACCCCAAGCTGTTGAACCCTTGAACAATCCTCCTTCCTTCTTTGGACAACTTTACGATATAAGAAATCTACGGAGTGCTCAAATGTGGAGAACATAACCATAGAAACTGTTTATGAAGTTTTTGAAAGGACAATGTCACCAACACACTCACAGCATAAATCATCCATCAGAGCCATACAAGTCATTTAGCTTCAACAATGATGATTATTTTCGTAGGCAAATTTTGAAATTTAACAGTAAGGTAAGTCATAACATTGATGTTATTCAGCACTCTCTTCTAACACAATATTCTTTCGGTCTTCCCTGTCGTTCCAAGGAACTTATTTTTGGAATGATGCATAGCGAAGTTCTATTTAAATGGAATGTGGATGACACAAATCAAACTGCTCCTCTACCTTCTATTCTACCAGAGATGTGTCATTGGGAACAATGGGTCTGACGAGACATCAACCTCACGGGAAATGGAGATTTGTGACCCACCCTCGACATCTTAACCCCAGAGGGTCATCTCAAGCTTTAAGTGGAAGCCAGCCAAACAAGAAAAGGAAACAAGAATTTTTGCAGTTAAAAGATTGGGCAATTACATGGAAGGTTTCGACCCCAAAGCGGAATAAGACCTCTGTAAAAACTGCTGCCAATCAACCAACAAGAAGTAAACAATCCTTCATACGAGATGATAAATTAAGAGAAATCGACACAACAATGTCGCTATAGACAGAAAGGGGCATTACCCTGTAAGTCCTTCGGATGCATAAAGCTTGGGACAGCCATCAAGTAATCCCCTGGCAAAATGGGGCTGAGCTTGAACTCTGACTTTGATGGCTTCAAAAGGGCAGAGAGCCAAGTTGGCGAGAACTTCAGCGGAGGCACTACTCATGGAAAAGACCAAACTTCTATTGCGATCCCCCAAGACATTAGAGTAAAGGGCCTTGAAGTATTCGTATAAACCGAATCTGCAGCCTCCTTGAACACCATAACCAAAGAACTTACTGGCCCAGCCTCTCCAAAACGTGGAAGGGCCTTGCTCTCTCAACAGAGTGGTGAAGCATGAGTATATGCTATTATACTTGATGGGATTTACCTGTGACCGTCCAGAAATTGAGTCCTCAGTGTAATTAGCAATCATCTACATAACAAACCACCAAAAACAACTAGGAGCACCACATGTTTGATAAAATCGGGCGATCTTTTTGGTCGTTGTTGTCATATAATAAATAGTGGCAACCGATTAGAGTCGCATATAAAGAGTAGTACTGATTACTTGGTGGTTTAAAACCACAAATACGAAGAAGAAGAAAGATCTTACCTGCATGTGGACTTTTAAGACATCAAAAGGAGTGATTGCAAGATGGGTAGCGCCAGCACTGAGCATTCCACTAACTGCGCAAAGCCCATAATAGCCAGCAGCTGCTGCTTTGGACTCCACTCTCCTTCTCAACATTCCTTCTTCTTCCATCACAAGTGTTAGTGTTCCCTTCTATTTTCTGTCAATCACTCAACAGGCTCGCTCTTCTGTCTTAGCGTGAAAATGCGAGGGATAACTTGTTAGCAATTTAGGCGGATGTTACATTTTTGGTAATAAATTAGGGCAGACTTCCATAAGTTTGGGAGTGTTCTAAATTTGTAGGAGGCGTGGCAGGCATGGAATTGGAATCCATTGGGACGGACTATGGAATACTGGAAACGCAACAGGGAAGATGGACCATAGGTTTGGGTTTAAAATATTAAGCTACATACAGGTCCTGTGAGAATATCAGTAGTTATGTTTTATGTGATGTTGTTGGGGTTGAGTTGGGTTGTTGGATGTTTGCTACAGACATTTGGATCGGGCTACGTTGTACAAACTGAACTACCTGGGTGGGCCGAGTGATGCTAGCGTTGATGTCAATAACTCCCATTTTAGAGATTAATCACAAGAGGTTAAGGGGCGGTTAATTCGCATGGAAGAATGGTAATAAAAATTAGAATGAATATAGTGAGAAATGAGAATTGATATTATCATTATAATTATGATGGTTGTTTAAGAGAAATGAATGATTACTATTACCATTGACAGTGGTTGGTTTGTAAAAAATATTGAGAATTAAAATTTTATTATATTTTAATTAATTAATTAACTAATTATAATTTAATTAATTATATTGTAATTAATTAATTACAATATGTTGATTAATTAAAATATTGTAATTAATTTTAATTAATTATATTGTAACTAATTAATTATTTGAAATTATGAAGATCAATAAATAGAATCAGACGAAGCTTGATGCTTTATATATATAATTTGATTATGATTGCATAAGTTGCATATTTTTTTAACATGTATATATATATATATATATTGCATGCATAAATTGTATGTTTTATACGCAATTTTGTGCTTGATCTGACGAATGAATTTAAATCCGTCGTTAAAATATTAAGTACACGTTGAGAACGTAATTGTTGCCTTCCATTGTTATAAAAATAAACTAGAGTTTTATTTATTGTTAGGCTTGTTGAGCAAACCCAAGGTTGCTTTAACCTGAATATGTTTAATCCTATGACAGTGGGTCTTACTTAACTAAATTTGTGTGATTAGTGATCGCAAAGTTACATGCGCTAAGTTTTACTATTTATAACCTTGGTAAATTCCGCAAGCACACGAGTCATTCGTGTACTACCTAAGGTGTCAATCCCACAAGAAAGCCTAATCTAGTCTTAAAATCTAAGGTCATACTAAAATTGCAATAATTCTAAATAATAACTAATGCAGAAAATAATTCAATCAAACAAATAATTCCAAGAATTGCGTTGCAGAAATCTAAGCAAGGTAACAAATCACAAAAAAACTAATACCAAACCTACATAGAAATTACCAAATGAGAGAAAGGGGGATTTAATTCGAAATTAACGAATATCTAGTCAATTATGTAATTCTTGACTTAACGGGTCTAGACGGTCTTAGGGTGAATTACTCTCTCGAGTTATAATTTTAACCCTAATTGATGATCCCTAATTTAAATTATAGAATCGCGATCTCCCGATTCGCTATTGGCCCAAAACTTAAATTAGTTCTAAGTTGTCTATTAACCTACTAGGAATCTATGCTCGATCTCTCGTTACACGACACTACAGGTTCAATTCAATTCTTAACCTATCAATTCACCTAACTCTCCTTAGCCCAAATTGATTATTTTCCCTCGACTCACCCTCTCAATTTATTACCCAGTTATTAAGAACAGAATTTGAATCATAATTAAATCGAAAGAAAAAAACAATCAAATAAACTTTATTAATCGCAAGAACTAAAAGCTCAAAGGTGAGTATAGACACAATCTCAACATTCAACACAATACATTCTCAACACCTATTTCAATTCTATACATAAATAAAACTGAAATAAATGAAAAATACGTCAGAAACAGAGATATGGAGTCGACAACAGTGGGAAACCACCTGTTCCAAGAAGTACTTCGCGTCAAGCTATTCTTCGTGTCTCTCTTCCTTTGTCTCCTTCCTCAATCTCTCGACTTCTCTCTAGGTTTTTTCGAGATTGGATCACGTGAGTGCTCTCTTTTTTAGACTCTTCAAGGCTACTACCTCTGACTTTTAATGTTCTATTTATACTTTAGAGGCTTTAGGTCAAAGTCGGGGTCGAAACGGTCCAAAAAATCTTATGAAACTTAAGTTTTTCTATCAGCCCAACGCAGGTCACGATCGTGGCCAGCGCTTTAACCTTTTTGTCATGATCGTGGCCTAATGTGCACAATCGTGGCCTGACTTGGAGGCTTTCTGTCACGACCGTGCCCAAAGTGCACGATCGTGGCCTGGTTAGCCTGGCTCGTCTTTTTCTGTCATGATCGTGGCCTATGTTTTTGGCTCAAAACTCTTTGAATCTTCTCCATTCTTCACTGTTTACCCAAAAACACTAATAAACACATCACCGTACCTAAAAAATATAACATTTAAGCTTAAAGACTTAATCTAACCCATAAAAACACTAAAACACTCAAACTAACATAATTAAACCCTAAATGCATACTCAACACTCAAATTCACACTAAGTACAAAACAAATTAAACCCTAAAACATCATACAATTGACAACTATCAGTGATCAATATAGGATTCATCACCTTAAAGTGATTAGGTAAAATTTTCCATTATTCTTGATTAGTATTGATTTGGAAAATCCTTAGCCAAGGTGGAATGACATTTTCTAAAATATTTTACAAATATCATTAATTGAATCAATTATTAATAGTGAAGAACTAACAAGATTGGAATTAAATAGAGTAGACATTAATTCCGTACTATATGTCTAATCAGAACATTGTATGATTAAAGGATTGAATTATACAAAAGAGTAAGCACAGAAAGGTTATTTAAAACTACTTTGATATTCCTAATTATTTGGGTGGTCATGATGCGTTGCTAAATTCCAATCTTAATCTATGAACATAAATTATTTAATGAGAGAATTAATGATAATTTAAATAAGTTTAATTTATTTAATCATAAATATGATTTAGGCTTATAATTTATATTCATTGCCAACATAGTTGGGAACCTAATGGGTTAGATGCAAAGAATGGATTAAAGAGAGAAAAGATGACATAATCAAGTTGGACTTTATCATAAAGTTTGACAAACTTTATGATTAAATATGAGATATTTAATAAATAAGGATCAAATATAAGATATTGAATCAGTTGGCCCCCGAATTTTTTTGTTGAGTTAAGCATGATTTAAATAAATTATGAGGTCATGATAGAATAATTATTGGAGTTTAATTATTTATTACAATGTTAGTAGGATTTTATTACACTGGTTAGTTAAATTAAAGCAGTAAGAATGCATAAAGGATGAAAATGATGTTTATAAATTGGATTTGTATATTTCTTTCTACCATACTATCGGATCTTATTCACATAAGTGTAAAAGTCATTAAGCATTAAAAGAAGGGTAAAATAGACATTTAGCACTCATTAAGGGTAGAATTGGAAGATCAAAAATGTTGTCTTGTTCATTAAAGAAAGAAAAACATGAATGAAGGGAGAGACGAAGAGAAAAACGTGAAAAAGAAAGAAAGGAGAGAGGGTTTCATTCATGAGAGAAAAGAAAGAAGACAAAGTTAGGGTTTCACCTTTTCTTAGTTTTCAAGAGTGATTTTGAGGTTATTCAAGAAGAGAAAA
The DNA here is from genome assembly GCA_025629805.1 of Erythroxylum baracoense. NCBI lineage: Eukaryota > Viridiplantae > Streptophyta > Magnoliopsida > Malpighiales > Erythroxylaceae > Erythroxylum > Erythroxylum baracoense. The sequence goes on from JAOTAY010000191.1 coordinate 10,840,270, forward strand.
AGAAAGGGGAAAAGAAAAGCTTCCATTTGAGCCAAGCATCTCTTTGTTTGGTGAAGATTCAAGGTAAGTCCATTTTTAAACCCTTGGATTTTTGAAAGGGTTTTGGTTCATAAAGCTTAGGAAATACATGGGTTTAAGTATTCTAGAATCAATTTTTAGTGAATATGCTTTTTGGGTTCTCAATTTGTA
>JAOTAY010000191.1:10849274-10863671 GCA_025629805.1 Erythroxylum baracoense
GGTAGGTATCGATCATACCAATTGCATCTCCAATGCAACTATCGAATCTAGTGCTATCAACTATTGATATGTGCACATTCATTGGACTATCAACTCTTGACACGTGTACATCTAATGTACACTACACAACTTCACCTCTGTCAACGTTGATCTTGGGTTTGCCCCAACAAACCAATGCTTTTAGTTAAAATCAACCCATTAATCTAGAAATCCTATTTCCATGGTTCGAACATATCCGTGTAGAGTAGGCTTAGGTTTGCTTAACAACCCTAACTATAAAAGGACTCTAGTTCTCGCCACATTAAAGGAAGGCGTTGGTTTTAATATCTCATCTAACTTAGATGTTACACATATAGTTACTATAACTACATGACATGATATGGACTACTCAATCAAATTGGGCCTAAGCCCTCAACCAACCATCATGCAAGCCTATACATTCTCCTAACCATGCATTCTCTAATGCATATATGTAAGCACATCATTTTGGTTATGCATCTTATGGATCCTTACATGGAAACCCAATCCAACACTTGGATCTAAGCCCAATCCAACACTTAGATTTACTATCTTCCTTTTACTAACTTAACTTAAATTACTATTGTATGTTATTTCAATCGAAGTTAATATTAATATGATTAACATGAATTCCTAATTCCGAAAATAGTTCATAATTAATTTACCTCAAAATAATTATTTGATGTCCAAAATTAAACAACTTCAATTTTGTCATACATGCCAATTTTTCTAATCTTACTAGAAAATCTATTGTTCTACTAAAATTAATTCAAAATTAATTTCTATAATTTCCAGAACATCAAATCATCATTCCAACCATCTCTAGCTCATTTCGTGATGATCAGAATAATTTAGGAATCACCCAAAAATTATCATGATCACCAAAACACCGATAAGACATCAAAAGTGACAAATATGACTTCTAAAATTTTTTGGAAATTAAATTTCGAGCAAAATAATTTAGTAATGCATCAAATTAACACATTTTTATCACATAAAAATATTTTTAAGGTTCTGGAACCAAAATATAAACATACAAAAACATCAAACAAAACAGATACTACAATTTTTGGAAAACTGTCCAAATCTAGAAAATTGTTTGATAAAATTATTAAAACACTTTTAATAATTCTAAAAAAATACAGAGGGATAAAAACATCCCAAATATATTTACATACTTTTTCCAGAATCAAATTCCACGAAAATCATGTGTAACCTTAATAGTTGAGCCAATAGACATCACATGCCCATCAGAAAGACAGATTTCGTACGTGTTCTTGTAAAGTCGAAATTAAATATTTTAATCACATTGAAAATATTTTCAAACCCTTTGAATCATTCAATTACATCTTATGAACATATTGGTGAAAGAAAATCGTGAAAAACATTTTTCTATAATTAATTTCGAACAAAACATTACAGGACCCTAAGCTTTCACAACCATGAAAACATTTTTCACATATCATGTATTCTACATCTAACAAGGCACAAGATGGCTCTGATACTACTGTTAGGTTGTGATCATGTATCTCATACATAATATATATCAAATATATGTAGTGGAAATAAAATGAAATCTCAAAAAATAGATCTACTCATGCATATAGATATAGAAAAGCAAAAACATGAAATACAAGACGTTTACATACCTTTCTAACAATCTCCTTCGTTCTTTAATCTTCTCTATATTGCGTTGTCGTAAACCACAAAGATCAACGCAGACCGTCTCTAATGAAAGTCTACATAAAGATAGAAGGATGTAACCACTCTATGAGATGACTAGAATTCTTTCTTTGAGCTAGCAAAGACAAGAATTCTTGAGAGAGTTAGAGAGAAAAAGTGTGTGTGTAAAAAAAAAGAGACTATCTTTTTGTTTTTGTGCCTCACACAAGATGCACGAAAATCATCTCAATTTTTTGCACCATTTGGCCTTCTATAACCCCCATCACTAATGGAAAGTTATGGGAAGTTAATGGTCATGAATAGCATGCATTAATGAAAGTTACGGGAAGTTAATTACTATGAATAGCTTGCATTAATGGAAGCCAACAACACTTGTTTCTAATCCATTCCATGCAACGTTTTCTACCACGATCACTTCACGATACAATCCCGAAACACTCTTTCATATCTTGAATCACCATTCAAGACTATTTTACTCATCGTTTGGATCTCCTACATGTGTGACCCATTAGGTTCCTAGTTATATTGACCACTTGAAGTAACACTTAATTCAAGTAAGTCAAGAGCGATATCTAGCAACACATAATAACCCCCAATTGATTGAAAAGTCAATGATTTGACTACAAACCCTTCCATACACAATGTTGCCATGTAATTTGTCCTTTTACCATCTATACCTTACTTGGTTCAGGGTATGGTCAAAGTGTCAACTCTCACTAGACTGACCACGTCACATCTAATCCAAGTGATATTAGATTTTGTCCTAAGGATCTCATTACTCTATGTATCATTGAAGACTCTCTTCATGACACATATCTGCTATGGCCATAGACTCCCAAGTAATGACCCCATCAAGAGGTCGTCGGTATCATCTCCTTCTATCAAGAGTGGTGAATCCTTTATTGACTACTCAATTACCTTTGAATATCTCAAATTGTACCCAATGGAGTCAAAACATAGGATCAGTATCTGAGATATCCGTGAGTACCTCAAGTCAAAAGATACTTACACCATTGTTATGATGAGACTATCATTGACACTACAATAGAATATCCATACGATTGTCTCATATATGTCAATCTGATGTACATACTACCCTTAGTAAGCATCCGTATGTTAACTCTAAATAACTCATGTCTAAAGCTTATAAGATCTACTGCTTGATCTAATCAAGGAGTACAACATGTGTTAGTCTATCTAGATTAATGATATCCCATCTCATTTATCCTATGACCAGGGATAGTTTAGATACTAACATAATTACAGATGACAGGAATCTAATTATCATGATCTCGTTATGATTTCCTCCATGCTATGTTTTGTATCAACGACTTCATTAAATCAATTTAAGATCAACATCAAATCTATAAATGTATGAACATCAAAATAACGAAAAATGCCTTTATTAATCATAAAATGATTTTTACAATAAGTGCTAAAGGTGATTGCCTTTAGAGATTATCAACTGGCTACTAGCTTTATTCATAACCTGAAGGCCAGCGTAATAGTTATTTATTTAACATTTTCATCATTTTTTATTGCCTAACTTATTCCTTTAGCTAATCGTTCTCGTGAAAATATACAAGCAATGCTACTTATTTGATTGACCTAAAATTATGAATGAATGTGACAACTTCCTAAGGTGAATAAACTAACATCGTATCCTAATTAACCTGTATATTTAACCAAAGTAACCTAGGTCACTAATTCTGTAAGCTAATAACTCTTCGCAACCTAAAAGACTATGTTCAAAGTTAAATTAATTCCGTTAAGTCCTATCCACTAACATTCACACGAATCACATCATGCAACCTAAAACAAACTAACATATGATATGCAAAATTCACATTCAAAGTAAAAGCATACATGCACACATCCCTACATCCCTAATGTGAGAAGAGCAAACACAACACAATAGTTGGGAATAGAAATTAAGAAACAAGATAAACATCAAACAATAACAGTAAAAAAAGAGACAAGGGTTAGAGTATAAAACCAGTCATGGTGGCCGAGGTGGTAATAGAGATAGTGTTGAGACCAAATCCGCTTAACACCGAAAGTATTTTCCTATCTTATAAGTGAATCAAAAAGGTAAGAGAATTAGTGATCCAAAACATTCCAACTAATTATAGAATTGAAGACAAATCTAACTATACAATGATTTAAATCTAACTACTAAACGTGCTAATTTATGGTCATTAACTTAACCCTGCATCCTTGGAAACTCAGCTGGGATTAATTATCAGTAGCTTGCTTCCACCAATGCTTCCCAATTTCAGCTTTGTAGCTTGTAAATAAGCTATATGTTGGAAGATAATGAAAAGGACATAATATATTAAAGTAAGGAAACCTAATAAGCTTAGTAATGTCCTTTTCAACGTTAAACTGTCAACAAAATAGGAAATAACGAAACTCCCTAAATTTACCATCAAATCCAATAGTTTGTTAGTAATAAGGTGAACTGTTCGCTTTCTTCCTCAATCACCTTCGTCTCCTCTACTTCTTCCGCTTCATGGACAAAGACATCTGTATCTTTTTGAACCTCTACCACTGTTGTCATATGTTTGTCCTACTGTTGCTCCTTTAAAGACGCAATTACATCAATTTGCATGAATGGTATGCTTAATGAGTAAGGGGAAGGAGGGTCCTCATTCTTTTCTTCATCCTTTTTAAGCTTTTCTTGGTCCTCTATAAGGTGGGGCTTTGCTTAGTTTTCTAATAGTTCTTCTAGCTTTTTCTCACTCCTAAATGTGATAGCCTTAACTTGCTCTTTTGGATATACTTCCATATTTCTTGAAAGATTTCCTACACTTCTTGTAGATAACATATTGGCAGGTTGTTCTACTAGAACCTCTAGGTAGAGGAAAGAAGAGGCATAAGTCCTTATTACTTGGGTGATTTGCCCTTCTACCCTCTTATGGGCCTCATCCATATTTACGAGCTTGTCCATAATCATATCCAGTTTGGAATCATAGTTATTGTATTCTTCTTATTGAAATCCATATGACTCTTAATTTCTAAACTGAATCTCAACATTATTAGACTAATGAAATTTTGGGTGGTTCTGCCACCCTAAATTGTATGTTTTTGAGTAAGGATTGTAATCTCCTTGACCAACTTGTGCTTTATTAAAGTTGAATTGCTCCATGTTGTTGTTTTATCGCTAAGAAACAATATAGCTATCTTGTCCACTAACTCACTGTTGTACTGAATTGCTTTGAATAGGGAGGAAGAGGTGGCTTTCAAGCTATTCAGTTACTTAGTTAGGTTGTCAATATCAGATTGCAATGTTGTCACTGAATTAGTAGCAATAATTCCTTTTAGATCCTGAAAGGCTGGTTGTTGTCTACTTCATTTCTAATGTCCAAAAACAACTATTATACACTATCTCTTCTAACAGATTGTGTGCTGCTTTAACTATTTTCCTCGTGGATGATCCTCCATCAACTGCATCTAGGTGCCTCTTATGGGTGGATTAACTCCATTTTAAAAGGTTTGCAAAAGGAATTCGTTGGGTAGGTTATGATGAAGACAACTCTTTTGCAACTCCTTGTACCGCTCCCATGCTTCATATAAAGACTTCCTGTCATTTTGCTAGAAATTGATAATTTCCTTTATTAGTCTTATTTTCCTATTTAGAAGGAATTACTTATCTAGAAAAACTCACACCAGCTGCTCCCAAGTTGTGATATTGGCCGAGTTGAGACAATTCAACCACGCCTTGACTTTATCCTTGAGTGTAAAGGGAAAGAGCCTCATCCTAACAACATCTTTCAACATCCCAATATATCGGAAGGTGTCACAAATCTATAAGAAATTAACCAAATGAGCATTAAGATCCTCATTGGCTAACCTATAGAATTGCACGTTGGTTTGCATCATGTTTATCAGTGATAGTTTGATCTCGAACGTATTCACTTGCACTGGTGGCCGTGTAATCTCTTGACTATAAACATTAAGATGTGGCCTCATTAAGTCTATAAAGGCTCATCGCTCTCTATGATGCATTTCGTCCACTATCGTTCTTTCCATCTCTTCTTACCATTCAACACTTAAGATTCCCCATTATTGCCTTGGGATGTCCGAATTGATGTGTCTTATTCATCACGTGCAAAAACTTTTATCTTTTTTTCTAATCCTTAAACTAAAAGAATTAAATTAATCCTACTCCCCGTAAATGACACCAAAAACTTGTTAGATGTTGGGTAAGCTTTGTAATTTATAGCCCTCAAATACTGTAAGTGCACGGGTCGTGATTTGTAGTATCTGAAGCGTCAATCCCATGAGGAATGTGAACTAATCTAATCCTAGGTTATTTAAGGCTAAGGAAATTAATAAAATTGCATATAAAAGTAAATATGAGAAAGTGATTATCAAGAAATTAGTTCACAAGTTTAACACAAAAAGAAATTGAAATCAAGCAACACAAACGTCACAATGGAAATTAACCAAGAAGGGTTACCAAATTATGAGAAAAGGGATTTTCCCTATCATCAATGCTAATATAGTCAATTATATGTTATTATAGTGTCAGTTCTAGGCTATCGCAGGGTGGATTACTCTCTCTCGAGTTATAATCATTGAACCCTAAATCATAAACTCTAATTGAATTATGGAATTTGCAATCTCTCAATTAACAAAAGACCCACAACTCTAATTAGATCTTAAGCCCTCTAATAAACTATCGAGCCCCACGCGGGATCTCTCTCCGCACAATAATCAATATGATTAATCACGTGGTCTATTGGATTGCTTAACTCTCATTAATCTAACCTAATCATTTTTATTTAGTTCACCCTCTCGGTTTATTACCGAAATATGCAAGTTCGCAATTAATCATAACACCCAATCCAAGATCCGTCATCATATAATCCATCATCATCTCATACATTAATTGAATGGAAGTAAATATGGAAAGGAGAAAGAACTTAGATCAGATAACCTGGGAAGGTAGTAGCGTCAGAAGACCCACTTCCTCTCTCCTCTTCTCTCTCTTCTTCTTTTCTCCCTTAAAGCTTTCCCAAAATGGCATAATTGGAGGCCTCTTTTTTGTCTCTTTTTTCTTCTTATAGTCTTTTCTAATTAGGGCATCTCTAGGGCTTTTCTCATGCTCTAAAGGTCTGAAATGTCAGCAAAAATGAATTTAAGAAGGGCGAGGTAAGCTATTTGTCACACAGGTCACGATTGTGGCCTATAATGCTACAATCATGGCACCTTGTTTCTCTTTTTGCCAAGATCATGGCCAACATGCCATAATCATAGCCCTTGCATCTGCTTCTGTCATGATTGTGGCTTATTGGCCACAATTGTGGGCTCGAGTTTGGCTTCGAGTCTTCAAATCTCCTCCATTCTTCTATATTTGCCTTGAAACATTAGCAAACACATCATGAAACCTCAAAAACATAAAATTGAATCTCAAACACGTGATCTAACCCACAAAACACACAAAACACAAATACTTAACTAACTAATACAATTCTAACGTAATCACACACTAATTGATTAAATTTAACCACTAAACACATCCTAAACTACCCATAAAACATTATGCAATCTACGACTATCAATTTCCTTTCCTTTTAACTCAACTTAATACATAAGGGATTAGCAATAATCATAAGCATATAACATCCCCAATAAAAAGCCTTTGTAGCTACTGCTTTCTTATACCAATGACAATATTATTCTTATTTCTATCCATCTCTTCTCTCCTTCTTGTTTTATTTCATTTGTAAGTCTCCTTAATTTTTAGGTCAATAAGAAGTAGGTCATCCAAGTTTTAATTTCTATATCTCTTATCTTGCATCGAGTAACTGAAACAATTAAGGAAATATAAAATAGAAATAAATATAAAATTAATAAACAAGTAATTTCCTCGATAATGGCACAAAAATTTTGATTATTTTAATTTACAAACACATAAAATTGATTGTAACAAGTTATAAAATCTGGAATATCTCAGAGTATTGATCCCATGAGAATTATAACTACTAATTTTTATTAATGCTAGCCAAATAAAATTAAACAAATCAAATTTTAGGAAAAAGTAACTAAAGTCCCAATTAACAAAAACAAGATGATAAACTACCAAAAAGAAATTAAAAAAAATGATCGGTTTTATGGCTTCAGTTATGAGGAACTCAATTATTATGCAAGAATAATTATTAACTTTAAAATAATAATTAACCTAAAGTATATGTGTTCTCTCTTAACGTATATAAGAATATACATCTAAGAAATTACTGCATCTCAATGCGCAATACCTAATTGAACTCATTAAACATATCTAATCTATTAGTTTCCTTTATTTTGGGTACCTTTGTATCTAGATCTAGATTTTATTCTCCTAGTGCATAGATTATACTTTAAAACCTTTCGGTCCTTCATACAATCCCTAAGAATGAATATATGATGGTTAGGTATAAATCCAACAATTAAAATGATAGAGAATAAATTCAACCTGAATAATCAATCTCACATTAAAAATAGACATATCACATATAAACTACTTCACTAAACCTAACTAGCGATGTAATTACTAAAAATCATAAAAAAGATAAAACAATCTTTAACATTAAAGGAAGTAGAGAATAAAAAGATAGAAAAGATGTCTCCATTTACATCCAAGTCGAGGAGGATCTCTACTAATCTTGCTTCCAATCCTTTCTCAAGTTAAGAAATACTAAAACTATGAATTAATGAAAAGTGGTTACCAAGCGCTTCTCACTAGTCCTCTCCCCCTTTAAAACTTGCCTATAATGAACCGTAATATTTATAGACTAGGGTTATATAGTAGACTTTTAAGGTGATTGAACTTAAAATTTTGCACATCTTTACATTTTAGATCACAAGTTTGACAATTATCCAGCTTCTACACTAGCACTAGTTAGCTCATCTATCAACACCATGTAATCTTCACTTAACTAAATATTGATATTGTGCTACTTCTATATACTTCTTCAATTATTGACATCTTTGAGCTTGAATTAATCTCTAATACCTTTTACAAAGTTTTTTTCCATCAAGTTGGCTTCTAATTGACTTTGATTTCACCTTAATCAAACAACCATAGAGAAAGTTATACTTTAATCTAAGTTTTTTCCCCCTTAAAGTATCACCTATAAGGCAATAAACCAAACATAAAAATGCATCATATAATTCCACATAAATTATTCTATAAAGATGCTAAATTATAAACTAATGTAACCTTTATAAACATAAAAAATATGAACTTATCAATCATATTTTAGACGCCTTTTCATTATCAAGTATTTTAGGGTTTTTGGCTGTAAATTTTATAGTATATAGGTGTATATAATAATTTATCTTATTAGAATTTATGGATGTGTTAGTTACTTAGAAATATATATTTATTAATGGACTTATATATTATTGATTTCATCTATTTGAAATTTAATTTGAAATTGACTTAATTCTAAGCCTTTAGCTTCATAACAAATGTAACAACTTATAAATTAACATGACCTTATAGATCTTTTTTTATAACCTATGTAATTAGTAACTATGAACTTCAATAAACCATTTTATAATTTTTATTACCAAAGACATTATTTATCATATCATTACTTTTCTCGTAAAATTAAAGGCTTTCATTTAATGATTTTTTATATCAAATTTTCAACAATCATTTTTAGGGTCATAGCTCATGCCCTTTTACTAAACATAGTTTAGTAACTTCTGACTTCACAACCAATAGAATTCTTGAGTGGGCTTGATTAGGGTAAATATGTGATGAAGTAAGAAACTGATGTGATAACTTATTTTTGTAACATATATGAAGGAAAGACACCCATTTTGCTCACATAGTAGAGGTATGAATTAATTAATCATCTTGCATTGACCCTTTACTGTTACAAAATAATAATTATTCGAAGATAACATTAATGTTTTTGTATATGGTAGCAACCTTGAAGTCTACCAAAATAAGGGTGCATACATTTTAAATAATGTTACCTAATAATGATAATAAGCTATAATATTCAAATGAGAAAAATCTCTAAAAATTATTTGTATAAATTTTTTGCCTTTTGATGTCTTTACAGATGTGCTTTATGTAATAATGTAAGGATGTCTTATGTAGATTTTTTACACCCCATATAAGTATTGTGTCATGTTTTCTATGTAGCTATTATATATATTTAAGTGTCTTTTTAATGGATACTTCTAATATATGAATTACAAAATTTATAACAATTATTTAATGAACATTTATAATTTTCAATATGGTGAGGCATCTTACTTTCGTATCAACAGATGAAGTTCCTTATTTATTATATGAATATATCAATTATGGAATATAAATATAGTGAGGTCTATATTCATTTATTATGTAATGGATAATGTTAAGGTCACACTCACCTTTTGCTCTATTTTTAACTAATTAATGAATTGCATTAATTTACTAAATGATTATGGAAAATTCATATAAAATTTATAAAACAAACATAAGAAAAATAAAAGAGAGTAGGGAAACAGAGAAAACTAATTTATATTGGTTCATCTAAACAACGTTTGACTTACATCCACTTACCAATTTTCACTTGAGAATTCATTATCTTCTTCATTTAATGGGTAAAAAAGAGACTTTTCATTTATTTGTCATGAGGGAAAAGGAGACCTTATAATCATCTTACTTTGCCACAAGTGAAGAGTAACCCTTTCCAAAACTTGTTCAATGTTAAAAGAAGCCATCATGAAGTATATCCAAAGCAATTTTATATAGCACTCAAAAACTCCTATTGAACACATCAATGAACAAAGGTTCAATATGTATCATTAATGCAAACACACATTCTCTAGCCTCTCAAGGCTCTTATCAACTATCCAGTATGTCTAATCTATCTACCAAAACTCATATATAGTCTATTTATAATCAAAATAACCTAAAATAGTTGTTAAAAATTATCCATTACAAAGACTAGTAATAGTAATTTGATCATTCTAAACATTGTTAAACCATTCGATAAATTGGCCATCCAATATGGTCACAAACTTAAAATACTTAATATCTTGGTTGACTATATTGCCACACTAGTTGACTAGCATATACAAAACCCCAATATTGGTCACCCAAATCACAAAATTAGTCAACCAAACTTCTTGAAATGAGTTTTCAAAACTTCTCAAGTTTTTTAAAGATCAAAACAAATTATTTTGAAAAACAATTGATTAAAATTCATTTAAAAATTTCCCCAAATTTTTATTTAAAGATTAAGATATTTTTAATCAAAATAAACTTTCTCTTGAATGCAAAAAGATTTATACATTATGCCTATTTGCAAATGATCATGTAATGATTAAGCTTCTAATTCATTGAAATGACTAATATAAGATTACAAGAAGGACTATAATGATTTGGTTAAGTCTTAATATGCCTGATTCTTCCAAGTTCTTAATTCTTCACTTAAATTACCTATATGCTCCACTTGGCTCATTTTATCCATTCTTTGATTGCTTAATTGATTCAGTTGGCTCATTTGCTCTCTTTACTCACTTACTCACTTTACTCTTCATTAAACTTGATATTTCACATATTAACTTTCTGAATATCACCAATGATAAAAATATTATTAATAAAATATCTTTTTTCATTAGAATTGTGGATTAGAACATCATATGATCTACTAATCTCCTCCAATTTGATGATCACAAAATACGTGATGATATTGAAAAATAAATAAATGACATGGAGTAAGTTCTCTTTATGTTGAAGCAATATGCAATTTATACTCCCCCTTAATGTACACATCATAAAATGATCAAGTGTTAACATTACCATTCTCTCACCCTTTTTCTTAATATTAAAAGTGTATATGATATATAAATCTATAAGCATTAAAAGAACAAAAATAAATAACTTTACTCTCTCAATTTTCAAAAACTCTATTATATGGGTAAAGAGTGCATGTAAAGCATTTATAAAATTAAAGAGAAACTCTTATAGTTCTCATGTAACAATGTCACCCTTAGGTATATATAAGTTCTCCTCCTAAATATACATGCCAAGTAAATATTTTCAATATAACTGTAAGTGGTTACCTCACTTTATATATCACTAATGGTTGCATCCATTGTTTCCTCAATTTAATAATTAGTCTTTTGATATTGATTTTCTTACTTGGCTCATGTGAAGACTTCTAGTAATTTTTGAAAAAAATTGTTAGTGATACCATTAATGTTTCTTATTTGATATCTATAGAGGTTATATCAATTATTGGCATTCATCTAAAGCTACTTGAAATTAAATTATAAGGAAAAGAAATAAACATTTTTTTAGTACACCGTACAAACATGAGTAATCAAAGATTAGTGTTTAAACCTTTTTCAACCCATATCTTTTTAGGTCACTTAATAATCATTATTATAAAGAGAATTTATATAGATATATTCATAATAACTACAAAAATGATATCTAAAGTAAGATGATTTGAAAATATATGAATTGTGTAAGTGTGGCCTATAAGAATGTGACATGTATGTATTTATAGGTCTTAATGGATGATAAAGGTGATATAATTCTCTCTTTTGGTATGAATTAGCAAATGACATGATTCTTTAAGGAAAATATGGCCTATGTTGAATGTGAGAAAGTATCAGGCCTTTTATGCTTATAATGAGACCCATGCCATTTTGGTAAAGAGGGCTATATGAAAGCGAATGATGTTTCATCATTTCATGTTATTTTGGGATAACTTCACTTAAAGATTATGCCTATTTTATCCTTCAATGCTATGTGCATTAGGTTTAGAATATGACCAATTCATGAATGCATAGAATATTCCTTTTACTTTGGACCTAGAAGATGACGGATAGGCATATGATTTTTGTACATATTTAGAAGATGCAATATGCTTATATGATGATTTAGGCATAGGCTGATCACGTAAATGCTTGGTCCTTACGATAAATATTTTTTTCATTAGATGGTGTACTTACAAAAGTGAAACCAGTTCCATCCTTATCATTAGAGATATTTTTTAATCTAAGCATGTGATTAAAATTTTCACTACTCATAGTGAATCTAGATAAGGACTATCTAAGGTTATTAATCTCCTTTTTCAACACTTCATTTTCATATATCAAATTGTGTTTATTGTTACTATCAACAACCAGACTCTTATTCTTTCTTGTTATGTTTTAATTTTTAATTTTCAATCATAAATATATCTAAGAATTTTTTAACCACTTTATAATTGGAAGATAGATTTCTTCCTTTTTAAGCTCATCATTTTCTAGACATTCAATAAGTTCTTTATAAGACAAAACATCATCATTATCATCACATTTATTATCATCAAGAGAGTTTGAACCAAAGGATACCATATCATTATTTTCCATAAAGCATATGTTAGTAACCTTATTATTTGATTATGTACTTTCATATTCACTTGTATTTCCCATTGAGATGTAACAATAACATGTTTATTTAACCATCTATAGAGCTCAACAACTTTCTCTTAGATGGATGGGACCTACTCCAAAGGTATCTTATGCATCCAAATCGCCCTTTGCTACCATCACCTCATTTGATGCTTGAATGATCTATTCCTAGCCCTGCAATGAATGAATGCTTTTTAACTTTGTAGTGATAGCAATGTCTATACAGAAGTAAACCATAATGCAAATAAGTAATAGATTTATCAAAGTGAACAACTATAATGGCACTTGAGAAACCATACGCTATAGGAACATCAATGATGGTATAATAACAAAAACAGAATTGAGAACACACAAGCTCAATTCATCTCCATTTATAGTGAAAAGTACAATATCCTTTGAAAACATTTAAGATTTACCATTCTTGTTGATTGTGTCTCTGAACACAAAATCGGTTTAATATTTCAAGTTGTTATGTAAGTCACTACTATATTTTGCTACTTTCTATTTCTAAACATAAGATAGGCATTAGTATAGTCATGCATCTCACAACTCTATATAACAAATTCATAATTTTCTTAGAAGTGTAGATTTTTTTCACATCTTTTCTCCTTGGCACGCATTAATATCTTGATAGCAATCTACTGAAGAAATTATAAGAAGAAAAGATAGGCATAAAAAGAGAGAAAACAAAGAAAAGAAAAGAGTAGATTAATTATGAAAATTAGGTAAAGAGAATATAATTGGCAGCTTTCAAGAGGTTGCCTCTCTCCTCCACAAAAATCATTGACAATAATTTTATCATTCCTTTCTTATTTCCTTCTATTTCTCCTTATATGTTACTTATATAGCAACATTTTAAAATGATTCTCTATGACATCACATAATTAACTAGCCACTTACCATTTTTAAAACCTATTCCTATCAGCTTTGCCTCTCCTATTATAGGTGATAGGATTGAATTATCTTATATTTTCCAATGCAGTTCAATGTCTTTTTAATACTATTTTTTGTTTAAATACTCTATTTGTGTTTATTTTGTGTTTACATATAGATTAAAGGATTGAACACAAATATATGCTAAAAGGAAGAAGTTTGACAAAGTTTGTCAATATGAAATGTCCTGATAAGTTCGTTAGTGTTTTAAGAAATTTGGACGAGTTTCAGAGGAGGTTTGAACCAAAACACAGGCCCACGACAAACAGTAGACAAACTAGCCATGATCGTGCACTAAGGTCCACGATCATAGCCTACGGGCAGATAGACAAGGGGTTGAAAATGGAAAATACTATATAAAGA
>JAOTAY010000191.1:10897549-10913300 GCA_025629805.1 Erythroxylum baracoense
ATTATGATATTCTTATTCCTAATAGGAATAGGGATTAGGGTTTCTCTATAAATAGAGAACTTATGTCTCATTAGAGATGGTACGAAAACCCTAGCCACCTAGCCCTAGCTGTTCGTTCTTCTTCCGAGAAAAAAATTGTGCGGCATTCAAAAAGTGTTTTGGAACGTGCTAGCACACATTGCCGCTGCCCGGATTGTTCATCCTAGTGTGGATACCGGTAGAGGACGTTCGCACAATGCAACGTCTACAAATCAGAAAAACAAATACCAATCTGCGTCAAGAGGTGATTTCGTATGTGTTGTGATTTTCGGTTATACTTCTTGTTGTGTAGTATGGTCCATTCCTCTGCGTATTGTGAATACTAGGTCCATAGACGATCCAACAGAACTATACGACCATAATGATGGTGATGGTGATTTGACACAATGTCTCAGTGGTCCACAACAAATATAAGCTTTTGTAGCTTTTCACTACTAAGATTTGGCTCTAAGATGCCTATTATACAAAGCTTATTATCCAAAAGGAATTCCTTAAGGGATTGTTGTTTTTTGGGACAATTTATGCCCCTGATATTCCAAGCAATCAGTGACGCGAGAAATTGATTCTCTTATCTCCCTTCACTTTGCTTTTTCTCCTAAATTCTCTTATTTGCTTGCTTAAACTCTTCACTGCTTTCCGCTTTCCTAGCATTTGGGCTCTTGTGCCATGGATTGTTTAAGCTTTTATCCTACTATTCATGTCCTACCCCTCTACCTCTCTCTACCTCATGCAGTTTTAGATCAACCTCCACTATCTTTTGTTAGGATTGTTAGTTATCTCATTTGACCTTAAAAGGGATATAAGTTTTTTTTATATAAGTTTCACCTACTAATAAGTTTTAATCATCATGTCCAATTCTATTAATTAAAAATTGCGATTAATGTCTATATTTATTAGCACAATTTATATTAAGAGTGTTTATCTCTAGTTATAAGCATTAATAGATATTAAATAATTATTATGTTTAAAAATCTTTCACTTTTAATTTTTATTTAGTAAATTTTTAGTTCTATATAAATTTTTTAAAATTTTAATTTTAATAATATCTTTTTGTTTATAGGGTTTCACCTTAGTGAGTTTTAAATATCATGATGAATTGTTATTTTCAAACTTATGCATTATCATATTCAAATATTATTAATATTTAATTCATAGTAACTCAATATTCTTTTTCTTATGCACTTAGAGAAAAAGAATACTATACATGATAATTTATTTGATAAATATATTTTTTCCCTTAAAAAATACTTTTATTAAACATAGAAATATCTTTAATAAGTAAGTAAAAAGAAATATTTTTAAAAAAAGTAAAAAGAAATAACTTTTTTATTAATCATAAATGTATTATAAAGGATGATATAAAACATCATAAAACTTATTTTTGATATCCAAAAATATCTATCTTAAAAACATTAAAATATATAAATAAAAAGACTTTAGTAATATATTAACACTAATAATTTATTTTATAAAATAAAAATATTATTTAAATTGGGAAAAAAACACAAACATAAAGCTACTTTATAAATAGGATAAAATTTTTTATAGAATTTTGCAATACTAGAAAGAAATATCAAAAGTAGTAAATAAAATATTTGAACTTTAAAATTGCTGTAAAGCTAACTTATTGTTAATCTTTAGTTAATGGTACAAATATGACCAGTCACATACTAAGATTCATTATTAAGTTATTATATACATCAACAAACTAATTAGAAAAAGGCCCATATATAACCCTAATCTTTACACAAAACTTATAACCTTTTTAGGAAAATCAAAGTAGCCAATCTATAACTTCTGTATTCTCGGCGATCTTAGCATATCAAACACAAATTATTAATAACAATTTCACCAAGTAAAAATCAATGTATTATATCATCAAGTTCCGTTCTTCACTTTTTTATTAACAAAATAGTATTTACCAAAACGAAGAAATAATAATTATTCCTCCCTTTACATGCATTATATATATTCAAAGTTAAACCACTAAAATTACTTCCAAAGTTAATATGCTAATCTAAAAATCTTATCATTTCACAGAATTTAAAGGGAAAAGGATATTGTTCAAAGCCCATCAAATATTTAGCACGGTAATAACTAATAAGCAAAGCCAATCGTTTTAGACACAACATACACAATCTAGGATTTTCATAGAAATCAATTCGGTCCCAAAATCTTCGCTTTAGAAATTTTAAAAAGAATAAAAACTTTTGGTACAAAGAGAAGTGGGCATGAATCTCAAAGTTGAGAAGATTTATAAATAGACTAGGATCATCAAGAGTACAAAGGGGCTGGATGATTGAGTTCATCTTTACTTCCATGACATTTTTCCTCTCTATAAGCTTCATTATAGATAGACTAGGATCATCAAGAGTACAAAGGGGCTCAACGATTGAGTTCATCTCTACTTCCATGACATTTCTCCTCTCCATAAGCTTCATTATAGATAGACTAGGATCATCAAGAGTACAACGGGGCTGGATGAATGAGTTGATCTCTACTTCCATGACATTTCTCCTCTCCATAAGCTTCATTATAGATAGACTAGGATCATCGAGAGTACAAAGGGGCTCAACGATTGAGGTCATCTCTACTTCCATGACATTTCTCCTCTCCATAAGCTTTCATCTCTACTTCCATGACATTTCTCCTCTCCATAAGCTTCATTATAGATAGACTAGGATCATCAAGAGTATAAAGGGGCTTGATGATTGAGTTCATCTCTACTTCCATGACATTTCTCCTCTCCACAAGCTTCACCACCTCCAATTTCAAGTTCGTCATCACCATTTTTTAGTGCGCCCTTTAACTTCAAATTTATTGAAATCATCTTAATAACAATGAATTGATATTTTTTTTCGTTATACTCTCTTCTAGTTTATGTAATGTTATAAAAAATTATAATTACATATTAACCTTTTTAAAAAATTTTATCTACTGAGTAAAAACTATAATTATGTATTTTTTATAACTAATTTATTGACATAAAACTTTTTCTTACATTGATGTTTACATGGTAATAAGTCCTGCTTATATGATCTACTAAATCAATAACATTAGTTATAAAATTAACGAGAGATTAACTTTACGATAAATTTAAAGTTTGTTATTACACTGACTAGTATTATAAAATTAAATAAAATTAATAATTTAATTAATTTAAATTAAGTTTATTTTTTATTTTTTAAAACATCGCAAATGATGAAATTAATGTTCACTTTGATAAATAATAAAAATTTAAAGGCATAATTTAAAATTTTAAAAATATTTAATATTTTCATTTTTATAGATTAACTCTTAATATTAATATCTATTCACAAAGTAATTCTTATTTAGATAAAATTTAACAACAATATTTATAATTAATCACTTTTTATAGAAAATTTTATAGGTGTAAAGAAGTAGTGTATATTTAACATCCGTTGTCAAAAGGATAGATATTTGTTTTGTGAGAAACAATGCAATGTTGAAACCATAACCCATAAAATAGTGTAGAATACAAGAATCACAGCGATGGCCCGAGATTTACCAATGGAATCTGAAGTTATTCTCATAGCTGTAGAAGATGAGATAGGGAAGTGATTTATAATGGAGCTAATAGCTATACTCATAGCTCTTTATTGTATAGTTCCAGCTATACCCTATGAGATGTAGATGTAGTCTGTAAACTTTTGGCTCGTTTGAGCATATAATATCATCTTTATAAAAAAATGTATACATTTATTACTGAATTTTACTATATTTAATGGTTGATTGATAAGTTTAATATATTAAAAGATTAGTTTGTGAATACTCAATATTATTAAAACCCAATATGTTAATATTAAATCCATCAACAATGGTACTGATGGCCAGAAATTTAAAAGTGACCTGATACTGAAAGGCCATTGATCATACTTGAAATAACTAAGGAGTGAATTTGAAATATAATAAATTAAATAAACAGCCTAGAATGCAGTATCTTAATAAGAGCCAGAAGCAATAATAGATGAAGAATGAAAGCTGCGTAATTTATTCTGACTGCTCGGTACGTAGGCCATTGATAATTATGCAACAAACAAAAATAAATGAATATATTGAGCTTAGACCATGTAGTAGTTGGGCTCATGGGGAGAGAATGGCAGGTGAAGGAAACTGAAGTTCAATATGAAGTTAGTTGAAACGATTGGGCCCTCACAAAATATTGATGGAAACTATATATAAGTGAGCGCAGAGCAGATAGCCTGACGTGCTTGAGTTGGAGATGTAATATGCTGTCAACCGCTCTCGGAGGCATTTACTCCTTCCCTCTCGGTCTCACAGGTTTACGTTCTTAATCCACTTTTAAAGAGTAATTAACACTGATTTACTTCCACTGACGATGCTTTCAAGGACTTGCCTTACTTCCGTCTATCATTGTCCTTCAAGCTCCAATGCTAAGCTCTTGCATTCTCATCACATTCCACAACCACAGACCAACACATTGAACACTTTACAAGTGCATCTTAATTTATTATACACTCTTCGGTTCATTAATCTCCAAGAGAAATGACAAAAATGCTTGAATGCAGGCAATGAGATTTTTGGATCTCTTCCTAGTGGCATTGGTTCCAGTTCTGAAAGTACTCTTGCTTACAGCACTCGGCTTGTTCCTCGCAATAGACCGCATAGGTCTCTTGGGAACTGATGCAAGGCAACATCTTAACAAAGTCAGCGTTCTTTTTAATCTGATCTTAATTTCTTAAACATTGCCTGTTAACTTTTTACTGTAACTTGCAAGTGGAAATGATGATAATCAAACCTCAGAAAAACAAAAGTTGCTTAATTATGCACGGAAAGATTCGGTATTAAGTCTCTTCTTAATAGCAGCACTGAGTACGTCACTAATTTATGAAAGTCATGTGCAGCTTGTATTCTACGTCTTCAGCCCTGCGATCGTGTTTAGCCAACTTGCGGAAACCATCACTTCCCACAATTTGGTTGAACTGTGAGTCATGATTTGGCCCTAGATTTTCACTTTCAACTCTGTCACCCTTGATCCAATCCTTGTTGAACAATTACATAATTACTAGTAACCAATGTGTTAACTGGCGTTGATATGCGTATGTAGATGGTTCATGCCAGTGAATGTACTCCTCACATTCATCCTTGGCTCTGCACTAGCCTGGATTCTCATAAAAATAACCAGAATTCCACCCCACCTCCACAGCATTGTCATTGGTTGCTGTTCCGCTGGTAATTTGGGGAATTTGCCGCTCATTATTGTTCCTGCTCTTTGCCAGGAATCAGATAGTCCATTTGGAGATTCCACTGTTTGCACTACTTACGGCAAGGCTTATGTTGCTCTTTCCATGGCGTTATGATATTTTATATATATATTTGATGTATATATATATATATATATATATCACCACTTGGACTCTTCACAAACTAGAATTTAGTAAGAACAATTCCTCTAATGGATTTCCCTGGGTGCACTTAGCTACATGATTAATGAGCTCAGATATATGAATCAAGTAATTACCATGTGGGGCTTTGTTGTTGATACCATGTGAAACAGGTAGGAGCTATATGCCTATGGACCTATGTTTACACAATCATGCGGATGTATGCAGACAAGAACGGCAGTTATACAAATGCCCTTCCTGATGATGAAAACAATTACACAGAAGCACTGCTTGACGATGCCCTTCCTGGTGATGAAAACAACTACACAGAAGCAATGCTTGACGGTGCCCCTCCCGCTGGTACCTCCATTGCTACATCTGGGAAGAAGGTGATTATTCTTTGTGCTTTTTGATTAATTAAGGTATAAGGCAATCAAAAGTGAGATTTCTGTAATGAACTTGACAGGCAACGTTCACTGAAAGAACCTTTCAACGTGTCAAGAAGTTGATGGGGAATATCAACCTGAAGAGGGTATTCGCGCCATCTACAATCGCAGCGGTACGTGGTCATTATGAAGTAATTTGCTAAGTAATGCAAAAATATGACGGAGTTGTTAATTGTTCTTGCTAAACATTTAAGTATTTATTCTTTGGCATCAGGCACTTGGATTTGTTATTGGGACAGTCTCTCCACTCCGAAGGGTGATGATTGGTGAAAGTGCTCCCCTTCATGTCCTTGACAGCTCCGTATCTTTGATAGGGTATAGAATCAAATCCTACGTCTCTTTAACTAATATTGAACTCTGCTACTTACATGGCAACTCGGAGTGTCGTTGAAAATTGTCAAAAATCTGTAAATACAGGGATGCAGTAATTCCTTGCATGACATTGATAGTGGGAGCAAACCTTCTTCGTGGTAATTAATGAATGAAACTAGCATTTTCTTCTGCTAGCGTTAGAACTGCTATTCATTCCAAAAATTGTTATTTTGTCAGGTTTTAAAGGATCAGGAGTAGGATTAAGAGTAATAGTAGGGGTTATCATGGTGAGGTACGTATTGTTGCCAGTGATAGGAATTGGAGTGGTGAAAGGAGCATATCATTTTGGAATGGTCGGATCAGATTCATTGTATCTGTTTGTTCTTCTACTTCAGTATGCGCTTCCGCCCGCGTTGAACATGGGTAATTTACTGACACTGCTTATTTTTAGGTATGTCAATGCGAGCTGGGATGGGTCAACCTACGACCCAGCTCACAAGTAAGTTAGTCGCCCGTAACTCATCTTATGATCCGTCGAGTTACGAGCAACCCGGCTCGATCATTAATTATTTATATGAGCCAGGTCGGGTCAATCTGTGGCTCACAACTCGAGCCAAAAAGGGGTCGAGCCGGATTTGGCCATAATTGCTATCCTTATTTATTTTTAAACATTTTTATGATTTGGCATCGTTATCTTCGAAGCAGCGTTACTTTGAAAATTCTC
This sequence comes from Erythroxylum baracoense, assembly GCA_025629805.1. Lineage (NCBI taxonomy): Eukaryota > Viridiplantae > Streptophyta > Magnoliopsida > Malpighiales > Erythroxylaceae > Erythroxylum > Erythroxylum baracoense. The sequence goes on from JAOTAY010000191.1 coordinate 10,904,437, forward strand.
TTAGTCATGTCGAAATTATCAATAATCAACTATCCATATATCTTTTTTTATAACGTTATGTTACCTAATAGATAGTTTTTAAGCAAAATTTTGTATTTTTGCCGTTTAAAAGACTTTGTCTTGATATGTATATTAATTGAAATGATTTTGTCACTTTCTCAAACTTTTTAATATATAATCTTATTATAATTATTTATTATTAATGATTCTTTTAATTAGAAACTAAAAAGGAATTTCAATTTTAGTGCGGCAACATGTTCCTTTATTAGAATTAATTATACGATACTAAGAGGAAATTATATTATATATCATAATAATTTTAACAAGTTAAAGAAATTTCAATTCTTTTTACAATGACCTAAACTACAAAATTATATGGTTAAGCTTATTATTTATTTTTTAGGATAGTATATGTTGTGTTAGATGGCAATAACACCTATTTTGTGATTGCACTCGCAGGCGTTCTCGTGCAGCTGTTCAAAGCTAGTGAGAGTGAATGCTCAGTGATTATGATGTGGACTTATGTGGTGGCTACATTTTCTCTTACCCTTTGGTGTGCCTTTTATATGTGGCTTCTTGCCTAAACACGTCTGATGTCTCCTACTACTACTAGTTGGCCAAGCACATACTTTATACTTGCACCGTAGCCTTTCATTGTAGATAGAGATTAGACAATTCCATTTTGGGTACTCATCCAGCTCATTTTGAGATTTGAGCTTCACTAAAATAAACGAAATCGGGCAAGTATTTTGCTTTATTGCTGATTAAGTCCAACTCTTTGTGAGCGTAAACGGATAAGCATTGTTGATTTAGGCCTAACGACGTTGAAGCTCAACAAGCTGGTTGGTTGTGTCGACCAGACGAAGTAAACCTCCACAAGGATGACATACATGGTCTTGTCGACCAGCCATTAACATGGTCTCGTGTACTTCAAGACCATGTTCATGGCTCCGGCTTGTTAACTCGAGATTCATTTAACTTCTTCTGCACGTTCGGTAATACACGGACTGCGGAGTCTAGCGTCAATTTGGGTCTCTGTGTCTTGTCCGAAGGACGGGCTTTTGTCTTTCGAAACGCTTAACCTCTGGCGTTCTTTTTAGCGTAAGCCTTTTTTTTTTATATATCTAAAGGAAGAATAACAAAAAGATTACATATTGAGTAGAGGGAGATAAATTTCTGATAAATCCTCTAAAAGGACTGAGTGGCACCCAATGGGTGGAGTATCGAGATATATGACGCCGATATCAGAGTGGACTGCGTAGTTAGCAAGCCAATCGGCGCTTCTGTTGTTCTCTCGAGAGACGTGGCGATGAACAACAGTCCAATTTCGAGTAAATAGCTCATTGATGCCCAAGACAATGAGATTGAGAGCCCGTGCTCGGTTGTTAGAGGAAGAAAGGAGGTTGAGTGCCGCAACAGAATCCACTTCCAACTCGATCCGGCATTAGCTCAGATTCCATGCAGACGTAAGTCCTGTAAAGACACCCCAGAGTTCTGCAGACACTACTGAGCACCAACCAAGATTTTGAGTGAAGCCACCAAGCCAGTTGCCTGGACTATCTCGTAGCAGTCCCCCCGCTGTGGCTGTGTGCGAGTCTGTATGTTTTTTTTTGTATTCTTAAGTTAGATTTTTTAGAACTTAAGGCTTTAGCCACCTTTAAAGTTTGATTAGTTTAAGTGTACTGATGTATTATGACTTGTAAAGTTATTAAGGCCTTGTAAAACAAATATTCGTTTGGGGATGAATGAAATATATATATGATCTACGCATGATTATAAACACTGTTAAGTTTCACGTTGCATGTGTTGATCAAATAATTTTGAGGATTTTGAGAAGCGATTGATGTTTACATTTGGGTATTTCTGACCTGAGATTTGAATGAATGAGAGCGGTTGAGAAGGTTGATGGTTGCATTAAATAAGGTAAATGCAAAGGAAAACTACAGAGGAAGAATATCGTCTGTGATGACGTCACAACACAGAGGCAAAGAAAATTTAGAAGGAGAATATCATCTGTGCTGACGTCAGAACACAGAGGCAAGGATGAATAGAGAATAGAAGTATCGTCTGTGATAATGTCAGAACACAGAGGAAAGGATGAATAGAGAATAGAAGTATCGTCTGTGATGACGTCAGAACACAGAGGCAAGGATGAATAAAGAGTAGAATTATCATCTGTGTTGACGTCAGAACACAGAGGCAAGGAGGAATAAAGAGTAGAAGTATCGTTTGTGCTGATGTCAGAACACAGAGGCAAGGATAAATAGAGAGTCGAAGTATCGTCTGTGATGACGTTAGAACACAGAGGACACGTCATCACATAGAAGATAGAACATAGAGGATAGACCACAGACGATAAGTGGTCAACACAGAAGATAAAAGTCAACTACAGAGGATAGAACATAAAGGATAGATCATAGGCCAAAGATTATAAGGAGTTAAAAAGTTATGTTAGTTGAAGAATATCGTCTGTGTTACTGTACACAGATTCGTCTGTGTTACTGTTCACAAGGATTCATCTGTGTTACTGTTCACATACTTCTTCCGTGTTACTGTTCACAGACTTCTTCTGTGTTACTGTTCACAAGGATTCGTCTGTGTTATTGTTCACAAACTTCGTCTGTATTACTGTTCACGGAACTTCTTTTGTGTTACTGTTCACAGACTTCGTCTGTGTTACTGTTCACAGAACTTCTTCTGTGTTACTGGTCACAGACTTCGTCTGTGTTACTGTTCGCAAAACTTCTTCTGTCTTATTTTTGACCCTTCAGAAGATACAATTGGCCTTCGAGGTCTTTATGAAAGTTGTAGTTCATGAAGTCCTCTATCAAACTATCTAAAGAAACCCTAAATTGGATGTCTATAGAAGAAGTTATGGTAATAGCCCTGAAACAGGTATATGTGTAAAGTGTGGACTCACCAACGCTGCTCTTCGAGATATTCAGGTTGAAATGGATAAATGGACTAGTCGACTATCATTATATTAGTCGACTATTCTAAGGGCTGCGCTGAGCTTAGAAAGGGGAGTTTTGAGAAGATGACCTGATAATGATTAAGATGTTCTCTATGGAAGATAAGCTCAAGTATTATGATTTTCTGCAAGAGTTGGACTTTGGAATCGGGTCCGACAGCTGTGGTATCAGAGAAAGCATGAAAGTTAGACTCTGAAATCGAGGTCTAACAATCAGAGCACCGATCTTGGTGCTTTGCATAAAACTTTTTCTGCTCATTCCACCACTCTTCATCAATGTCGAAAGAGGTTTCAAATTCAACATCGAAGGATGCCTCAAATTCCAGAACATCCGAGAAATCTGCCATTATGGATCCGTCACATCTATACTACGTGCATCATTCGGATCAACTAGGGCATATGCTGGTTCCAACCAAATTGAACAGGCCAAATTATCAATCCTGGCGAAAGGCGATGATGCATGCTCTCATTGCTAAGAAGAAATTGGGCTTCATTGATGTTTCACTCGAAATGCCATCACCGATTGAAGAACGTACAGATTTTGAACTATAGAATCAATGTAACAGTATGATTCTATCACGTTAACTCATTCCGTCGAACCTGACATAGCATCTGGCTTTGTTCATGCCGTGACCGCTAGGCAAGTCTGGGAAGACCTTCGAGAATAATTTTCACAAAAGAATGTCTCTGCCATTTTTCAGATTCAAAAATTGATAGCAACCATCTCTCAGGGTATGATGTCTGTGGCAGCCTATTACATAAAAATTAAGGCCTTATGGGACGAGTTAGAGATCCATCGTACCCCTGTGACTTGCAATCGAACCAATGATCATCAAGCAGAAAGAGAGCAAGACAAGTTAATGCAGTTTCTTATGGGGCTCAACGAGTCCTACAAAATTGTAAGATCTAATATTCTGATGATGTCCCATTTAGCCAATGTCCGTCAAGCATACTCTATGATTATTCAAGAAGAAACCCAGCAACAAATAGGCTCGAGCTCAACCGAGAGTTTTTCCATTGCTGCCGCCGTTCAAAATCGAGCAACTGTGCAGAAATCCGCGAAGGGCAAGATCTGCGAACACTGCAACAAATCTGGCCATAGTATTGATGAATGTCGCACGCTAAAATTTCATTGCAAATTTTGCGACAAAAGGGGACACATAGAGGATCGATGTCGACTCAAAAATGGCAACCAAAATACCAGATCCTTGCAATTTGGTGTAAATTGAAATGCGGGACGCTCGGCCGCAAATGCTGTAGAGGGGTCGCAGAATGTAGGAAATAATAAGAAAGGGTCTACTTTCCTAGTCAACTTCACTTATGAATAATTGCAACAATTGGCGCAAGCTTTGGCAGGGCTCAACCAAAATCAAACCCCTCCCAGCTCTGGAAATAGAGATGTATTTGCTAATGCCGCAGGTATGATTTTTTTGCCTAATGCTTTTTCTGGTTCAGTTGTTAAACCGTAGATTTTAGATAGCAGTGCTACTGATCATATCACATCAGATCCTTCCCTCCTCACACAAATCCAGCGTTCCTCCGTCCCATTTGTCAATTTCCTAACAGGTGCAACCGTAGACATTACACACACTGGCACAATGTCTTTTAATTCTCATCTCAGTTTCAAAGATGTATTATCCGTTCCCTCATTCAATTTAAATTTAATGTCTGCAAGCAAAATAACTAATGCCCTCAATTGTTGTGTTATTCTTTTTCCAAACTTTTGTGTTTTGCAGGACCTGGCTACGGGGAGGATGATTAGCTTGGGTAGACAGTATGGCGGTCTCTATTACATGCATCCTTCAATCCCTCAACCGGCTGCATATCATACATCACAGTCCTCCCATCTATGGCACTTAAGACTCGGCCATCCATCCTCGTCGGGTCTTGCATCCACTCTTTCTTTGTTAAACATTCATAATAATGCTATTGATCACAATAAATGTAATACTTGCCCATTGGCAAAACAGACTTGATTACCTTTTCCTACAAGCTCTATTTCTACAAAAAAATCCTTTTGAGTTGCTATATTGTGATGTTTGGGGACCACATAAAATCCCTACGCATTCAGGAGTAAGATTCTTTCTTAGTATTGTAGATGACTATACTCGTTGTTCTTGGGTATTCCTCATACACAATAAATCCGAGACTACTTCCTTGTTACAACTATTTGTGATCTTCATCCAAAATCAATTTCACACATCTGTTAAAATCCTGCATGCTGATAATGGTACATAATTTTTACCCTTAACTTATTTTCTTCAAGAACGTGACATTGAATTTCAACATACATGTGTTTACACTTCGTAAAAAAACGGAGTGGTTGAACGCAAGCATCGCCATATATTAAATGTTGCACGCTTATTATTTTTTCAGTCAAATATCCCACTTCGTTTTGGGGGGGAATGGTTACTGTTGTGTATTTAATCAACCGACTTCCTTCTCCCTTATTGTCAAATAAATCACCCTATGAAATATTATATCAACAACCACCTTCACTCCATCATCTTCGGGTCTTTGGGTGTCAATATTACGCCACAATTGTCCAGCCCAAACAAAAATTCTCACCTCGCGCTTAACGTTGCGTGTTCATTGGTTACCCTCATGATCAAAAGGGTTATAAATTATTTGACCTTAATTAGAAGCAAATCATCATCAGCCGAGACGTTGTTTTTCACGAAAATATCTTTCCTTTCATGACTGCAGAATCAAATCCACAATCAACCTCTCCTTTATTACCAAATCTCGCCAATGATATATCCTCCTTACCGAAAATAACTGCCAATCCTTCCTCACCAAGCAATCCCATAAACTCTCAAATACCTCATGATAATCTCAACCATAATTCCTCTCCTGGAAATAATTCTTCTCCAATGACTTCGACCGAATCTATCGAAGATTCCTCTCCTGATCATATGACATCATCACCACACCATCAAATCCACATTGAGGATGAACCTAACGATGCTTTACCTAACATACCTAATCCTAATCCTCCTCATCGTTCTAATTGCAACTGACATCCTCCTGCATGGCATGAGCCCCATATACTGTCTTCTTGGACCAATAATTCAACCAGTGGACAGGTTCTTTGTAATGGCATAAGGTATCCCCTCTCATCTTATCTTTTTTTTCTCATTTTTCTCCATCTCACTGACACTTTCTGGAAAGTATAATAGCTCACACAGAACCTCAGAACTATGATCAGGCCGCTAGTCACCCACATTGGCAACAAGCATGACAGCTGAACTAGAAGCATTGGAAAGAAATCGTACTTGGTCACTAGTTCCTCTTCCCCCCAGGTCATAAACCTATTGACTGTCATTGGGTTTACAAAATTAAATATAATTCTGATGGCACTGTCGAGCGCTATAAAGCGCGATTAGTAAAGGTTATACGCAGGTTGAAGGCATCGACTACAAGGAGACTTTTTCTCCAACTGCCAAACTTACAACTTTAAGGTGTCTTCTGATCGTCGCTGTCACAAGAAATTGGTTTGCTTACCAACTTGATGTCCAAAATGCCTTTTTACATGGTGAATTGGACGAGGTTGTCTATAAGTAGCCGCCGCATGTATTACGCCGATAGGGGGCGCCGATAAGTCACTCTACGGCTTAAAATAGGCTTCTCGGAATTGGTTCTCTACATTATCCACTGTTCTTCAAAAAGGGGGTTACACACAGTCAATGGCAGACTATTCCCTATTCACCAAGTTCAATGATTCATCTATCACTGTTATTCTCATTTATGCTGATGACATATTGTTGATAGGGAATGACGTGCGAGAAATCGATCGGTTCAAGAAGTATTTACTTCGGCACTTCCACATCAAAGATTTGGTTGATCTCAAATATTTTTTGGGTATTGAATTTTCACGTTTCAGTCAAGGCATTTTTATGTCGTAGCGAAAATATGCTTTGGATGTGTTACACGACTTGGGACTTACAGGTGCAAAATTAGAGAAGTTTCTGATGGAACAAAATTTGAAATTGGCCCTCACTGACGGGGACAGGCTACATGATGCAACAAAGTATAGAAGGTTAGTCGGAAGGGATTGTTTTTTCCATCGAATAATGATCTGCAGTTAAGAGCCTTTTGTGATTCTGATTGGGGAGGATGCCGGATAACTCGTCGATCAGTATCAGGATATTGTGTCTTCCTTGGTTCCTCACTTATATCTTGGAAGTCAAAGAAGTAGACAAATGTTTCCAGATCGTCAGCTGAAACAAAATACCGAGCTATGGCAAATACATGTTTAGAGTTGACTTGGTTGAGATATATTCTTCACGATTTGCGAGTACCACAAATAGAACCTTCACCATTATATTGCGATAATCAGGCGGCACTACATATTACGGCAAATCTAGTTTTTCAGGAACGAATGAAGCACATTGAGATAGATTGTCACATTGTTCGGGAAAAAATGCAGTTAGGAGTGATTCAGCCAGCTTATGTCTCGATGAAGATGCAATTGGCAGACATTTTTACCAAACCTTTGGGTAAAGAATCGTTTGAATTTTTGCGAAGCAAGTTTGGAGTGCTTGATCCACACTTACCAACTTAAGGGGGAGTATTGGAAAGGATATGTATTTCCTTGTGTGTATTTATCTTTACCTAAATTAGTTAGTGTAGATTATTATTTAACATTCATTTGACATCTTTGTATTAGGCTAGAATTAGGGAATAGATCAGTGTTGTAAATCTATATATACCATGTACATCCCGGTGGAGTAATACAATTCAATTTCTCTAAATCTTCTTGATTATTTTCAAGTTTAAAGCAAGCTTCCTTTAGATGACCACCATGACCACTCGCAACGCCTGTCAGATCGTTTATAAATTCCTTCTTCTTAAAACTTCATCTTCCTACTCCTCCTCTTTTGTAATTCATATCCTCTAGCAACCATCCCATTATTCCCAAGATATTAAACAAACATGTTATGGATTGCTCTTTATGTTTTCCACATGCAACAACAATGAATATGCTTTGTTGACGGTTCAAAGAGGATCCATTAACAGAATTTGATTTCTGATATGATCAAATGAATTGTTAAGTCCCATAAGAAATTGCATGAGGTGAATAGACGAAACTAGATTAGAAATTAACTTTGCCGCTCCATAAGCACATTGTTTCGCAGCTCAACAACAACAATGAGGTATTGGCATCAGCAGATTTAACTCATCCATAGTTTCTTCATGCTTGTATAATACTCAACGTTGCAATTGGTATAAGATATTTCCATTACAAGTTCCAAATCTTTCTTCTATTTTTAGCCATAACTCCCTTGCTGAGTTAGTGTATACAAACCATCAACAATTTTCTTTGAAATCATACTCAGAACCTAGGAAATTACCATAAAATCATGGATCATAATCTGCTGAAGATTCATCTAGTTTAGCTAACTTCCCATCTATAAACCCTAGCTTGACTTTGGCTCTTCAAGCAATCTTCAATACACGCGACCAGGAGAGATAGTTATTTCCTTTTAATGGTGATGTAACTAAGACCATTCCTAGATGATCTGAATTCTACAAAAATAAAGCATCACAACTACTAAATATTGGTGAATCTTGAATCTTGTTGATTATTGTCTCAAACTCACAAAAGTCAAAAATGGTGGTTCAAAAATGATGGCTATTTCGGTGGCTTTCGGTGGATGCATGCATTAGCCAGCTATAACCCATTAACTTCTCTGTATAAGAGAAGCAGCAGCAGCAGAGAGAGGTGAGCAGAAAAAACTAGGAGAGCCTAGAGGGAGAGAGAAAAGGAGAGAGAGTTGCATCAAGAGAGAGAAAATAACAAGGATCAATTTCGAAGAGAGATGGTTTTGTATTTTTCCAGTTTTTTCTCTTCCTAGTAGGAGTGTGTGAGCTTGGGTTAATTTGGGTCTTT
>JAOTAY010000191.1:10920166-10936259 GCA_025629805.1 Erythroxylum baracoense
GGTCATGGCTCACAGGTCGGTCAGCTGGGATTTTTGGGATGACCTAGATAGCTTTGTTGTATTTCTTCCTCTTTCATATAGCATTCTGTACTAGGTGTTTTGTATATATGTACAGACAGTACAGTCTGAGATGTTGTATAAACTCCTGATTTTGATCAATGAAATGAGGAAGGGTTTGGTTTTAAAAATATTGTGGTTTATAATTAATGTTTTATTATTCAGATTAATGTGATGCCATGTGGAGTAACTGTAGTGATCGCACGTAGCGCTCCCTTATCATAGGATATGTACCGGAATGACCTACGGGCGTCCCGGTGCATACCCTACGGTAAGGGGGTATTACAATGAACATACAGATACTCTAATCCATTCGGAGGTTCATGTGTACAGAAAACTACATAAAGGTTGCGGTAGGCAACTCTCGTGAAGATCTCGGTGGATTCACACTCATTATGACTTTGAAAGCTCCAAAACTTATGGAACCGGAATCAGGTATTTTAGCATTTCTTTGTTATTTTCCTTTCATATTTGATCCGAGATACATAACTAAGACTTCTGTTATGTGATACATATTGATCTTTATTAAAACTAAGAGTTAGATATAAAGAAGCTTGATCACGATACTCACAGTTGTATGGAAGTATCATTTTCATGTCCAGCTCCTTTCTAAACAGAAGCACAAAGAAGACATACTCGTTCATAAACTTTGAGCCAGAGATGACTGCTTCTCCATTTTCACAACCCCCAAAGAGCCTACTCTAATTATGGCACTAAAATGTCTCAGTCCCAAAAAGACAGTCAATCTGCACTCAACTTCCTAATTATGTTTACCTAACTGCAAAATGGAAGAAAATAACATAGAAGTCTATCAGTTATCGTAATCTTGGGTCCTGGCCCTGGGGAATGAAGAAAGTAAAGTTTAGGATATTTAAATTTTAAATAAATAAATAAATATTGAGTGAGAGATAGGGAAGAAGGAATAGGCAATAGATTGCATTGTATTGCATCGACCATGGCAGTTTATAATAATTTTTCCTATTCACAGAGATTGTGGGCTCAATGCTACGCCCATTTACTAAATGGGCTATAGATTGACTCTCTTGCCAAAGTGCAAAGGTCCCGTAATAGATCACTTTGGACTTTTCATCTTGTCCGGACCATGTTAACTGTCCTAGTCCAAGGGATTATTAAAAGTGATCCTGTTACTTAGAAAACGATATTAACGTAGATTGCAATTTAAGTTACTTTTTCTTTAAATAAATGATTTAAGTTTTTATTCTAAAAGATACATTAATTTATATTTATAAAATAATAGAAAATGTGTGTAGCCAAATATATAAATAAATATTATTGAACCCATCAAAATTTTATAGAATGGTGCTTTTGAGATAAAATAAAGTTTTCTATATATTTTTTTAAAAATAACTAGAAGGATTTGATTTAATTTGCCTAAGATTGTCTGGCTTGAGCCAATTTACTTAAATTTATTTATAAACTTTAAGTTATATTAACTTATTAGAGACGAGAAATATACGTTCTTACAGAATACAAATTATACGAGAGTTAGAATACAAATTATACCAGAGTTAAATATAGAAATATAAATCTCTACAAATAAAGGAATCAAAGAAGGAAGCAGCAGTAGCAGTAAGGAAAAGCTTTGGCAAAAGAATCTAACATCTACGTGCTTTGGGAACATATAGGATGAAACATACAATATTAACAGCCAAATACAAGAAGGATTTGGGCTTCTAAGACGCAGTCAAAAGTAACGTATAGAGAAGGCAGCATCAACAACAAGTGGCTTCCAGTGAAAGATTGTTTATTTTCGTTATTACAAAGTAGGCTCCAAACGTGAACCAAGATCTATTGAAATTGTGCATATCGAATAGCTTCAAGCATGGAAATCGAAAACTGCGGTTTTATCACCCAAGGGATCTGAAATACTAGCCACTGGCAGCTAGGCAATTTCACTATATCAGAAACTATAGCCATGTCACGGATAGCAGATATTTTGCCATGGAGATATAAGACAGCAGCTATATGCAATTTATGGTACTACCAGAAATTCTCAGTTTATTATGTACAATTAAATCTTTTCTTTTTTTGGCGCAACATATTCACATTGATAGGCATTCACTACTCACATTTACACAAGGAAAAAAAAATGAATTATTCTCGACAAGATTGTTTACGCCACTACTTGGTTCAGCCCCTTTTTCTCAAAAGGTGGACATATTCCTGTTGCTGCATCTCACCACCATGAACAGGATCGAAGCTGCACCTGTAAAAACTGAAAAGGAAATTTGCATGAGTGATGGAATGGATGAAAGCGGTGGAAACCGTTTATTCAAGGAGAAAGGGAAACAACTGAAACACAATCCTTCCATTTGTTCAATTTTGCACATAAACGACCATAAAAAATATAATCTAATAGGGACCTAGTCCTCTGTTCTTTGAAGCAGTTAATTGAACAAGGACAAACATAACGTAGAATCTCTTTGGTTTTACAGCTGATTGACAGCATGTTAAATCTTGAATACTGTGGCATCTTCATACACTATATACCAAATATAAGAGAGAAACTGCGAGTAGATAAACTTTCTCTGTAGATCTAAGAAACGATGGATGGGAATCAAGAAATGTCTAAATTATGAGAAAATATGCGGAGAAATTAACCTTTGCAACTATTAAATGTAAACTATTTCAGGGAATCCAGAATGAGAACCAATTAACTTTTACACATTATTCAATTTATATTGCTGTGAAAGCAAATAGAGAAAATGCATTTGAGGATATAGAAGAGCCATGTGCTTCTGCAATAGGTTTCTACATTAAATGTTACAAACACAAATCAATATCACCGTGAATATACTTTATATATGCCTCTGAAACACATGGCTTGATATACTCAGTAAGAATTAAACACAGCATTCTTCTATAAACCTTTTGAGATCATCCAAACACCAATGCACCATTCACAGGAGAAGGCTTAAAAAAGAGGATGATAACATACCTCCCATCCATGCCAATGATAATCACGCTATTCTGAGATCCAAATGCTGTTATATATTGGGTAACCTCTGGTAAATGGAATTGAGCAAATGACCATTCCGAGCTGAAGTATTTCGGTAAAATACCTGGACATTTAGAATAAAAATATTAGAGTTCAAGAAAAGATTCTATATGAGAAATTATCGCTCAATTTGACCTTCTAAGAAAACTGAAAATTAAAGGTGGTCACTGCCTTAAAATTTTGAAAACAGGTCACAGAACGAGCAGAGGTTTAGGCAAACAACTCCTATAAGGAATTTTTCATGATAAAAGGTAACCTAACAAAGAGAGTTTCATCTTTGAACCACTTCTTAACAATATTTACTTACCTCTCATAAATGAAAGTGATGAACTTGGGTTGGCACTATTGCTCTTAGAAATAAGGGCATCAAGGGAAGTTGATGAATTCTGGTTTAATAACGCTGAGGCTCGAGCAGGAACTAAGTTAGAGGATGAGTCCTCCCCAGCCACTCGCACTTTGAGACTGAATATGTGAACAGTACCTTTGTCACTAGACACGGCCAACCATTGGACATCTGGTGATAACGTAATACTGTAAATCTCTGCTTTATCCACACCTCTTCGCACCTATAAAAACACATCACCTTAGAATCTAATTTGCAAAGAAAAATATATGCTGTTCAGCTTCCGAGAAGCCAACTACTGATGGGGATAGTGGAGGATCTGTGATCTGCTAAGATGATAATTTATTTACTTATAAAAAAATAGGAGGAAAATTATAGATAACGGCATATAGGTGAGACCAAAAACTAATCCATTGGTGTAGTGTTAAAAAATCCTGTTAAAGTCCAATTTGCAGCAAAAGAAGGGGAAATTAAAGCTATCAGCAGAATCAAATGAAAATAATGATTCTTAGCCACCAAAGAAAGCTTTCCATCAATTCTAAATTGGGTTAGACTGCCAATTAGACTTCCATCAGTACGGAAATAAGAGGTGTAAGAAGAAGAGGCCTCGCTATTTAACAGAGTTTCAAGTTCCTCTTTACCAGAAAATTATGATCTGGATGAAAAGAATCTCCTGCAGGTAAGGAATTCTTAAAGAATGAAATCTAGGAGCAATTAAATATTTTTAATTCTAGTTCCATTTTTCTTGTTTAGGAAGCAGCTTGTTTATGTGTAAATTTAAAATATATACTCTATTAAGAGGCTCCAACCCTGACACGCAATCATCTTCAAGTTCATGAAATGATCCAGTATTTGACTAATTAGAGCATTGTGCTTCTTAACTGCAAGATTTAACACATCCAAATAATTCCCAAACCTGATTGATTGTACCCTATCGAGTACCACACTGCAATCTACAACTGTACCATAATGGTAATAAAGAGTGGCACAAGAAGTTACCTCTTGCAATTGTGTGCCATCCATTGTGTTGAAAATCCTTATCAGAGTGCCCCTCACACTAGCAGTGGCAAGAAGCAGACCGTCCATCGTCAAGTTGATACATGCAATATGCGAATCGTGAGCATTGACCAACTTTGTAACATTCAGCCCAAAGTGTTGAATTCGAACTTGGCCTCGCCGAAGACCTGGGCAAGCTAACACAAACGTGTTTGAAAGGTGAGAAAGACAACACAGCCCCCTTGGATTTGCCAAGGTCTCAATCTGATAAAGAAGCTTCAGATCCACAAAACTGTAAGCATATATCTTGTGCTCAAGAACAACCACAATACGGTCCCTTCTTAATTTCACAGCACGAACCTCAGAACGGAATGAAAATTCACTAATGCATCGATTCTGGAGATCATCCCAGATCAAAACCTTGTTCGGGGGATACTGCAAATTGGCATCAGCACCGACAAGTGCCAATATGTTGGATCTGAACAGCATCTCAACAATTTTGAATCCCCCGGTCTTAACATCCCTTTTAAAAGTTTCTTTAAATGGCTCACAGTTATAAATTCGAAACCCGAGAGGTGTAGCAGTGGCAAAGCAGCGATAGTCCTGGTTCCATGACACAGAAATCAATTCCGTGTCGTAGCCATAATTGAATTGTGGTTCAGGCAGAGCTAAAGAAGCAACATTTGGGTCTTCAAAGGACACATTAGTTGGTGGGAATGCTCGAGAAGTGGACAGAGTCGAATTCATGAGAAACAAGCCGGATGACACCAAGACATGCTTGCAGTAATCGAAAACAACAAGAATCCACTGGAAACAGGACAGAGAATGGTGGAGAATAACCGGTAAAGGTCTGCCAGAACAGGTAAGAAAGTGTAAAGATGACAGTAGATTTGAAGATCTCCATCCACGAAAGAATGAGAGATAAAATCTCAAAACCAAACGCAAACACCTAAATGCGAGTGATTGGAAGATGATAAGAAATAACTTAAAAACATGCGCGCCTGCATACACCACAAGAATTAAAGAGACGTAAAATTAGACTCACCGTAGCCTCGACCCTGAGGATGGTACCGTGCTTTCCCTAATCTTGACAAATCAAAATCTAGCCGCTCGATCCAAATGATTCTCTCCAATCCAATCTTAAAACACAAACCCTAGTCAAAAGATTAACAAATCTGTGTGAATTGGGATGAAAATGGAGCCAAGTTCAAGTGTGACTGTCTTCTTCTTCTTGTTTGTTCTTGGTTTGTTGATGTTAGTGTTTTTTCTCATTCATATAAAATCACTAGTTCTAGTGTCGGCTGTCATGAAGTTAGGATTTTAATGGAAAGAAAAGAGTGTCTATATAAAAAGATCCATGGTTATTCTTGGAATCATTGATGAATATGAAAGTACGAAAATAAAAAGATCCATGGTTATTCTTGTAATCATGTTCCAGCTAATAAATCAGGATAATGCATATATTTGTGGTTGGAAAAATAATACTACCACTCTATTTAATCTTTTTTTAATAAGAAATTTAATATTAAATTATAAGAGAAAATTAATCAAACAGAAGGGGCAGCCTGTTTTTACTTAAATTAATATTTTGTAACATTGTAGTAAGAAAACGAGAGATTAGTAATTTTGACAATAAGAACCTCTCATATCACAAATCTTTCCATATGGAAAATACAAAGAAAAGGAAATGTCAAATTAAAAGAAGAAAAGTTACAACGTCCAAAACTAGAAAATGGAAGATGTGTTAGGTTCGGCCCATATTCGGCAAAATGTCTCATTCCCAATGCCTCTCCACTCTTCCAGTCTCCCAAAGAAAGGCAACAAAACCATAAATTAACGTACAACTTTCCATTTTTCCGATGCGGTGCGCCCTACTAAGTCCACATGGAGTACGCCAGACTTGCGTATAAACAACACAAACAAATTGAAAATTATTTAAATAGGATGAGCCAGATTAGCTTCCAGCTTCCATAGAATTCGCATTGATGGAATATGAGTGCATGAAGCAGATCATCTATGCCTCCTTAGTGTGCAATACAACGAAGATCTCCAGTTTCCTGCGGGCATATAGTTAATTATATTGCAACGACTGTTTATGGTTCTGATCAAATTGTTGGCAGTGTGCACAGGTCGCAGAAAGCAAAAAGAGAAGGAGCTCCCTTCAGTCCAAGCACAGAAAAAGAAGGATGCAGAATTATCTCCCGCATCATTCACACAAGCACAGTAGCAAGATCCCCATTGTTTACCCCTTCTCTAGCTACTAGTGCTTGATTGAATGAGTCGGCAGCTAATCCAACACCTCTTTTGATAGTCCCTCCATGAGTGGGCTGAAGGAAGCTCTCTCTCGCCATGCTAAAAACGAAAATTGCAGCAACACATCTATTCATGATTTGTTTGTATGGGATTGGGATACCAACCTGAAAAGAAATAGAATACGTGAACTGCGCATAAAAATAACAGATGTTTGTGAATTCTTGGTAATGAGGGGCCAAATCAATGTCAGACCCTCAATATTCTAAATATAAATTGCAACTAAAACCACCTAATGATATGTACGTAGGGAGTGGCTTCCGAGATTCCTCTACTACCAATCTCGATTAGTTGATTTATGTTAACATTTTGCAGTAAAAACGTGCGAGGAAAAGTGTTCAGGGTAAGAGAAAAAAAGAAAAAAGGTCTGAAGAAAGCTACCTTACCTTGCTCGACCTTTTCTGCATTGAATAGATATACAAGATAGTTTGAGAAAACAGGGATTTGTAAGCGATCATCAAATTCTATCACGTACAGATGATTTTCCTCATACGTAAGTTCTACCAAAAACATAACGAGAAGACTTTCTATTAGCACTAGAATGAAACAAATGATGCATTATGTATCAACCACGCACAAGCCAAAAAAAAAACAAAAAGAG
The DNA here is from genome assembly GCA_025629805.1 of Erythroxylum baracoense. Taxonomy (NCBI): domain Eukaryota; kingdom Viridiplantae; phylum Streptophyta; class Magnoliopsida; order Malpighiales; family Erythroxylaceae; genus Erythroxylum; species Erythroxylum baracoense. The sequence continues at coordinate 10,927,493 of JAOTAY010000191.1, forward strand.
AGAAGTCCAGTCCTATTTACTTGCGACATTTCGCTTTGCAACAAATACAAAAAGGAGTATCATATCTGTCTTTTGAAACGATAAATAGATCGATGTGGTATAGGAAAACGAGAAGAAGGTGCGCTTAATAGAAAGCTGCAATTTTGATTGAGAAAGAATATACGTGAGTTAATTGAAAGGCAAAGAAAAGAGGAAATGAACAAAGGAATAAGGTTAGAAGGGAAACATTGGAACAGTAGTTAGAAGTGAACAGTCCTGTTGTATAAGAGAAGTGAAAATTTTGTACCAACAAGTGTTTTGTTTCTCGTTCAAAAGGGCAACGATGGACGAGCGTGGCGGGGCTTCTCGTGACGGTCGGACCAGAAAGCGACAGCAGATCTTACCGGAAGACGCAGACGGATAAAGAAGGCCACGTCTTTCTTTATTAATCTTTTTTATTTTTTTCTCTTAATAATGTGTGAACATGAATTTATAAATTTCTATAAACATTTGAATGATGTCAATGAATCATCTCTTATTTCTGTGGAATTTATGCTTGAGAAATTGAAAAGTCATTTAAATTCCGAAGACTATATATATGCATATGTATTGAAACTTTTGGTAAAGAGATTGCACAAATTAGTAAGAACTTTATGAAATTGATCCAAAGTAGGATTAATTACATTAAACAAAATGAAGCAAAAGAGTTAGTTGAGGGGAGGTGGGGATTGGGCTCCATTTGGGGAACAAGTATGTCAGAACCGGGCCTCCTTAACAAGCATTGAGTTAAAATATGCAACTTGGTCTGCTCTCTGTGAAAGATGAGAGAAGTTACGTTCAATTGCTTCGTTGAAGTCTTCCACAAAATCATACGTCTGGTCTTTCTAGCCATTTTCCAACGCACAAAGTGCCTATGTGGCTGTGGGGGTCTAGAACCGTATCACGTAGCCTCACTTGTACAAGTCATATTTTTAATCATCGCAGCATTACAAGCCCATCTTCTTAGTATCTCAATCAAAATTTGCATGTGTCGAAGTTATGGCCAGCCAGCACAATTGTCACTGCCGCGTTCCACTACATTCCCTTTAATAGAGGATCAGACTAATAAGAGGTTTTCTTAAGGAGTTACGTTTCAATAAGAGAACAATACCAATGTTAAGGGATTTATTTTTCATATAGTAATTTACTGGTATAGGTCAATATCAAATACTATTTTGAGTAATTTTTTAGGATTATAAAATGGTCCCTAAATTTTTTAAAAATTACAAATCGTCTCTCATTATATTGTTGTATTATATAATTTATAATTTTACATCATTTTTGTCTTCAAAATCATAATAATAGAAAATTGAAATAATAACAATCTATTTATTTTATTAATATTACTTTTTACATATTTCACATATAAATAATAATCACAATTAATATAAAAAATCATTTAATCATTATATAAATATAAAACTAAAGACAATACAAAGTACTTAAAATATCAAATAAAAAAATAATAAATATGTATGACTTACTAACTATTACAATTAACAACAAGAGTTCGTGCTAAGAAAACAACTAACTAGAAGTAAAACTTGAAAGAAACATTTATAATTATATTTATATTGTATATATAAAATTTAACATATACATCAAATATAAGTGAAATTAAAAGAAAAATGAAAAATGAAAACCTGAAACTTCATTCAATTGAATACTTGTTCAAATCACATTGACATCAATTCTTATTTAGTACAAAATCCTCATCATTGAGAGAAGTCTCATCATTACCATTATTGAAATTTATTGTACCAAATGACATGTTTATAATTTCTCATCTAAGATTATTTTTCAAGTCACTCTCATCTATCAAACATGGATCTTCAGAAAACTCAATCAGTCAAAAGATCGATATAGTTAAGGCAAATTGGATCTACAAAACTACTTATTTTATTAAGAGTCCTAATAAACAAATAAAATTAAATTATTAAAAATTATAAGAAATTATATTCAACTTAATAATAATAATAACATACCTTTCTCAAAACTTTAAATTGTATCGAACAAAAACCAAGTTATGCAATCTTTTGTGCTCTAATCTATTGGTTTTTTCTTGAAATGATGAATTCAAATGTGATCCAATTCATTTCACTCTCTATTCCTCTCACACATTGACTCAGAATTCAAATTGCAAACTTTTACAATTCTAAAACACTTCTTCCAAATTGATGTCACCAAGCAGTTGTAAGATAATAAAAGTAGTATAACAAACAAAATAAAGTGATGATTAATTGTCAACAATAAAAGTGAAAAAATATATATCTAGGTTAAGTTTGTCTCTTTGATGAATAGCAATTAGCATCTTAAAATCACTAGAAACATCCTTATAAATCTCTAATTATGAGCTTAGGAGATCTTGTATCATCTTATAAGCAACAATTATTGTAATAGTTAATAACATTCCCCTATTAACTTTACCTTTCTTTGTAAAACTTGGTTTATAATAGATACTAAGATTCAAAAAAGCCCCAGCTACAAACAACGGAGAGTAAAGTTTCCTTTCTCATCTCTCATTGATGATTGCAAAATATTATGTGTACAAAAAAGACATATTTTTCATATTGACCTTGATTACTTCATTCATCCTCCCTATAACACCATAAAAATAATGCATTATTGCCTTCTTATCACTATCAGCCAAATGAAGTACCCTCATCACAGGCTCACAAACTCGGATGACAAATTAATATTGAGGCCAAAATTTATCATATTCAAGTATAATTCTAAAAATCTCAAATCTAGCATTAAACCTAACATTTTGAGATGCGCAAGTCACTTATCACTTGTAAACATTTGCCTCAATTTCTTCTTAATCATAATAAAACACTAAAGTGATAAGAAATTAGTTACAAATCTTAAAATAATAGGATGACACAAATTCATATCATTGGTAAAATCCTTTTTCATTAAATTTAGGACTCATGCACGATTGTAAATGAACTTGGTCAACTTTTTTTTTCTACACATTCTCGTCAATAATAGAAAAATAACTAGCATCTCCTACATTTTCTAACATTAATCAATGAAATATGCAGCACAAAGAGTCTAATAAAAAGAATTATACTTACTTTGCAATCTTCTTCCGGCTACTTTATAGGTAGAATCATTGTCAGTAATAAATTGAACAAAATTTTTTAGCTCAACTTAATTCATAACTTCATCAAATATCTAAAATAGAGTATCATCGTTCTTAACAAGGCCAGATACATCAACAAACTTCAAAAACATTATCCCCTTTGCAGAATAGACTAAAAAATTAATAACATACTCATATCTTATATTTTCCCAACCATCACACATGATTTAAAACTCATAAATAGCTCAATTCATTCTTCTTTCATCTAAATTACTTTTTATTTCATAAACAAAGATACTCAAAAGTTTGCCTTCGTAGTCATCAATTAAAAGAGTTTTATATTTTGGATCATAAGAGGTAATAGTATACACCATAGGCTAATAATAATAATAATCATAATCATACAACCATCTATCCATTGTTATGTCCATATTAAGAGCTTCGTCTCTAGATTGTAATGCATTACAGATTGAAGGATGAGCTTGAAGAATTGTTTGTGGTGCAAAAAAATTAAACACTTGTCTTCTTTTTTTCCTAACATTAGATGCAACATTTCCTTCTTATTGGATAGAAATATTACCACCTTCAACATCCTCACTATCATCGTGAACACCAAAAAAAAGAAATTTTCACTATCAATTTCGGTAGTTCAATCTTTGCCCTCTATCTTTCTCATGTTCATACTCCTTTGTTATTTCATATCATAAGTCACTTTCTTACAATGACGTCACTTCACCTTTGATACCAACCAAATGGTTATTTAATCTGGTGATTTCCCCACAATCTAAGTGTTTGATACAATACAAACAAATTGGTATGATTATTTATTCCTGGAATCAATCTAGCATGAGCTCAAGTTGCATCATCAAATCTTCCTAAACTTAAAGTAACTAAATTATCAAAAGTACTTGAACTTTCCTCCATTTATCTGCAAAATAAATAAATACGTATATCAACATTAAATTAATAATGTAGAGGAAACAATTTGGATCTGGAGTAGACATGTTAAAAATTCAAATGAATCATTCCAAAATTTAAAGTATAACAGTCTAACAATCAATACTATAGTCAATAAACTTAAATAAATATCATTCATATAGTGATTTATGTCTCTAAGGACATAAAATAGATAACTCCATAATAAAATATCTCCAAGCATCACAAAAAACCATAAATGTAGATAACTTCATGGTAACAATAGAAGTTTTTTGTTCAAAGAGATATATAACATTAAATCAAACAAAATTTGTGATTTAAATATACCTATAAGACATGAATATTAAGATTTGTTTAAATATTTACATTTTTACATTATGCATATGAAAATGTGTTTAATTGTTAGACTAATGAATTGAGTATACTCATAACAAATCTTAGAAATTATTTATTGTAATCAAGATTAAATTAAGTTAATTTAGGTTTAATATAATTATAAAAAATAAATTACATAATGTTTAATATAATTATAGAAAAATTATTTAAAACAACCTCTCTATTAGGTAAGGGTAAAGTTGCGTACTACTAAACATTTTAGCGAAACTCTCATTGGGTATTGTTATTATTGTTGTTGTAATATAATTATAGAAAATTTAAGTTATCTTATATTTAATTATTAATTTTTATGTAATTAATGATAAGAATGATTAATTATTAACATATTATCTAATCCAAAGTACATATAATAAAAATTATTAATTATTGATGTTTCAAAGCCAAAAAATAAAAGAAAAAGATTATGACTTGCAAACTATAATTGATCAATTTTCTATTCATCAATTAATTGATTCAATTCTCTTAATTGAAATTATGCAATCCTAAAGCAGAAATGAGAAAACACAAAAACTTTATCTAATAAAAAGTTAAAACTTAGCAATCCTTCCATTCATTCTAATTAATCAACATTTCAATTATGAACCTGGCTAATCAGACCACACAAGGCCATACTAGACCAGCCGTAAACACAAGGCCACACCAAACGACCAGCTACATGCATAAGGCCATAATAGTCACCAGCCACATGCACCACTACCAGAGCACACCACACCACACTCACCAGCACTAGCCACATGCACCAAACTAACATTAGCACGTCCACCCACGCATACCAAACACAAACACAACCACACCACACATGTCAACACTAGCCACACGCACCAGACCAGCACAACCATGTCCACCCAGGCAACCACACACACCATAGGTAACAAGTGGAGAGATGTAAATTCACTTTGAATGAGGATCATAGCATCGATATCCTTTGTGTATTATGATGTAACTAATAAAGATAAAAGGATAATTTTTCCTGATGAATTTGTAGCTCCCTTTATGTTGGAAATAAGTAGGGCATAAACATCCCAACTCGTGCAAGCCATCATAATTTGCCTCCCTTTAATATAACTTAAAATATGAGGATTTATTTTCCAATATTAAATAAGGCATACTATCAATTAAATATATGGCAACAAGGAAAGATTCACTTCGCATAAACAATGGCAAATTTGCATTAAGCAATATAGTTAATTTCGTCTCAATTATATAGCAATGTTTATGTTTCATAAATCTGTTTTGTTTTGGAGCCCTTGTGCAAGATACTTATAATTGAATCACACAATTATACAAGTAGTTAAAAAAGGCATTGGAGTTGAATTCTCCATCTCTATCCTATTGAAAAATCATGTTCTTCTCATCAAACTGATTTTCTACAAGTTTTAAAACTTGAGAAAATAAAAAAATTTCAGATTTCCTTCACAAAAGATAAAGCACAGTGAAGTGTGTAAAACATCAATAGATAATAACATAAAATTGAAAATCCTGATTAGAAGCAAAGGACTCTAAAAATCACAATATATCTTTTCAAAAGGAAATTGTGATATTTTATTATTTGAAGTAAAAGGAAGTTAGCAACTTTTTATAAATTGACAAATAGCGCAAATAAAAGAAGTAGCTTTTCAATTTATGGCATCAATGATAATGTTTCCTTATAAGAAGGATAAAATATTTGAATTTGGATGACTAAGTCAGTAGTGAAATAAAGAGAATGAGTCACTTCCTTTGATTGCTATAAAAGCTTCTTAAAGTCCTAGATCCAAGCCATAAACTTGTCCTTACTTATGCCCCTTCCTATTATTTTCTTATTTTTGATCCTTAACAGAGATATAAATAGAGATATAAATTTGACTTAATTTATACAAAATGTAAAAAGTTAGTCATTAAATTAAAATTTTAAAATATTTAATAAAAAATTAAAAATTAAAAATTTCAAAAAATTAAGTACTTTTAAATTTGTTATTTCTAATTATATTACATCAATTATTTAGGTCCCTTTTATATCAATATTTAATATATAATATTATTATCACTTGTATATTGTGTTTAATTCAATTCAATTTAATCTAAAATTAATAAGTCAAATTTAAATTAATTATTTTTATTTAAGTTTAAATTTTAAGAGATTAATGTAAACATTTTTTTTAAAATAATTTTTTAATTTTATATATTAGAAATATAGTTTCAATTTTTAAATTTTAAAAATTAAAATAACAAAAAATTATATTCCTTAACTTAGAAATTAAATCGATATCATTTTTACATACTCAATTTCATATTAAGCTCATTAGTGTTACATTACTCCTGGTGTAATCCGATTGAACCCATTTTCAAGCTTATTTTTAATGGCATTTTAGTGATCTCTTGAGTTCTTTAGTTAGCCCTTGCCAATTAAAAAGGATCTTGAGAAGTTTTTAATTAAACTCATTCATCACTAAAAAGTTGCATTAAGAAGGTTTTCGGTATTCTTAAAGCTCGATGGAAGATATTGGAAAAAATAAAGGTGTTGGGTTCTTTTGTTCTTTCTAAATTTTTATGAAAATATTCAAAGAAATACTAAGATATAAACAGCTAATACTCATGTCCTTATAAATCATTTTTTTAAGTCATACCCTCATAAGTCATTATACGGATAAACAACTAATATTAAATATCTAATTTTATAAAACGTCATTAAATAAACCGTTGATATTATCCACTGGTCAAATAAGCTATATTAATCTGCTGATAGAATCAAATAACAGCTAAAGCAACCTGTTGATTGCCAAACAAGGCTTATAACTTAGAGTTATACTACTTTTTTATTTAAGAAAGTTATTATAATAGAAAAAATATTGATTGTTTGATTTATGGGTCTCACTAACATTATCTGATTTTTGATACTTTATTATGTTTCTCTTTCACACACGTACACACGCAAGATTCTTTTTTATGTTGTACACACTACAAGAAAATAGTAAGTTAGCGACGGAAAATACCGACGAAAAAGATACATATTCCGTCGGTATTAAACATTACCGACGGAATTTACCGACAGACAAAAACGTTATAGATTCGACCGTAACTAATCTTATCGACGATAAGGAAATTTTTCGTCGATAAGTTTACCGACGGAACGAAATTACCGTCAGTAATTTCAACAAAAAAGTTGCCGACCGTCACACGTTTTCCGTCCGTAAGTCACCGACGGGGTATAATTTTCCAACGCGAAATTTACCGATGGTAAGTTCCTAAACCGTATGTAAATTTAGCATCGGAATGTTTTATTTCTATCGGTAAATTTACCGACGGTATGGTGGGTTCCATCGGTGTTATGTTGGCCATTATCGACGGAAATTATGAGTTTTTTTGTCTGTAAATTATTTGATTTAATTTTTTTAAATACATATTTTCATTATATTTAAATTGTAACCGTCAGAAAATTTTAATAATTAAATATTTGTAATATATATTTAATTTGATAGAGAAATTTTGATTAATGATTAAAATTTAAAATATCTTAATTGATAAGAAAAATGTTACATTGTAAATAATAATATCTGTAATACAAATTAAATGACCAATACTATACTACTGATCTGGAGCTGGTGGATCGTCTAGTTGGTGCGGTGACCTGCTACCCTTACCCTTCAATTCATCCATCTCCCGGCGGAGCTGAGCGTACAGGTCCAACGACTGTTGTTGCGCTGCTATCGTCTGTTGCATCTGCTACTTCTGTTCCAACAATGTCTGCACTGTGATCTCAAGCGCCTCCACTTTATTGCTGTTGGACCGCCTAGCAGATGCTGCTGTACTAGACGTGGAGGATTGCGAATAACAAGTATTCGCAAATGATCCGAGTCCGAATATTCTCCCACGACGATCCCTACCACCAACTGCTTCCAAATAAGTGTTCGCCTCATCAACATTTTCGGATTGCTGAGACCATCGCTCAATAGTTTGCTGTATTTAGTCATATTAGAAAGTAATATTTATATATTAGTAAGTGATAATTATGAAGCATATTATTATATTAAATCATAAATTTCACTTACATTTCCTTCTCTATAACGTTTGTTGACGAATGTCACCCCGTCATGCTTCTTAGTATGAGTGTACAGAAATAGTTGACCGGCTGTAGGTGTCACGCCCAAAGACTTTTCCTGCATAGGAATAAAATGTTAATTGTAACTAAAATATATTTTATAATGCAAATTCAATTAAAATACAGCAAAAAAAGAGATGAGAATATAACTATTAATTGTAGATACTTACAAGTCTTTGTGCATGCTCTTGGTGGGTAATAGATCCTCCCGTATGTACGGGAAGACTCTCTCCCTCGGGTCCTCCACGTCTGTT
>JAOTAY010000191.1:10936359-10948202 GCA_025629805.1 Erythroxylum baracoense
GATAAAGACACTTTCAATATTTCTAACCCATTCAAAAAGACCAAATTGCCCTTTCCCATAAGTGAGGGGATGTTACAGTTAATGATGAGTGTTGGAAAATTGGATGAATGAATGGATATTTTCATTTTCTATTTTTGATGTATAAAAATGTGGATTATTGGTTGTTTTAGAAAAGGATTAGATTGAATTTTGAAAATAAATAAAAGGCAAGTGTAGTGTCTTGAAAAGAGAAGAACTAGGATGATAGTTTAGAGATAAAGTGATAATAAAAATGGTGTTAATAAAGTGTGCTGAAACGTTGATGATGAATGTATATATATTGATATTCTATTTTTATATAGATGGTAAATCATAGTTTATGAATTTATGTATGAATTATATTGAGATGGAAATGAGGTGAGAATGAAGAGGAAATGAAGTAGAAATGATGAATTATGCATAAGATGTGTTAGATGTAACATGTAGGAGTTAAAATCTGCAAAAATATGGAAGAAGTTGGCTGGAATTTTTCGGATATGTTAACCTATGATTATGGGAATGCCTCTACGATCATCAAAAATGCAAGAAATGGCTGAAAAGTTTCTGTTGGCTTAACCCACGATTGTGGGAATGCCTCCATGATCGTGGAAAGGGCCATAAACATGAATTCTTCTCTTTTATGTGATGATTGAAACAACTATTGATAAGATACTTTCCTATGGTGTATTTAGACTTGAATGAGACTCGAAATGAACCTAGTTTGAGGTTGAATAAGTTGATAAAATGTTTGAAATGTTTAGGTGGTTAATTGAGGTTATATTAAGTATAGATGGTTGATATCAATGAATATGAAATCTGGAAATTTAGAGTTGTTTAATGAATGAAAGTGTTCTTATGATTGTAAATGTGATCTAAAGGATATGAGTAAGGTATATTAGGTAAAAACGAATGAGAACTTGGATATTGTGTGATTATAAAATGTTAGAAAAAAGGGATTGATGAAAGTATGGTTGAAGAGTCAGAATGAGCAAGTATTCTTGAGGCATAAACCTAAGTGAAAACTAGATATATAGAAGTGATAAAGTATGAATGATTAAGATATGTGAATTAATGAAACATACCCAGGAAAGTTATTGAGCATGCATTGTAGATAACACATATACATATGTGTATGATTGAATACTTATGTGATTGAGCAAATTAGTAATATGTAAAATATGTGTATTGTTTGATTTAGACACTCAAGTCAAACGACAACATCTAGATATTGTCAGTTCGTCGAGGCAACAGCTATCTAGAGCTTACTGTTAGTCAACCTAGATGTTTCTCACTAGGATTTGATTTGTTCTGTTTATATTTCAGTTATTGAATTGTGAATGATCTGAATGTGATAATTTTGGACACTGATGGTAAGAGGAGTTTGATAATTGAGATTTCATTGGAAGTCTTCATAATTGAACGTGAATCTAAAAGAAATAAGTGTTCTCAACGAAATGTTGAATGCTGGACAGAGATTCCAGGAATATGTGAAAAGTGATTGTGTATAATGAATGAATGTGATTGATTGCATATAATGTGAATTAATGCATCTCATGACATTTAAATGCATGATCAGATAAAGGAAGTTGTGACAGGAGTGACCATCGAAAAAGAGCTTAAAGCTTATAAAATGTGTATAAAAAGCCATAGGCTTAGTATTAAAATGAGTCTGGTATCTACAACGGATACGGTACAGTTATCAATGAGCCTGGTATCTACAACAGATACAAGAAAGTTAAAAAGGCACTCGGTCATAACAAAGCAATAACGAAAGTGAAGTCACATGTGCATTTGCATATACATCCTTACATGTGTCTTATGTTGAACAGAAATGAATAAGTGAACTGTTTGAGATATAGTGGAAAATAAATGAGTATATGTTGTGTTATAAATTATGAATTGACCTATTGTTCTAAAACGAAATGTGATGTGATATTTAGTATTTGTGATATGATTTGATTGTAAACTGAATTATGAACTATCTTTGTGGTTGATATGTGTGAGCGCATCGAGGATAGTTCACTCACTGAGTTTGTAAAACTCATCAAAATTGCAACGTTGATTTTCAGGTACGAGAGAGGAGACTTAGCTTCTAAGATGTTCTAGAAGAAGTCTAATATTGTATTTTTAGGAACAAAATGGCTCAAAGGTCGATCAGCTGATACTAAGGAGTTAGTTAAAGTACTTTATATAGTTCCTCATTCATGTAGAATGTTGTAAAAGAGTAGTAAACTCTTATATGTTTTTGATATTGTATATATGGATTTTGTAGTGAAATGCTACAATGTAAACTATATTTTATGAATAAAATGAGGAATTGAGTTTTTGAGTACTATGTTATATGTATGACGCTATGATAAGTGAAGTTGACTGCTTTAACATGCCACTTTCATTAAGGCATGTGCTCGAATGTCCTCAGGATGCTCAGGTATGTGCCTATATAGAGCGGGGTATTACATTATGGAATATTATAAAATAATATGGAACATTATAGAAGCTTGTAGAATGTTATAGATATGTACATATTGTACATGAAAGATGTAGAGTAGTGTAGAGAATTCTAGATGGTGATTGTGAGCCGTTGGATTAAATAGATCCTAGCCATCTGTTGAGGAGGTGGAAGGCTATAAATAGCCAAGGGGACTTCATTTTTAGGGGGTATAGGGAGATAAAGAACATAGAGAGTTCTTAGCATTTTCCTTGTAAAGCTTTCTTAAGCAATATAAGCATTCTCCAAGTTTCCTCATTCTTGTTCTTGTTGTATCTTATATCTTTACTAACTTATGCTAGCATTCGAGGGATAGGCTAACTTAGTTGCGAGATATACAACTAAGTACCTCATAGTTCATTGGTAAAAGACCAAGTCCGTGATAGTTGGTGTCAGAGCTAAAGGTTGTGCTCATTGTTGCATAGTAAAGATGTAGGGAATAAATGGGACTATCAATGTTGGAGAGGAGAAGAAGACCGGTAGGGAGAGATTAAGGTCGAGGGACATCTTGGTAGACATCAATGGAAGGCTTACGAAGGTGAAGCTCGCATTGGCCGAAGGGCAAGACAAGTTCAAGGAGGTATACCAATGCATTAAGGAACTTCAAAAAGGGAGAGAAGAGTTCTAAGGGGAGATACAAGGTGCCTTGAACATTGTCGCTTCCATATATCAAGACCAAATAAAGGCCTTAGAGGAGACCCTTCACTATGAGATTCTTCGCCTCAAGGAAGAGCTTGAAAAGGTTATGGATTAGCTAGTCCTTTGTAAGAGGGCGATTGCTCAAGGAGGAAGCAACGTCACACCTATGATAGTCACTAGTCCTTCGAGGGTAGACGTTCCAAAACCAAAGGCGTATAGTGGGACAAGGAACGTGAAGGAGATAGATAACTTCTTTTGGAGCTTGGAACAATATTTCAAGGCACTTGGTGTCAAGGAGGATGCCAAAAAGGTTGACACCACCACTCTCTACCTCGAGGATACTGCGATGGTATAGTGGAGGAGACGACATGGTGACATCAAGAGGGGTGCCTGCACCATCGATACATGGGATGAGTTCAAGAAGGAACTCAAAAGGAAAATTTGCCCAGAGAATGCCGAGTTAGAGGTGAGAGCCAAGCTACGCTGTCTCACACAAAAAGGGAGCATTCGAGACTATGTGAAGGAGTTCTTCGAGGTGCTTCTGGAAATCCCCGACTATCTAGGTAAGGAAGCACTCTTTGCTTTTATGGATAGTTTACAAAATTGAGTGAAGTTTTAGATTCAAAGGCGTAGTGCACAAGACCTCACTACCACTATTTTCATTGTCGAATCACTCATTGAATTCAAAAAGCCCGAGAATCCTAAGTCTCATAAAGACAAGGGTGGCAAGGGAAAAAGTAGGAGAGATAACCATCAAAGCAAAGAGGGCTCCCACAAGTATGGCAAGCACAAGAAAGGTGGCCATAAGGAGGATAAAGGGGAAAAAGCATCGATAAAATGCTTCTTTTGTGAATTGGATGCGACTCAAGGAGTTAAGGATGCGAAGTATATCCAACTGTCGAAGGCTTTATATGGTGCACCCGTGCTTTTCCAAAAGAGGCACGATGAGTCACTCCGATTGTGGATTGACTATTGGGCGCTCAATAAAATCATCGTGAAGAACAGGTATCCTATCCCATTGATTGCTAACTTGTTTGATCAACTTGGAGAGGTACAACGATTTTTCAAGCTTGATTTGAGATCAGGATACTATCAAGTGAGGATTGCGAAGGGGGATGATCTAAAGACAACATGTGTGATGAGGTACGGTTCCTTTCAATTTTTAGTCATGTCCTTTGGACTCATAAATGCACCTGCCACTTTTTGCACTCTCATAAATCAAGTGTTGCAACCCTTCTTGGATAAATTTGTTGTGGTGTACTTGGATGATATTGTGGTATATAGTAAAACATTAGAAGAGCACCTTATACACTTACGTCTAAGTTTTCTAAGTCTTAAAGGAAAACGAGTTATACGTGAAGAGGGAGAAATGTGCTTTTGCACAACATGAAGTCATGTTCTTGGGGTACTTTGTGGAAGGGGGCAAGCTAAGGATGGATAAGTTCAAGGTGTAAGTCATCCATGATTGGGAACCACCAAGGAAGGTGTCTGAGTTACGCTCCTTTCTTGACCTTGTCAACTACTACCGCAAGTTCATTAAAGGATATTCCTCCCTCACATCTTCCCTCACCGATCTATTGAAGAAGAATAGAGTTTAGGCTTAGGATGCCAAATGTCAGTTGAAACGTTGAAGCAAGAGGTGATGGAAGAACTAGTGTTAGCCATTCCCGATCACACCAAGGCATATGAGATACACATTGATGCTTCCGATTTTGCTCTTGGTGGTGTTTTAATGCATGATGGTCATCTGATTGCTTACGAGAGTTATAAGCTAAACGATACCAAGCGTCGCTATAAAGTTCAAGAGAAGGAGATGACTGCAGTGGTGCATTGCTTACGAACTTGGAGGTATTACTTGTTGGGATCTAAGTTCATTGTAAAGATTGATAATGTTATCACAAGTTACTTCCTTAACGAAAAGAAGTTGACGTCGAAACAAGCTAGGTGGCAAGTTTTCTTGGCAAAATTTGATTTTATAATGGAGTATCAGTCGGGCAAGGCCAACGTACTGGCTGATGTGCTTGGTAGAAAGGCCAAGCTACCTGCCATCACAAGTCTGAGTTTTCCTTAGGTGAATCAAATCAAGGAGGGATTAGAGTATGACTTGCAAGCTAAGAGTTTGATGAAGTTGGCAAGTTGGGGGCAGGCACACCAATTTTGGCTTAAGTATAGGGTGCTCACTACTAAAGGTGAACGTGTGTGTGTGCCGAAGTGGCAAAGCTTGAGGAAGGAAATCATTACGGAGTGTTATGACTCCAAATGGGCGGGACATCCTGGGGTACATCGCATGTTGGCGCTTATTAAGCGTGCCTACTATTGGCCCCAAATATGCGATGATATTGATCTGTCTGTGAAGAATTGTCTTGTGTGCCAACAAGACAAAGTGGATCAATATAAACATGCGAGTTTACTAGAACCATTGCCTATTCCGAAGAAGCCTTAGGAGACTATTTCCATGGATTTTATCACATGTCTACCAAAGTCTGAGGGATGTAGCAACATTATGATGGTGGTAGATCAATTTAGTAAGTATGGAGTGTTCATCCTGGTGCCTACAAAATTTACAGTTGAGGATGCGGCACGTCTATTCTTTCGTCATGTGGTGAAGTATTGGGGCATACCAAAGACAATTGTCAGCGATTGAGATACATGCTTCATCAAAAGGTTTTGGATGGCGCTATTTAAGTTATTGAGGTCCAAGCTCAACTTCTCTTCAAGCTTTCATCGTCAAACCGATGGCCAAACCGAGAGGGTGAATGCATTGTTAGAGTTATTTTTGAGGCATTATGTGAGTGCCAACTAGCATGATTGGGCTAAGTTGCTTGATGTTGCCCAATTCTCATACAATTTGTAAAAAGAGTGAGTTAACGGGAGCTAGTCTGTTCGAGATTGCCACTGGACAATAACCAATGACTCCTCACACTTTGGCGATTAGGTACAAGAGTCCGAGTCTTGTAGCATTCAAGTTTGCCAAAGGTTGGCATGAGAAAACTGACATGGCACAAGCATACTTGGCAAGAGCTACAAGCGAATGAAGAAATGGGCCGATACCAAAAGGAGACACCTGGAGTTCAAGGAAGGAGACTTAGTGATGGTAAAGCTCCTTACCCATCAAAGTCGACAGTTCACCAAGGTGCACAAGGGGCTAGTAAGGTGATATGAGGGCCCTGTCAAAAGGGTTGGTAAGTTAGTCTATTGATTGACATTGCCCTCACATTTGGAAATGCATCCAGTCTTTCAAATGAGCTTATTAAAGTCATATCATGTCGACAAGGAGGAGCAAGTAGGGCGAGTCGAGGAGAGCACCCACAACCATCACTACTTCTCATGAGCGAGAGGTAGAGGAGATATTAGTGCATCTTGTTATACGGAGGAGGGGTTCCCATCCAAGCTGTGTGGAGTATTTTGTGAAATGGAAGGGATTACCCGATAGTGAGGCAAGTTGGGAGCATAAGCTCACATTATAGGACTATAGGGACATGATCAAGGCACACAAGGAGGACGCAATAAAGGCACCGCTCGAATGAGGGGAAGAATGTCACATTTCATATGTTTCGAAGCCCAAAAGGTCAGGTTCGGTCCAAAAAGAGTCTTCTAGAGTATGTTGGAACCTTATGGAAGATTCTGGAAGCTTTTAAAATATGGTAAAAGCTCGTAGAAGACCTTAGAAGCTTCTAGAACGTGGTAGAAGACTATAAAAGCTTATGGAACATTGTGGAACAATATGGAACATTATAGAAGCTTGTAGATATGTATATAATGTATGTGAAGGATGTAAAGTAGTGTAGAGAATTCTAGATGGTGATTGTGAGACCTTTGATCAAATAGATCCTAGTCATCCATTGAGAAGGTGGAAGGCTATAAATAGCCAAGGGGACTTCATTTGTAGGAGGCATAGAGAGATAGAGAGCATAGAGAGTTCTTAGCATTTGCCTTGTAAAACTTTCTTAAGTAATATAAGCGTTCTCCAAGTTTCCTCATTTCTGTCAATTGTTTTATCTTATATCTTTACTAACTTATGTTAGCTTTGTTTCTAGCATTTAAGGGAGAGGCTGACTTAGTTGCGAGATATACAACTAAGTGTCGCATGGTTCATTGGTAAAAGACCAAGTCCGTGACAAAATGTACAAAATGAAGTTTTTTTTTTAATTTAATAAAGATTATTATTGAAAATCCAATAGGACATAGTTCTGCAAAACTTGGTTGTGTCGCAGTTGTTTGAAACTGTATCTGTCAGTTACTAGATATAAAGCAACTGTTAATTTTTTAGCACAAACGAAAATAGAAAAATAAATATGAAATTAAACAAATCAACACCCGAGATTTGGTAACGCAGTTCGACACATCTTGTCTATATCTACGGGGCCCTTACCTAGCTTAATACTTTCACTAATGACAATAGTTTTATACAACGCCTTACTGAGCTGACTCATTCATTGACACTATCCCTCGTTTTTATAACCCGTGAAAGAATTTCACACCCAATAACATGACCGACTCGTGTTAACCTCAATGGAAGATTTTCTCAAACAAATTTTACCAAAAAAGATAATAAACTAACAACTCAAGTGATTGAAATAAATTGAAACAAAAACAAAAACACTTGAAATATAAAGAAACAACTTGCTTATAATTTAACTCATTCCAAGACGGATAAGAAAATTATTCACCAATTGAATAGCCGTAATCTGCTGCCCAGATTGCTTGAAACTCTAATTGAAATCAACTACACTCAATTTACTGATCAACGACAAGAAGACCAAAAAGAGAAACACAACACCCACTCAAAATCAACTTCGTCTCTTAACACCAATCACCATAGCCAACATGCGACAATCCCATCAAAGAACAAAGGCTTGGGTTGCATGAAGAACTCAATTAGAAGTGAACCACCTTACCATGTTTTTGGCAATCATCAAAGAGAACATCAATAGAACACCCCCGTATACAAGAACAAAGACTTAGGTTGCATAAAGAAATCAATTAGAAGATAGCCGCTCACTTAAGTTTTCGGCAATTAACAAAAAGAACATGAACATTACACAATCATGGGCACATGGACAAGCTAGATGATCTCATCATTCAAGCAGTCTTCACTTAATAGAATTCTTCATTTAGCACCCCCTTTAGTCACGTGATGCACACATCCATATCTTTTATAAGATTGAGTTTTCGTCAAAGTTAAACAATAATTATTGTTTAATTACACCAAAATAACAATTCTTAACCTATAGTCCAACTAGCATTACCAAATCAAATCCAACGTATCTTCTACCTTATCTTGATTTGAATTTGAAACTATATTATCTTGGAGATCTAATTATCAAAAATGTCAAAACTAAATAATGAGATATATAACATATATCCTAACAATCTCTCCCTTTTTAGCATTGTTTGTCACAAATCTGAAACACCCCCTAAGGAAGATAAATGGACATATAACATCGAGTTCACAAATCACATGACAAAGATGCCCCCTTAATCTAAGATCCAAACATAGACAATACCATCCAAGATTAACAATCATCTTAACATAAACAAAACATAAAAGATAATGCAGTAACTAACACAACTAACACAGACCCAAGTCTTCTATCCCCTTTGGGAAAAAAGGATGCCAAAAAGCAAGACTAAAAGGCAAAACTAATAGTCACACACCACCCTGAATGCAATGGTCACCACAAACAATATGATAGCTCCCTCCTGGGACAAAACATTGTAAAAAATGAAGAATGCCTTCAATGCAATCAATCTCAACGAATAAAGAAGCATAAAAATCATCAATAAGTGCAGTGGAAGAATCATAAGCATGCCAAGACGACAATTTATCACTAGTCAAAACACTAGCCAATATATCAGTACTCACATCAAAGCTATCTGCATACAACTAATTAAATTCATAAACCCCAAAAATGTATTCAATGAATCATAATCAAACTTAATCAATCTCCTCCTCACATAAACCATATGAAAGCATATTACTCAAACTCATACAACCCATAATGTAGAAAGAAACCAAGATAAAACTTGAAAAACCCATAAATAAAAACTCAGAAAGCTTAGACGATAACTCATTCGAACCCTCCTTTCTTTTTAAACAACATCAAGATATACTTAAAAATGTAAAGCACACAGTCCCTGTGCTCCTCCAAGAAATTCAAACCTGGACTCATTCCTCGTCACATTAACTCTATCATCGGATGTCTGGTTGATTCTTCCCTCGTAAGCAACCAACTGGTCTTCTGTTTGAACAGTTTCTTTAATAGCAGTAATTAACTGTGAATTTGGACAGTTTCTTATTTTTCCTTCACTACTTCTTTGTTCTTGTAATTGACCCTTTCTAACCTAACTATGTTTTGGTAACATGGGTTGCTGCTGGAAACTTAATGGAGAGTGTCTAGATTTTCAGTTTTGACCCTTTTAAAATATAATTTGTAATAACTTGTAACATTTCAGCCTCATGTGCCCGATAACCCTACAAAAATGACATGTAGGTGTAAATTTCTGATTCTTCATTAAGATTTCTCCTTGGACAAATCTAATTGCGCCACTTTTCTCATCATTAAACTTAAAACATTCACCTTTATATCCAATGCCTTGAAAGTCTTCTTTAGTCTTACCAATTTCCAACAACTTTTCTAGCTTTTCAGTACCTCTATTTAACATTCTTATTCCTTTTTTCCATACTAACTAGCTTCAACTTTGTTTCATCAAGCTCATCTATTGTAGATAACAATTTCTTCTCAAAATCTTGAATGATGTTCTTTATAAAACAATTTTCCTTCATTATCTTTTTATTCTTCTTACATGTTTGCACCCATTTTGCATACATCAACTCAAAGGCTTCATAGATATCCTCCTTTTTATCATCCGAGCCACTGTCATCACTATCATATCTGAGATATAGCTTTGAACTGATTCGTCTGTGATTTTCCCAAAATTTTATGATTTACTCAGGTTTTCGTAAGCAGTTACTTCCTTCTTTATTGGTTTCAAGCAAGCAACTGGGCTTTTACTGTATAAAACAACTAACTTAGTGCTATTCACAACTTCTTCTTCACTTCTTCTTCACTTTTAGATTCATTCTCACTCCAAGTGCTCGTATAGAACTTCCCTTTTCTCTTCTTCAAAGTATTAACACATTCTACATGTCTGAAGCCTTGACATTCATGACATTAAATTTTCTTCACTTTACTTTCATCATTTTTAGTTTTAACTTGTTGTTTGAAGTGGCTATTTGATGAACTCTTAACGTTTTGTCTAAACTCGAGTTTATCCTTCTTCACTTTCTTTAACCATTTGCTGAAATTTCTTGTCAATAACTCTATATTCTCATTCTCATTAGATTCATCTTCGAAGTCATTCATGACTTTACCAATCTCAGCTTGCAGTGCCAATCCTTTGTTCTTCTCTTGATTATCTCTCAACAAATTCATCTCAAAGTTGGTAAGAATCTCAATTACCTTATCCAAAGACAATTCATTGATATCATGGGCTTCTTCAATGGCTGCAAATTTTGGTAAAAATCTCAGAGGTAATGTTCTTAATGTCTTCTTAACCAATTTCAGGTTAAAATACTTCTTCCCTACTTAATGTGCTTAGTTTGCTATGTTACGCAATCTCTCAAGGAAGTCTCTAATGGTTTCACTCTTATCCATCTTCAACTCTTCAAATCTCACAGCCAACATCTGAAGTTTCGAAACTATCACAGATTTCAATCCCTCATGTATGGTTTGTAAAGTGCCCCACGCTTCTTTCACGGATTCACAGGCTGATATCATAGCAAAGCGACCTTCATCAACTGCACTGAAGATGGCATGAAGGGCTTGAGAATTTCTAGGCGCTCTCTCTTCTTCAGCCCTTATCCACTCAGATGCATCTTTAAGCACTGCTTCTCCCTTTTCATTAGTCGTCACTAGATGTGTCCAGCCATTTAAAATTGAGTTCTATGCTTTTGTTCCTTGTACCTGAATGAATAATCTCATCTATGATTTCCATGTAGGATAATTTGAATCATCTAACAATGGTGGCCTGATGATTGATGCCCTTCTTTTATAGTACTAATTGCGAAATGCATATCTGCACTAACTTGTTGTACCAAGTTTTAATTCAGTGACTCGCTTTGATACTAATTGAAAATCCAAAAGAATGTACTTTTGCAAAAACTTGGTTCTGCTACTATTGCTTGTAATTGTATCTGTCAGTTATTAGATATAAAGCAATTGTATCAGTAGTTATTAATTTTTCATTAAAAAAAAAAATAGAAAAATAAATATGAACTTAAACAGATCAACACTGGAGATTTGGTAACGTAATTATACACACCTTGCTTACGTCTGCAGGGCCCTCACCCAGCTTAATACTTTCACTAACAATAATAGTTTTATACAAGGCCTTACTTAGCCTACTCGCTTAACCCGACACTATCTCTCGTACTCACATCCCGTGAAAATATTTCACACCCAATAACACGATTGACTCGTGTTAATCTCAATAGAGAATTTTCTCAGAATCGAAAAGGACAATAAACGAACAACTCAAGTGATTGAAATAAATTGAATAAAAATGAAAACACTTAAGATATAATGTAACATCCCCTCACCTATGGGAAGGGTAAATTGGTAATTTGGCACGAGTTAGGAGTGTTTAATATTGCATTGACATATTCATGCATTCATATATGCACATAAGTAGCAAA
>JAOTAY010000191.1:10948302-10961050 GCA_025629805.1 Erythroxylum baracoense
TGATGATGGTAGATAACCCTTTCCTTCCCTGGTTTGCAGATATTGCAAATTACCTCTCAGGTGGTATTCTTCCATCCTATTTATCATATCAACAAAGGAAGTGTTTCTTATTTTAGTGCGCTCATTATATTTGGGATGAACCTATACTCTATAAGATCTGTGCTGATAGTTTAATCCACAAGTGTGTTCCTGAAGATGAAATGCCTGAGATCTTAACTCAATGTCATAGCTCACCGTATGCAGGGCATTATGGAGCTAACAAGACTGCGACACGAATTTTGGAGTGTAGATTCTATTGGTCAACTCTATTTAAAGATGCTCGAGATTTTGTGCTCAAGTGTGATATATGTCAAAGAGTTGGCCACATATCGAAATGAGATGAAATGCCACTTTCAAATATAATGGAGGTAGAGATACTTGATGTATGGGGTCTGTACTTCATGGGACCATTCCCACCCTCTGAACGTAATACCTATATCTTAGTTGGAATTGCTTATGTTTCTATATGGGTGGAAGTGGTCGCTACTCCAACTAACGATAGTAAGGTGGTTCAAAAGTTCATTAATAAGATTTTACTAGATTTGGGGTGCCTAGAGCAATCATAAGTAATGGGAGAAGTCACTTTAATAATAAACCGTTTGAGAACCTTCTGAGAAGATACAACGTTTATCATAGAGTGGCTACCCTGTACCATCCCTAAACTAGTGGTTGGGTGGAGGTAGTGAACAGAGAGCTGAAAAAGATTTTAGAGAAGACAATGAACATTTCAAGGAAAGATTGGTCAATGAAACTAGACAATGCATTGTGGGTTTACAAAATAACTGTTAAGACCCCCATAGGAACAACACCGTATCGGCTTGTGTATGGCAAGGCATGTCATCTACCATTGGAATTGGAGCATAGAGCATATTGGGCAATCAAGAAGCTGAACATGGATTGGAAGTTGGCAGGAGAAAAGTAGTTGTTACACATCAACAAGTTTGAAGAGTTGAGGTATCATGCTTATGAAATTACCAAGCCATATTAAGAAAGAGCTAAGAAGTGGCATGATGGCCATATCAAAAAGAAGGAATTTAATAATGGGGATTTAGTACTTTTTTTTAACTCAAGACTTTGACTGTTTCCTAGAAAACTCAAGTCAAGATGGAGTGGGCCTTTTAAAATTCTTCAAGTGTTTCCTCAAGGAGCTGTGGCACTAGAAAATGATAATAGGGAAACATTCAAGGTCAACGGGCTCTACTGTAAACTATATTATGAAGGGACATATCCACAAGTGAGGGAAGTTATCTCTCTCCTATCTTCCATTTTTCGTAAGTATATGCTGAATGGTCAAGCTAATGACCTTAACTTAGCACGTCTAATCTCTCGTGTTGTTTTTGTCTAGTTTTTGTTAGACTTCTTTGGTTTGATTATTGCCAAATTAAGATTGATTGAAGTTTATGTTGATCTTGTTTGGATTTTAATTTTTTTTCTTTTCAAAATTCTTGTTGATGATATTACCTTGATGTCTTTGTAGGTTTTGGGATTATGGAGAATTCATTTAAGCTTGGAAGAAGGTTTGGAATTACGAGGAACACCGATTCCCACATAGCGCAGAAGGTCTTTTAGGGACGCAATGTTCTATGACTCATAATCGAAGTGGTCTCGTGCGATCTCATTCGCGGTCATCATTAAGTGGGGGTTGCCTGCGATTAAAAAATCACCCGCAGAAGTCCCTTTGACTCGTAGGAATTGCAGTGATTCCCACAAACGTGGGAAGTCTCCTCAGAATGTTTCTGGAGAGGAATCTCACGCTTATGGGAATTGTGGTGATTCCCACGAATGTGGGAACCCTCTTCAGAAAGTTTCTAGAGAGGAATCCCACGCTTGTGGGAATTGTGGGAATTCCCATATCCTGAGTAATCATCGATAAAAGTAATGAAGTATACAAAACCACCTCTGGCATGAATGGAAATCGGACCACATACATCAGAATGTATTAGGTCTAATAACCCATTCATTCGTTCGCCCTTTCCTTTAAAAGGTAATTTAGTCGTCTTGCCTAACAAGAAAGATTCACATATTTTATATGATTCATAATCAAATGACCCTAGGTTCATTTTTATGTGGCTTCATCATGCGTTTCTCACTTCTATGGCCAAGTTGATAATGCCATAAGTAAGATGATTTTAGGTTATCTTGTTTTTGTCTTTTATTGTCATTGATATTTTAAATTACATTGGACATATCTAATATGTAAATTCTGTTGCACAATGTAGTAGTACCATACAACATTTCATTTGACTTAATTGAGCAACCATTGCTTGAAAAAGTTAAATGAAATCCTGCTTTACTAATCTATGAAACAAATACAATGTTTTTGGTCACAGCGAGTACATAATAGAAATTTTCCAAAATTAACTCTATCCTACTAGGAAGATACAAAACATATGTCCCTATAGCTAATGCAGCAACTCTTGCTCCATTTCCCATACGTAGGTCCATCTCTCGCTTCTTGAGCAATCTACTATTCCTGAGGCCCTATATATCAACACATATGTGTGAGCCACATCTGGTATCTAATGCACAAATGTTAAGATCAGAAATAGTATTAACCTCAATGACAAATATCTTACCTGAAGTAGACGGTGGGGCA
Organism: Erythroxylum baracoense; assembly: GCA_025629805.1. Classification (NCBI taxonomy): domain Eukaryota; kingdom Viridiplantae; phylum Streptophyta; class Magnoliopsida; order Malpighiales; family Erythroxylaceae; genus Erythroxylum; species Erythroxylum baracoense. The sequence continues at coordinate 10,950,938 of JAOTAY010000191.1, forward strand.
TCTAATGCCTTCTTTTGCTTCAGTGACTCTAGATAAGCTTTGCAGTTCCTCTTCCAATGTCCTTCCTTGTTGCAATAGAAGCATATCCCTTTTGGTGTTGTCTCCTTCACCTTCTTCTTGTTTACACCTCCCATCGGCCTTTTGGACATCTTCTTCTTCTTTTGGTTCTTCTTTTGAGAACCAGAAGCATAGTCCACCAATATCATAGCCTTACTATCCTTCTTGATAGTTTGCTCAGCTATTTTAAGCAGATTAATCAGCTCAGGAATCGTTGTAGATATTTGATTTATCCGATAGTTAAGCACAAACTGTAAATAACTATCAGTCAAACCATTCAAAATTAAGTCTATACTTTAACTCACGATCCATAATGAAACCTAAACTGGCTAATCTCTCAATGTAGCCATTCATCTTCAGCGCATACTGCACCGGAGATAATCCCTCAGCCATCTTTGAATGGAAAAGCAACCTCGAGGTCTAGAACCTTTCAGACCGAGCTTGCTCATCAAACAGTTCCCTCATATGGTAGACTATGATATGAGCATCCATAGCTTCATGCTGCTTTTGTAATTCTGGTGACATAAAGGCCAACATTATACAGCTAGCCAACTCACTATCATCCAATAGCTTCTTATAAGCTTTTTTATTTTCAACAGATGCATCGACAGTAGGGGGATCGGGAAGTGGTTCATCTAGGACATATCCTAGTTTTTCAGATTTGAAAACAATTCTCAAATTCCGTAGCCAATCCAAAATGTTTGGTCCCATGAGTTTGTTAGAATCTAACAGGGAGCGCAAGTTCGCACTAGAAGATATTATACGATTCGATAACCTAGAAGAACGAGAGAAAGTGTTAGAATGTACACTTAATGCATATCTATAAGGACTTTGATAACATGCATTATGGGTCCCACTATTCTTATTTAAATCCATAACCTTCACTATGAATTTGAGAAAACTTATAGTTTTCTTAATGGGTCAATATCCAATATCACCAAGAATGACCTTAGGTTTGCCCAACAAGCCACCTTAGGTTAATCGGTAGGTATCATTCATACCAATTACATTCAATTATGCGACTATCAACTTGTGCATTCAACCGTTGATTTAGCACACTCATTGGGTTATCAACTCTTGATTTATATACATCCTATGTATATAACCCAACTTCGCCTCTATTCACGTTGACCTTGGGTTTGCCCAACAATTCAACGCTTCCAGTTAGGACCAACCCATTAATCCGAAAATCTAATTTCCATGGTTTAAACATATTCGTGTAGAGCAAGCTTGGGTTTGCCCAACAACCCAACTCTAAAAGAACTCTGGTTCTTGCCATATCAATGAAAGGCATAAGTCCTAATATTTTGGGTTGAGGGATTTATTCTTTGGTCTCATCAATACTTTGAGCCTATGTCTATAATTACCCTTAAAATGCATCTAATGCATGTATCATATAAAGGAGGTTTAATTTAGGTTGTGACTTGACTATGCATCAAAAGTTCGTGATTCGATTCAACTATTGAACCTAATCGGGTACTAGTGTTAGTCTTGGCTTATCCGAATTATAAATGTGTTTCAATTAGGAACCCTAAAATTTAATTATTTTGATATCCAGATTAAACACTTTAATCTTAGTTTATAAACCTTTATCTAGTCACACTAGAAATATTATGCTCTACTTGGATTAATTCTAAATTAATCCCTAGGGTTTCCAAAATTCCTATACACCAATTAGTCCTCTATAATATCCCTAGGTCATCTCAAATTTATCTAAACAATTTCGGCACGTGCCAAAATTATCTTGACGGCCACAATCGTCAAGATAAATAAGTTAACCTATTAAACACTAAAGAGACCGATTCGATGTTCGGAAAATTTTCGAAACCCTAATTTCAAGCACCTGTATTAAGCACATTATTATCATCAAAACAATACATTTTGTTATCACATAAGAACCTTATTTAGGTCTCATAACCGAAATATATACATTATAAGTCATTTAGTAAGTCAACTCCATCAACTTTCAAAAAGTTAACCAATGTTGACTTTGACTTTATTTATTAATTGAATCAAATTCAATTAATTCTGGAAAAATTCCAAAGCCTTATACACATTCTAAATGTGTCTAATAAAAAAATTCAAGAACCTAATTCTTAGGAATTGTTTATTAATAAATAGGAAAAAGCAAACACATCACATGTGTATGACACTTGTCACATTACTTCTAACACTAGTCAACCATTACATCATGCATGCACAAGATAACCACTTTAAGAACTAGTGTCATGCATCTCATACACATGGAAACATCTCATCTTGCATGTGCATGCATAAATTTATAAAAACAATTTTATAAAAAATTAATATATAATTTACATGCATGCATGTTCATCACACTTCCAGAATTGCCAGAACTTTATACATGCATCAAGTTGAAACTAAATTTGTAATAAAATTGCAAATGACATTCAATTGTATTTTTCTTTTACAGAAACATAATATAACATCTTACAAACATTTTGGTGAAAGAAAAACAGAAAAAAAAATTCTAGAAGTAATACGAATGTTTTCAAAATCAGAACATGCAATCAGTTTTCTAGAAAATCCCAGAAATCAACATATGAACAATCTGGATATAATATAATAGCAAATGACATTAAATTGCAATATCCTTTTTGAAATAAAATAGCAAATGACATTAAATTGCAATATCCTTTTACAAAAACATAATATAACATCTTATAAACATTTTTGTGAAAGAAAAACAGAAAACAATTTTCTACAATTTACACAAAATTTTCCAAAACAACATGCAAGTCAGTCATAACCCAGCAAACACTTTGCACATGTTCAATACATCATCTATTACATGCATAAACTAGCTCTGATACCACTATTGGGTTTGCCATGGTTGCATGCATCACATGCATGCAGAAGCAGCGAAAGTTTCAGAATCAAGATCTTGACACCATGACAACCCGGAAACCATAAGATCTAATATGCATGCAAAGATATGTATAAAAGAACATGAAATGTAAACTTTTTACCTTGTGTATCTCCTCTTTTCTTGTTTCTTCTCCTTATTTGTGTTGCAAATACCAAACCCTTCCTTGATCTCTAAGAACACACAAAGATGGAAAAAGAAATAATGTATAAGGGTTATTTAAGCACCAAACAAGATGAGTTCTAGTAAATGCTCAAGATGATGGAAGGTAGGTTAAGAATCTTGTTGCATGAACTTTGATTCATGCAACAATTGCATGAATTGCAAGAAAAAGATTCAAGACACTTCACTCTCACTCTAAAACTCTTCTAGAGCCCTTATGTTATCACTTATGTGTGTAAGAAGTGAAAAAACCTTGTGCACATAAGTGAAGAACTCAGAAAGTGTAGACGATAACTCCTTTAAACCCTCTTTTTTTTCTAAACAACATCAACATATACTTCGAAAATGTGAAGCACACAATCCCTGTGCAACTACAGGAAATTCAAACCTAGAATTATTCCTCATCACATTAACTCTGTCAACGGATGTCTGGTTGATTCCTCCCTTATAATCAACCAATTAGTCTTCTGTTTAATTTTTTTAACAGTAACAACTAACTGTGAATCTGTACAGTTTCTTCTTTTTCCTTAACTATATCTTAATGCTTGTAATTGACCCTTTCTAACCAAAGTATGTTTTGGTAACATGGGTTGCTATTGGAAATTTAATGAAGAGTGTCTAATTTTTTTGATTTTGACCCCTTTGAAACATCATTTGTAATAACTTGTAACATTTCGGCTTTATGTGCCCGATAACCCCACAAAAATGACATGTAGGTATAAATTTTTGATTTTTCATTGAGATTTCTCCTTGGACAGATCTGATTGCACCACTTTTCTCATCATTAGACTTAGAGCATTCACTTTTATAGCTAATGCCTTAAAAGTCTCCTTTAGTCTTACCAATTTCCAACAACTTTTTTAGCTTTTCAACACCTTCATTGAACATTCTTATTCCCTTTTCCGTACTGACCAGCTTTAACTTTGTTTCATCAAGCTCATCTATTGTAGATAGTAATTTCTTCCCTAAATCTTGAATGATGTTCTTAATAGAAGAGTTTTCCTTCTTTAACTTTTCATTCTTCTTATGTGCTTGCACCCATTTTGCATACATCAACTTATAGGCTTCATAGATATCCTCATTTTTGTCATCTGAGCCATTATCATCACTATCATAATCTGAGATTGAGCTTTGAGCTGATTCGTCTGCATTTTCCCCATAATTATCTGATTTACTGACATTTTTGTCATTGGTTATTTCCTTCTTGGTTGCTGTTAAGCAAGCAACTGTGCTTTTGCTATATAAAGCAACTAACACAGTGTTATTCATAACTTCTTATTAACTTTCAAATTCATTCTCACTCCAAGTTCTTGTATAGGATTTCCTTTTTCTTTTCTTCAAGATGTTAGCACAGTTTTGCTTGCACATGTCCAAAGCCTTGACACTCATGACATTGAATTTTCTTTATTTTTCTTTCACCCTTTTTAGTTTTAACTGCTTATTTAAAGTGTCTATTTGATGAACTCCTATCGTTCTGTCTAAACTCGGGTCTATCCTTCTTCACTTTCTTTAACTATTAGCTAAAATTTCTTGTCAATAACTTCATATTCTCATTCTCATCGAATTTATCTTCGAAGTCAATCACAGCTTTACCAATCTCGGCTTGCAGTGTCAATCATTTGTTCTTCTCTCGATTATCTCTCAACAAATTCATCTCAAAGTTGGTAAGAATTTCAATTACCTTATCCAAAGACAATTTAGTGATATCATGAGCTTCTTCGATGGCTGTAATTTTTGCTATGAACCTCAAAGACAACGATCTTAATGTCTTTTTAACCAATTTCAGGTTAAAGTACTTCTTCCTAAGTTGATGTGCTTTGTTTGCTATGTCACGCAATCTCTCATGGAAGTCTTCAAATCTCACAGCCAACATCTGAAGTTTTGAGGCTGATATCATAACAAAGCGATCTTCATCAGCTGCACTGGAGATGGCGTGTAAGGCTTGAGAATTTCCAAGCATTCTGTCTTCTTATGCCCTTGTCCACTCAGATACATCTTTAAGCACTGATTCTCCCTTTTTATCAGTCGTCACTAGATGTGTCAAGCCATTTAAAACCAAGTTATATGCTTTTGTTCCTTGTGCCTAAATGAATACCCTCATCTGTGATTTCTACGTAGGATAATTTGAACCATCTAACAACAGTAGCCTGATGATTGATGCCCCTTTTCTTATAGCCATAATTGCAAAACACGGATTTGCATTGACTTGATGTACCAAGTTCTGATTTGGCCCTCTCTAATACTAATTGTAAATCCCGAAGGACGTAGTTCTGCAAAAACTTGGTTCTGCTGCAATTGCTTGTAACTGTATCTGTCGGTTACTAGATATAAAGCAACTGTATCAGCAACTGTTAATTTTTCAACACAAACGAAAATAGAAAAATAAATATGAAATTAAATAGATCAATACCTAAAATTTGGTAACGCAGTTCGACACAGCTTACCTACGTCTTCGGGGCCTTTACCTAGTTTAATGCTTTTACTAATGACAATAGTTTTATACAAAGCTTTACTGACCCGACATCACTCAACCCTTAATACTATCCCTCGTCCTCACAACCCATGAAAGTATTTCACACCCAATAGTACGACCACCTCGTACAGACTTCAACAGAGGATTTTCTCAACAATGTTTAATGATAACGATATGCAATAAACAACTCAAGTGTTAAACAAAGACAACACTTGAGATAAAAAGCAATATCCCTAAATATGTCACTTCATCAACAAAAGAAAGGGAAGTTGTCCATCGAAAGATTTGTTGTGAGGCTTTAATATTGTCACTGAAAATCTCACACACAACAGCCACAAAACGTCTCAAATCAACAAACATTTCTTCACCGAAATGTGATACACGAAGGGCTGCAATAACCATGACAACTGTTGAATTTTTTTCATACCAAACCAACAACAAAGATAGTAGCTACAAAATCACGAAAACTTCTAGAATTTTCACACACCAATACCAAAAAAACGACAGCCATAAAATTACCCAAGACAACCCTCAATTGTCGTTTAAGGATGGAAGAATACTCAGCCACAGAAAATCACACAATTAACCAAAAACACAGCACCCACTCACAATCGACTGCGTCTGATACCATCAATAATCATAGCCAACATGAGACAATCCCATCAAAGAACAAAGACTTGGGTTGCATGAAGAAATCAATTAGAAGATTGCCACTCACCCACGTTCTAAGGCAATTAACAAAAAGAACATGAACATTATGCAGCCGTGGGACATGCACAAGCTAGATCATCTCATCATATAAGGAGCCTTCACTTAGTAGAGTTCTTCATTTAGCACTCACTTTGGTCACGTGGTGCACATCCATATTTTTTTACAAGATTGAATCTTTATCCAAATCAAACAAAAATTATTGTTTAATTACATCAAAACAACAATTCTTAACTTATAGTCCAGCTAGCTTTGCCCAATCAAATCCAACGTATCTTCTACTTTATCTTGATTTAAATTTGAAACTACATTATCTTATAAATCCAATTATCAAAAATGAGATATATATCTTAACAAGGAGCACCTAAAAAAGGTGTGGATTAACAAATTTGCTTTAGCAACTATATTTTGTGCTCGAGAGTGGAATGTTTTAATCATTTCTGATGTTCTCTTTTCCAAACTCACGTTTGATACCTTAATTATTTAGTTATAGTGTAATTTTCTAACTTTCACAGCATAAAAAATGTGAATTGTATGAAAAACCAAAATTTTGTTGTTATTAATAACAACTCCAATTTATTTTTTTCTCAAGTAAATAACCGAATTAAGCGTTCGTTTAAAAAAAAGGGCTTGGATTAAGTTCAACTTATTCTATACATCAGCTAAAGTGACTCGGCATACCATATCAACGCATTTCACTCGAGACCGACAAACACACGAGAGCCAAGCGGAAACAGAACATACAATTAAAAAAGTTCTTTTGAGAAATTACAATTAAAAAAGTTTCACATTCTTAAAGAAAGACTTTTAGTTTTGGTGGTACAGAGCTAGAAAACGTCATCATTTGAATTTAGCCTCTCCAATTGTCCTTCAACTGCCTTATCTTTTGAATAGCTTCAACGGGAGACTTGCAGCCAACCTTGACCTGTCAACGAGACAAGTTTCACATGAGAAAGTTTGCGTGACTAAGCCAGATGTATGCGTAATAGTAGGGAAGGTGCTGAAGAGCAAAAATCAAAATACAACTAAGCCATTTAGTGTACAATGAGTATGTCTCCTACACCATCAAAACGGATGTACATTAAACATCTTACCTAAAACAAGTAACATACAAATCTGCGATAGTAAAAAAGGAACCTGCACATCGGGAAGCTCCACACGCATAAATGGATTCGTCTCCATTTCTTCCTCAATAGTCGAGGGAATAGTGGGAAGGCCTGCCTGGCGTTGTTGCTGAGCCCATGACAGCTTCTGCTGGGTCTTTAAATTGTCTGGTTCAACAGTCAGTGCAAACTGCAAGTTCTTGACTGTGTACTGGAAAAACATAACCACCAAAAATTTAGCTGACTTGTGAAAAAAAAAAAAGCAAGGCACAGAGAAGAAAAAAAAACAGAACTAGGTGTAGCAAAATCAAGACAAGAGTTCAGAAATTTGAACATGATCCGATTTCTTTCTGCAAAGATCTATCCAGTGCTGGAAAGACAACTTCGTAAAAGAAAAAAAAAATTTATGTCAATGATCATGTACATGCTTGCTGTTGTTGCTAAATTGCATAAGCCCAACAATATGAAGTTACAATAGCAGATATAGTGCTCACCACCACCCAGACAAGAAAACAGTGCCAGCAAGCATAAATATGCCATAATGTACAAGGGAATAAATTTCATGCTTGCTCTGAAGTACAGAGGAAATTGCATCTCTGATTTTAACTGGTCTCACACGACCTCCTTTCAAATAAAAGTATCTTCACCATCACATCTTTTAAACCTTATCAGTAGAAGTTCCACTGGATGAATCCAGTTGGGAAAGTGCTTTCAAGTATTTCAGTCCATTGGATGTGGTAGAAACTCGGAATTTATTCGGTTGAATTTGAGGATGAGGAAGGAGTCCTCAACTCGCAAGAGATATTGCTGTGAGGGATCTTTACCTCATGACCGCAGTAAACTTGGGTTGGCTTTGGCAATGAACCCAATGTTACACAAAGTGACTGATACATCTGTTCTGCCGTGCCTTCAAAAAACCTCCCACAGCCTGCAATGAACTACACAATACCAAATGAAGCTACCATATTAGAACCATACTTTACTAACAAAGAGGATAATTCAGATGAACAACTTCAAGCATGAAGAATGCTCAAATAAAAAAATTTTTGGGGTGCGTATGGATCATAGAGTTGGAATTGTAATCACAATACAATCGCAATTGCAATTATAACACTTAATAATTATAATACGCATCTGAATTCCAATTGATTTAAGGCCTTATAATAAGCATCTGAATTCCAATTGATTTAAGGCCTTATAATAAGCATCTGAATTCCAATTGATTTAAGGCCTAGCAACTGCAGCACTGGTAAAACGACAGAAACCTAACTTTTTGATAATACCAAAAGAAAGGATAGATGACTGCAGTGGTGAACGAAAGAAAGGTTTGTTTTGCCAAAAATAAAAAATTATAAAATAGATAAATTTTCCAAGTCCAATAGTTGCATACAGATTAAGAGCAAAAGAATCCATCTTTGGACATACCAATGTATCCCCAGTGAAAACAGCAGGGTCCTCGGTCTCCTTGCCAGTCACATAATAACTTATGTGACCTTTGGTGTGACTGATTGAGGAAATCAGAGAAACAAAAGAGTAAGAAAATTATTTTAAAGCAGAAAGGTGAGTTATAACTATTACTGAATTCAAGATTGAGCTCCACACATTAACAGACGACCAGAAATGGAGAATAACTTGGTATTTGTAAGGGGCATGATAGATTCTAGAAGAAGACAGTTCGGTTACCATGGTGTGTGAAGAGCCAAAATATGAACACGAGCCCCAAGCGACCACTTATCGCCATTCTCAACTTGATTAGTGCAAGCCATAACTTTGTCTAGCGAACCACCATACACCTTGATCGCAGGCACCAGCTGCTTCATCTTTTCGTTTCCTCCAGCGTGATCCCTAAGAACAATTAATACATCTCTGGGAACGCATTTACACTCGCGCTTTTACAAAGTTGTAGTCTCTAACAAACAAAGTAAATGAAAATATAGAAACTAACCAGTGATGGTGAGTCGTAAGAACGAACTTGAGATGGACGCCGTGTTCATTAGCAACCTTGAGAATCTTGTCGGGCTCCACCGGATCCACCACTGCGGCTTCTTTAGTGTCCTCGTCGATGATCCTGAGGATTGTTTGTCAATTGTGAACCACTAAACCCAATCTCTATAATTTACCAAAAAAACCCAATCTCTATATTTGCGTATGTTACAAGAGAAGAGGAAGTAGAAAAATTAGACTCACAAGTAGGCATAGTTGTCCTCCAAGCAAGGCACATGAAATATCTTCATCCTCTTGTCTCTCGATTCCAATCCAAACTCTTCTTGACGAAAGACGGGGGTTGAAATGAATTTCTTTCTTTCTTTTCTTTTTCCTTTTGATAAATACATATTTTTATTTATTTACAAGAACAATGTCCAATTAATGAACTGGAGAGAAAAGCAGCAGTTGCCTGCCACGTATGCTACCCCTCCTTGCGGGTCTCAATGTTAAAGAGTTCTTCATAAAATAAAATAAAAACCATGTCATGAGTGTTTGTCGTTGTCTATTCTATTAGCATTTTTCTAATAGAAAAACTCAATCTGATCCTAAAACTTTTATTTAAATGCATTCAAGTTTTTAATTAAACTTTTTGTTAAGTAAATAGTATTTGGATCTGGTTCAGCCGGATTCTGACGAGGCTGCACGTTGCCGTTTGGATCCAGGGAGACAACTGTTGGACACAAGAATTCTGGCTTAAGGATTCCTGCAAAACAAAGAAGGCACGTCGGGGGTTGTTT
>JAOTAY010000191.1:10961150-10994915 GCA_025629805.1 Erythroxylum baracoense
ACTTTCAATAATCCTAAAACACTCCAATTTACCAAAAAGACCAAAATACTCTTTCCAATAGGTGAGGGGATGTTACAATATAAATCTTTTTTCAATTCAATTTCACTCCTCAATTCAGGTTGACGCCAACTCACCCCATAGATGCACATGCACGATTCTCACACTTTAAAAATCATTCACCAACACGCCACTACCACTTCTCTTTGTTTTCTTCTCTTATTCCAAATTCACAAAATCCACATAAAACACAATTCAATTACCAACATGATAATAGACTTCAATCCAAGATAGGCATGATAATAGACTTTAATCCAAGATAGGATTCTTTTTCAACTAGAAGATTATCCATATAGCTTTTAAATCCAAGTCATTATCTAATTAATATCTTATATGCCCAATTAATAAATAATGTCAAAACTAATTACTTAGATATATAACATATATCCTAACAAATAGAGTGAAAGTTTCAAACACCATGATCATACTAAAACTATGGTCGAAAACCACCATGTAGGAGTGATGATTTTAACACAACTTGGAATAATTAAAAGCCGATTCATTTTTCTTCGTCTTGTGGGAGATTGAAGCAATTTTGAAACTTACACACTTTTATTCACATGATTAAAGCTTTAGGGTTCCTAGGTAGCAACATTGAAACAATGTAATTAATTGTGGTGATTAAATTTGTTATGTTTGATATTTGATTGGTATAGATAGTTGATAAAAATAGTAAATGGTGAATCTTTCAAACCAATAAGGAGTCATAGTCAAAAGTAACATGATGAACGGGTTCAATGTAGAAGTTGAAGTCTTATAATGAATTCTCATATTAATGAAAATCATGGAAGAAAAGTTTAGAGATGCTCTAATAATAACATAGGCAAGTTATTGATTATTAAGTAGTTGTTATTTTAACATGAATAATTTATGTCATTATATGCTTATAGGAAGGGATGTAAATTTTTTATATGGGTGGATGAGGATTTAATTGAGATGGTCAAATCTATTAATTATGAAGTAAATGCTAACAATAAAAAGTTGAACGTTAAGAATAATAAGTTAAAAGGAGGAGGTTGCATGTTAAATGGTGGTATGCATAAAGTATATACGTAAGCTATAAGGTAAATAGGTGAAAATTAAAGTGATATTGAACTATACAAATTTTGAAATTAGAAGATTACAATAGTTGCTATTTAAATATAGAATAGATGTAATATTTGTAACTTTGTTAATTGAAAAATTATAAGAATTTCAACTTTATCAACCTTAGTGTTATACCATGGTAACTTATAAGAATCAATGATATTTTCTTTTTAGAAAAGCTGAATTGAATTAAGTCATAAAAGGCATACTAGGAGAATAACTTCAATAACAAAAGTAGAAGAGCACTAGCGATTAGAGAGGATTACAACTCATTAAACTTAGAGGAAATAGTTCTAAATATTCTCATTAGAGAGAAGATACTGCACTTCTTGGAATCTACGCTTGTAAATTCTTATTTGATATTTGATAAACTATATAAGATGACTATATAATTGCTCTTTGGAGAGTCATTTATCCTAGAAAATGCAATTGTTTCTCTCATTCCAAGTGCCTATAACTAGGCAAGACAATGATATATAGAAGCACCATTTTATAATTTTGTTTGGATGCTAATTTTTGAGCACTAGGTCTTGATATTGTTCAAATCATTTGGTTCATAAGTAGTTAAGGATCTCATCAGTAGCGCTTTCCAAATTTCAATAGTAAAAGTGTATTTAAAGAATAAGTGATCTATTCTTTCTTGAGCACTTCTGCAAAGTGTACACTGGTTGCTAAAATTTAGAGACCTAGCAAGTTCATCCACAATTGATAGCTTGTTCTTCATTGCAATAAAGTGGTAGAAGCTTGCAGACGAATATGGCTCAACCACACCACTTTAGTTTAAGATCTAAATGCCAAATCATATAATAGAACCTTTTTGCATGATTGGATGGTAAATATGTCATTAGAAGTGTATTTTCGAATGAATCTATGCTCTTCTATATTAATAATGGTATAAATAATCCCATTTTTCATAGAGCTAACAATAGGAGCTTGTTTGATGATCTCCTTTTTCATTAAAGTTGTTGCTAATGTTGCTTTCTGGTGAATCACAAACCTAAGAGGTGAGCCATTAACCGATTCATCGAAAGGACCCATAAATAATCAATTATCTTGCCAAAAACTGATGGATTCTTCATTTCCTATTAGTTTAATGAAGTCAATTCTGAATCTTTCTCTGATATTAAAGATTGCTTTCAAAGTAGAAGAGGGATAGTGCTTCATATACAAACTCCACACACTCCTATTTTTATGAAATAATTGTATATCCATTTGTACCAAAGGGACTATAAATGAGCCTCCACACTCCATGCCTATCCTAAAAACATCTTCTTTCTTTCTAATTTGAACTTGATGAGTTTCAGATCGAGCAAAACTCGATTCTACTTGAGTTAGAACTGTATGTTTAGGCTCGGTCAAGTCTTAGGTTGAAATAAAAAATCTTTAGTCGAATTTAAACTATAAACGATCTTACTTGATTCAATCCATTGTGAACCCTAATATTAAGTAGTGGAAATTTTGTTTTCAATGTAAAAATGGTATAATTAATAAGGCAAAATTGAAAATTTTGACCTTAATATTTTCATCAAAATATAAATTATACCTTAATATTTCAGAGCATTCAAAATGAATCATAACATTTGCAAAAATATTTAAATTAAACCCTCAGTAGATGAAAAAGCTCGCAAAGTTATGTCTTCGGTAGTTTTGTTACCACATAATTGCTAATGTGTCAGAAATGTATTATTTTATAATCTACTTATTGACCCACAATGCCATATTGCATACACGTGGTATTGTGGGGCACATCTTGACATCTATTTTAATAAAAATTAATAAGTTTTAATGTGATTTAATTATTTTAGTCATTTTAATTAAATATAATTAAAACTAATTAACCTAACTTAGTCTAACAAATTCTAATAAACAAAAATTCTCAAATTACTCCGAGAGGTTTAAGCGTTAATCTTGTTACATTTGTGAAAGTTTACTTTTACTTACCTTCTTAAATATGCAAATGGCTTCCATGATTACACCCATATAGGCTCTAGAGGTTTTGGGTTTATGTACAAGGCTCAACTTAACGATGGAAGTGTTTTGGCAGTCAAGAAACTGAAGCACGTCAATGGTCTAAGCAAGGATGGAGAAGAATTGTTATCGGTGAATGAGTACATGAAGTTTAGAAGCTTAGAATTCTCTTAAAAGAAAGTTGAGAACAAATAAAATTGAAATTTAAGGAGAAAGAACACAAATAATGCTACAAAATTGGAATGAGGAAGAGGAAGAAGGAAGTCATTGGTGATGAATTTAAGATTTAGATCCTGCAAAAATTGGAAATCTAAGTTTACTAGAATTTATTATATTAAGTTAGGTTAATTATTTTTAATTAATTCTACAACAACAATATCTAGTGTAACTCGTTGGTACGCGGGGTTTGAGAAGACTTAGTAGTACGTAAACCTTATCCCTAATTTTAATTAACTCTAATTAACAATAATTAAAATTAATAAAATCACATTAAAACTAATTAAAATTTTATTAGGATGGATGCATGCTATGTGGCAATATTGGACTCATAAGTACATCAAGACAAAATATATTTCTAGTGACCAGGCAAAAAAACTAATGGAAATATATCCTATTAAGATTTTCCGTTAAATAATAATTTAATCTGAACTTTTTGCAAAATTAAAGTTCATTTTAAATGTAGAAGTTTAATTTATGTTTAATAAAATAATGTAAAGGTATAAACGTAAAAACCATTGGGAGTGTGATTCGCTCGATGAGCTAAACATTGACCTGAACACCGCCGACGGAGGACGGTTAGTAACAAGGCAAAAAGCCTCCCGCAAGGAGCTCTGGTTTCTCGGTCCAGAAACCCCTGCTATCCATGAACTCGTTACAATTCACTAAGATCCTAAGTTAGTCTTCTTCTTGACAACTCGTTCTCTTTATCTATCTTCATGTTGTTAGAAAGGATATAAGAATTGGGTATCGGTTCAGGTAATTGTGCGAAGTCTGTGATTTGATTTGAACCAAATGTCAAAAGCATCACGAACTAGTCTCCAGACAGCTTTGTTTAGGCTCAGATTTTGCTACTACAGCACCCAGGTTCCTAAACCCCCTTCTCCTTCCAAATTTCCCACCCGATCTTACCCACATACGGTGACACCCACCACGCGTTCAAACTCTAGTCCTTTTCTGCTGCCTCCTCCTCCTTCTTCTTCTAAACCAATTGGGTATTCCAGTTTATCCTCTTCATTCCTCAACAAACACGCTTATTATGGGATCAAGCACTTTTCCTCCAAAAGCTTCTTCGACAAGCAGACTAGTGCTGTTGCCTCTGCTTTCTCCAGTTATCGTGAGGCTATAGGCCTGCAGATTGATGCATTTTTTAGGAGAAATTATGTGTTTGTGTTTGGAGCCGGAGGAGTGCTTTTGTGTGGTTTACTTTGGAGGACGATGTATGGTATTGCAAGTACCTTTATTGGCCTCTCTGAAGGCTTGGCCAAGTACGGTTTCCTTGCTCTTTCCTCCGCCATTGTCGCCTTCTCTGTAAGTTACTTTTCGCTTTCGCTTTCTCTCTTTTGCACTTGAATGCATTCTACAATAATCTTGTTTACAAGAAAGGCGATGTAGTGTAGCTTTTTCCTCGATTTGGGTGGTCAAATGATCTACTTGATTCATGTTTAGTAAATCAGCAATGTATCACTGTCATCTGGAGCCGAGGTAAGACATAAATTTTACATCCTCTTAACCTGTGCACGTTTAAAGTCCTAGCAAATTTAGTCTTTTTGTTGGCATCGTTGCTGTCTTAGATTTGTGACTGGTTTAGAAATTTACTATCTTTTCCACCATAGGGCTTATACCTTCGCTCGAGGCTTACAATCAATCCTGATAGAGTTTATAGGATGGCCATGAGGAGGCTTAATAGCTCGGCTGGGATTCTTGAAATTATGGGTGCTCCTCTTGCTGGAACTGAATTAAGAGCATATGTCATGTCAGGAGGTGGGCTTACATTGAAGAACTTCAAGCCAAGATATAGGAGCAAGCGATGTTTTCTCATATTCCCGGTACGAGGTTCTGAGAGAAAAGGTCTAGTCAGTGTTGAAGTAAAGAAGAAAAGGGGCCAGGTTTGCTTCTGTACTGCATCTTCTTTTCGTTTTATGTACTTGGTGATGACTAGCTTCTCAAATTGAAATAACTCCTGTTTCTTGGTTTTCCTTGTTGGGCTTCAGCGTCAAGAAATGTTTGAGCTGATTTGTTGTATTAAAGTTTAACGAAATAAGTTGCTGGGAAGAGTTGTAGCTTGTAACTTAAGAGTATTTAACTCTTCCAGATTCTCTTTGAAGGCAATATAAAACATTCTGTAAAAAAGACAACCTTCTGTTTAATTATTTAATCCTCCTCCGTTTTTCTTTCACATGAGTTGCATATGAAACTTTTCTAGAAGTTCAACTGATCATCTCTGTGATGATGCTAACAAATTGTGGTAAATTTCTGACTTGGCATGTGGCACTGTCAAGTTAAATAAGGTGGAACCTATATCTTACTGGATGGATTATGAGTTGGGTTAATTGCAGATCTAGCTTGTAGTGCTAGTAAGTCATAGAAAAAAAGCTCACAAAGGTTTCAAGTTTAGCTCTCATGCTCTATTCTAAATTGACATCTAGATCATCTGCATCTAAGTTGCCGAGTCAATCCAGTTACAGATTGTTAATTGACCCTACTTGTAACCACAATACTAATTACTAGGTCTGTCTGTTTCTTCAAATTATTTAGATCAGAGCGAGTAAACTTGACTGATTATTGTATCTATTAATAAGTTGTCTAGATATAGTTACCAAGATTTATTGCTTTGACTGAATGTTTGTGGCCAGAGAGAAAGCTAGATAGAGACACAGAGAGAATGTAGAATCATAAAATTATAATTTGATGATTTATGGACAGGCACAACCTCTCACCTTGTAAATCTTTCCTTGACCATGATTTCTTTTTTAAAAAAAACAAAATTTGTTGAGAGGAAAGTTTCTTTTCTCTAATTGGTGGAAGTCCTGTTTTGTTGGCTTGTTATGTTCATTTTTGTGGTTTTTGTGCTGGTTGTGAGTAGTGAAGTTGTAGCAAGATTTGATTGGTATTCTTAAGTTTAAATAATACAAACTCAGGCTTACTAAGTAGACAAGAATGGGAATTGGGAAGTATACCCATGTAAATGAAGATGGTTTCCATGTAAGCCGTCACATAAAAAATTAATGGTTCAAGGTACTTGAATAGTGAAGTCCTCGTATTTGTGTCTGATATTTTCCTCCTTGGCAGTATGATATAAAGCTATTGTCAGTTGATATTCCAATGGCATCTGGACCTGACCAGCGAATTTTTCTTATTGGGGATGAAGAAGAGTACAAAATTGGTGGTGGACTAATATCTGAACTAAGAGATCCTGTGGTAAAAGCAATGGCAGCTAGTAAGGAATTTGATCATCTTGACCAAATTGAGGAGGAAGAAGACGATGAGAGAGAACTTCAGGAAGCAGAAAGAAAACAGCGTGAGGAACTTGAAAAGCTTGAAAAAGAAGGCTAATGGTGGACCTTTTTCCAAAATTTTTTGAAAATGTCCCTTTCATCCTTTTTATTTCACTTTTGCCCCTTGGATTTCCTTTTGATGCCCGAGGCTTCATGTTGGCACACCTTCAATCTATATCCTGCTGAGTAAGTTTCATAATTAAAAAGCTGAAGAGGCTCCAATGGTTGCAATAAATCGATGCAATTGACGTACTTTGCTTTTGAGATGGAATTTTTCTTCTTTAACCTGATGACATGACATTATATGAGATTCTTCTGTCTTGCACAAGCTGCTTATGGCGGCAACAATTTATGCTTTTTATGTGCTGTGAGATTTCCTGATATATTCCTCTTGGACATTTTCTGAGTTCAGCGGAGGCCTGTCATGTAATGCGCTTTTGGGGGGAAGGAAATAGTGAGGTAAGGATTGGGGTTCCAGGTAGGGGACTTTGTTTGATTGTTTAGTTGCGATTTTTTTCTTATTCTGGTCTAGTAGAAGTTCATTGAACGAAGTATATCCATTCACATCCCTTTTTAAAACCCCCAACCCCCTTTCCTTCCAGTTATCATAATGGAGTTACTAGCCTCGAATTAGGTAGAAAAAAGTGTATCTAGTCGTTTCTTATTGAGCATAGAACGATCGTTTATAATTAACATCCTAAATATAATCGTTTTGTTTGCCTAGTTCTCCTTTACATATTTTGGTCACTTTGCATGGCAAGAAAACTAATTGTAGTTGACATAAAAAAACACGAGAAACGAAAGAAGAGGGATAAACAAGGATTCCCCTGTCATATGTTAGTTACATGTAGGTGATTCAATCAATGGAAGCGGCTGCCTTGACAAGCAAGCCAAACAGCAGAAAAGGGGAAGAGAAAAAAGGACTATGGTCGCTGTCCATAACGTAAACCGCAGACGGCGGCCACCTCTGTATCATTGCATCTTGTTGCTGAGGTTTGACAACATTGTCGTGCGTTGTCTTAATGTATACACGTCGCACCTCTTCTATAGCATCATTCTCCACCGTGAATTGCGCGGACTGCAACGCCATGAGGGGTCCCGGCCGCAATAACATGGCAGCTAAGGTGGTATCCTGGCCGAAACAAAGTTTGTCTATGCCTTAACGTGGAGTCGCCAAATAAGAAGCGTTTGACAAAATATTTGCTCGTGTTTTCTGGGTGTATTGAAATAGAAACCAACTAAGCACGAACATTAAATGAGCCCTCTTGCTCTTGCATAGCAGCCAGGGTGGCTTAGGTTATCTGTGATGCTGGTAATGAATGATTATGCGGCAAGTACATATACACACGCTACGTACCTCTGGAGGACTCAACTGATAGATAATTTTGCGTTGGAATTCCTTTTTGACAATTGCGCTGGTTGGAGGTTGCTTATCTCCCAACCCAAAACCGAGCTCAAGCACGTCGCCAAATGAAGATAAATCGGGTACTCCCTGTTTGTCATGCTCTTTCTATGTCATACTTGAGGATCACAACACAAACCACAAACAGTAAAAGGGCAAAAAAAAAAAAGAAAAGAAAATTGGTCCTATTAGTGCAATGAAACAAGCATGAAGAACATTCAGTAAGTCCGTCTAATGCTGAGTGCTGGTGAGCTACCACCGCACCACTATGACTTGCTGAGTGCTGATGAGCTACCACCGCACCACTATGACTTGCTGAGTGCTGATGAGCTACCACCGCACCACTATCTCCATTATGAAGATTCTCCAATCCATCTTATCACGTCGTCTAGAATTGGGTTGGCATTCAAGCCACTAGCTCTTGTCTCCAGTTGTCCACAGAAACGGAAATAAACGGCGAAGTTGACTTATTCACCGTTTTTTCTTTTTCGTTGCAGTGTTAAAGAGTTGGGACTGCCAGTGGCCTATGCCTATGGTGGTAAATAGCCGGCAACAACCTGTAACATATTCTTTCGTGTAGACGGCTGGCCGGTGATTCAACCAATACACCCATACATTTCATCCAATTAATATCTATGCAAAGCATGCTAATTTGTTACTCATGAACCTTATTTTTAGTTTTGACTTGCTCTCAGTCTCGACTTTACCAAAATACACATCATAAGAGCAAGAACTTGGACTAAAACAACGGACAGTTAATGCATCTGCTGAGATTTTAACAAACTGCTGAGATTTTAACAAAGTGTTTGAAGATGGAAGAAAATAGACATGAATGCATATGTTAGAGGAGAGAGATGTGCAACAAAAAAAAAAAGAAAGAGTTAATGAATGTAGAAAACGGACAAGAAGACATTACATCTTGGACATCTTGATGAGTCCAGAAACCCAGCTTGAGCATGGTGGCGGCTAAATAAACTGCAAGACGAATCTTTCCACGGAATTTGTTAATGGCTTGCGTTATGCTTAGTCCTCCAGCACTATGTCCAACCAATATCACCTGGCCAACAAACACAATTTTTTACATACTATACATGTATATGTACAATTGCATCGCCTAGTTTATGGTAATTATGTTTGATTAGATGTAACCTGGTGATGATCTGGTAAGGATGATATGAAGTCAATGAGAGGCTTGTTATAGTCATCAAAAGTAAGGATTGAATCGGCATGAGTTGGATCTATGCCAGAACTCTTGAGGTCAATACACGAAACTTTGTAGCCTGAATTCTCCATTAAGCATCGAACTTTGTACCAGCACCATCCTCCTCCACCTAGTCCGTGAACCAGCACGAAGTGGTGTTGTTGCTTTTGTCCTACTTCGATTGATGCAGGCTCGGCTTTGCCTACCTCTACCTCAGCCTCAGCCTCCGAGCCGAACATGCTATTATGAGTATGCTTGCTAATCACCCTCCTCCACAGAAATCGTCACCCAATCGCCTCTACTTTTGCCTGAATCTAATGAGAGTGGCACCATACATGCTTACCGACTTCTCGTAAATAAGGAAGTGAGAAAGCTATGACCATATTTTGTTTTATATATTCATACTCGTCATATCCATGACTACAAATTCTAACTATTTATAGGTCAGGACAAGAAGAATGTGAGTAAAATACTGAATACATAAATATATACACGTAGAGTTGCGTAAAGTTATATCCATGTGGCTGTTCTGCAATTGTTCTTTTCTAAAGGGAAAATTCTGGGATTCCACCATTATGTTCAATCTTTTGAAAAGCAAACTCTGTACTAATATGATAGTTGGAAGGCATGTCTCTTCAATTTATACCGTAGGTACAATCTATCAAAGGAATTTAGCCGGCCAAGCCTCCTTCTATTTCTAGTCCATTATTATTAGCTTAATTTATTTTCAGGTCTTAAGAGAGAGCTCAACCTCAAAAGTTAGCTTAAAGGATGAAAGAGTCTATAAGCCTATAAATCTCACATCAGCCTCTTATTTAATCGATGTGGGACAATTAGACCATAACATTCTATCACACTCTTTAGCCAGGCACCCGCGAGTTAGCTGTGTACTAGACCTTTTCTAGCCTCGGGAGAACACTATAATACCGGCGTCACCACCTGTGGCACGAGGACTCGAAAGAGTGATATTGGTTATGATACCATTTGTTACAAGTCTTATGAGAGAGCCCACCCTAAAAAACTAGTTTAAAAGATGGGAGAACCCATAAGCTTATAAACCCTACATCAGCCCCTTATTTGGCCGATGTAGGACAATTAGACCATAACAGTTTGCTGGTTGAAATTTTCTCCGTTGGTAACTTCATTCTTTCAATAGCTAAAAAGGTACAAATCTTCTTTCAAAATTTTATAAAAGGTCTAATTAGAATATGTCAGATTTATACGTCTTAGGTGAAAAAATTTTGTCATTGTTGATGACCTTTGATCGTTACTTGACATTAATGTTGACATGAAAATTACATGTTGACAGGAGAACAAGATGGAAAGATAAATGGACGATATCGAAGAAAGCTAAAAAGTAGGTGAATGATAGTATGCATTAGTGTGCATTGATGAAAATCTTCGATGATGGGCGAGATTTGGATGCGATATCAAAGATGATCTATGTAACTAAGTCATTTTAAGTCAAAGGGTGCAAGAAAGTACTTAACAATGACTCACATTGTTCCTAACTTAGTTCATAGAGTAATGTGATTGAACCGTGAACGTGCTTAAATAGATCATGCAAAAAGATAACTCAAAATGACTAACTAATGGCTCGTCAAGGCAGTTGTCTTTAAAAATGATGGTGTGGTGACACATGGAAAGAACATGAAATAATAAGTAGGAGCACTTATTCTAATAGTAGGAAAGTAGCGAGATGATATGGTAATGGAGTGGTCATCTTCCAGGTTCATATTTTTCATGTGCTAAGTGGAGTTAGTGATAAAATATATATAACTCCTCACTAATTTGGTGGAGTTAGTGAAAGAAGTGATACCTCCCAACTAACTTGGTGGATTAGTACAGAAAATAAGTAGTTTAGCTTATTTGGCCTCTGAGCTCTTGTAAGCCTATATGAAATCATCCTTTTTAATTTATTTAGAACATTGTTTACATTCAATCATCCATAAGAGAAGGTTGAGAGTTATATTTAAAAGTTCTTATTAAGAGTTTCGAGTTGGAAGTTTTTGAGTGACTATTATAAAGTGATTTCAAGTTGGAAGTAACTCAAGTCCTTTTCTTTTGTTTCTTTTTGAATAGATCAATAAAATGTTAGTTTTGTCATATGTTTATTGTCCGCTTTATTTGATTAAATTGTGCTAAATACTTGTGTGTTAAAAGTGGATGAAATACTTAACACAAGTGGTGCAAGACATTTAAAAACAAAATGACTTGTTAGTCGACAATCTCGAAGGCAGCCTGAGTTAGGTTTTCACGTAGTTTTAACTGTTGCATGAGGACTTTGATAATTTTATTTAACTTTATTGTGTTTGAAAATTTTCAATAAAAACTAGTACCAAAGCTCAGTGAGGAGCTCTTTCATTATTCATTTACAATGGTTGATGGGAGCAATCTTATGGAGAGTGTACATTAAAGGCAATCATTGGTCTTTAGCCCCAATGAATGAGCATCAGTGCTTTTGGTTTCGTACTATATCGACTAAAAAATGGTATGAAACCATTATGTACCATAACTAGTTGCAATACCAGCTAGTATTGATTAAAATTATCAATACCGGTTATTTATTGGTGGATTTTGTAAATTATGAAAAAATTTTGGACTAACTTACAAAAAGAAAAAATTTATAATCTTAAACTTTGCCCCCTACCTACCCACCCGACCCCCCTGCTGCAAAATTTTTTACTTCTACCTCTCTCTCTCCCTTTCTCTCATAATCGTTTATTGCTCTCTTGCTACACACCTCCACCACCAACTTGCCTCCCAATCTCTGTCATCACCACTCACTAGTCGAATGGACATTACCTCCCGTAGTCACCACTGACCAGACATCACTGCACCGCTCCACTCCCACGCTTGATGCCATAGCATCACACCTTCGCCATAACTTATTGTCACACCAGCACCATACCTACCTTCCTCTTTTTGGCCTTTGAAGTTTACAAGTCTAATATCTGATTATGTTGTGATCTACTCCTCTCTAAGACTCCAACAATTGATGCTTTATTGCCTTTTAGGCTTTAGCCTATTAGTTTTAGATTGTTTAAATTTGTCTTGTGAATCCTGAATTGCGTTAGACTCAAATAATGCCAATTGCTTCGGTTGTGCACTTGTGCTTGTGATTTGTGAGTGTTTGGAATCCAATTTAGATTTTAGAGTTTAGACAATTACTCAATTAGATTTAATTTGTTTGACATAATCAAATTGTGGATTATATTATGGCAATTATAGTTTAGTAGTCAAATTCTATATTA
Organism: Erythroxylum baracoense; assembly: GCA_025629805.1. Classification (NCBI taxonomy): domain Eukaryota; kingdom Viridiplantae; phylum Streptophyta; class Magnoliopsida; order Malpighiales; family Erythroxylaceae; genus Erythroxylum; species Erythroxylum baracoense. The sequence continues at coordinate 10,973,613 of JAOTAY010000191.1, forward strand.
TGTTGTGACAATTATTGCTTTGACTCTCATGATTGGATTGAATTTAGTTAATTTAGAAATTATATTACGTACTTGTGTTTAATAATTACTAATCAATAGTGTCTTAATTTTGTTTAAAGCAACAAAAATAAGTTTTAAATTATAATTTAGATTTGGATTTGGAATGAATTTATGATTATGGCAATAAAAATAGGCTTTAAGTTATAGTTTAAATTTTTAATGATTTTGTGATTATGGATTATTGTTAAAATTTGAGATTTATTTATCATTCTAAAATAAATAATTGATTAAGATTTTAAGATGATTTTGTTATTCTATAATTCATAATAATTGAAATTTGATTATTTGAGATCATTATGGAATAAATTATAATAATGATTTGCTTTCATAATCTATGTATATTATAATTATAAGAGTATAATGATGTTTTTAATTTTTATAATGAAGTTAATTTTATAATGTGCAATTGTTTCTTGCCAAAGAAATGTAAGATACAAGAAATGATGTATGTTATTAATATACATCTATAGATAAATTTTTAATGACATGTATGGTAGTTATACTAATATTTTTTGAATTTTTTGGATAGAACATGCTTAATTCTTGAATCTTCTTAAGGATTCACTTATATATGTTCATGAAATTCACTTGCATATCTATATCATATGATTGTTAAGAAGTTGTTGTTACTCTATTTCTTCTTGTTATTTTACATAAGTTATTTCAAATTTTTCATGTCACCAGTAGTTGGTTAGTAGTAAGCATTCTTGGACAACTGAATTTGAATATAAGATGTATGTATGTTTTTAGAGTTCAAGTTGTGTGTACTTTTTAGAATCTAATAGTGATTCTATGTTTGTCTTTAGTTGAACAATACATATTTTATGATAGTATTTGATAACTTTATTTTGATATGAAGTTATTAATTTAATTTTGGCATTTTTCTTCATTTATTTTATAGATAAATGGAGATAACTTCAAATACTCCTGATAATTTAGTCACTTTAGGAAGATTCAATGATCGAACTTAGGTTTATGCTAGATTAGTTCTTAGAATAAAGAACTATACCATTTGTTTATATTATAATAAGCATTTGGAAGATGAGGCAATTATCAAATTAAAGAAACATTTAGCTAGGATCCAAGGTGATGTGGAGCCTTGTAAGAAAGTAAGTCATGATGTCAAATGACAAATGAAAACTTTGCTTAAAGAGTGTCAGCATGAGAAAGATAGAAGGCAATGACTAAACTACAAAATTGGTAGTAAAAGTTCCTTTTGTGGTGGTCAAGATGAAAGTGCAAATATTGAAGGTGGCATTCCTACCCAATAAGAATAGAATGTAGCACTTAATGTGAGAAAACGAATAAGATAGGTTTCTAACTTTTTTGCACTATGAACAACTCCTGAAGCTCAGCCTTTAATCTATAAAGCCTCACAATCTAAAGAACTGGCCCATAATGTGAACATAATAATGGCTAGATGGTGGTATGATTCACGTATATCATTTAATACTGCACAGTCTTATTATTACCAGCCAATGGTAGATGTTATTACTTTTTACAGTACAGGATATAAAGCTCCTCCAATTGATGACTATAGATATAAACTTCTAAGCAACGCTGTTGATGAAATCAACAATTATTTGGATGAAATAAGAATTACTTAATTCATGTTATTAAAGTCTATTAATGCATTTGGGTTTGATAGAAATGTTTATACTATGTTTCAGATATTTGATAAAGTTGTGAATGAATTTAGGCTAAAAAATATTGTTAAGTTCATTACTGATAATAATTTTGTTTACAAAATAACCAGAAGAAGTTTGTAAAGTAGGTGAAATTCTTTTTATTGTACTCCTTGAGTCCTTGTGTTACATATTGCATTAACTTGATATTAGAAAATATAGGAAAGGTTAGATAATTTCGTATCATTGATGAGACTGTGAAGAAAGCAAAATTATGATCAGGTTCATTTATAATCATGCATGGGTCCTAAATTTAATGAGAAAGGATTTCACCAATAACAGGAATTTATGTCGTCCTATTATTACATGATTTGCAAATAGTTCTTATCATTTTAATGTTTTTTTCTAATGAAGAACTAGTTAATGCAAACGTTTACAAGTGATAAGTGGATTACATATTAGCATATTAGGTCTAATACTTTATTGGGGGTTTCTAGAATTATACTTGAAGATCATAAATTTTGATTCCAATGTGAATTTGTCATATAAGTTTATGAGCCTTTGGTGAGAGTACTTCACCTGACTAATAGTGATAAGAAGGTAACAATACGTTATTTTATGATGTTATGGAGAAGGAGAAGGAAGCAATCAAAGTCAAACTAAAAAATAGACCTTTTTTATATGCACCTTATCTTGCACTTGTCAATAAGAGATGAGAAAGGCAACTTCACTCTCCATTTCTTATAGATGAGGCACTTTTTAATCTTAATGTCTATTTTAGACCAAGTTTTACAAAGAAAACTAAAGTTAATAGGGGAATGTTATTAATTATTATAGTAATTGTTGCCCATGAAATGATGCAAGATTACTCAAGTTCACTAATAGAGGTTTACAAGGATGTTTTTTGTAATTTTGGGATGCCTATTGCTATTCATCAAAGAGATAAATTTAATCGAAGTATATATTTTTTCACTGTTTTTATTTGCTGCAAATAAATGATTACTTCAACATTTTCATAATGTTACTTTTGTTGTCTTATAGTTACTTTGTAAGACCAATTCGGAAGTGATATTCCAAAATTGCAAAGATTTACAATTAGAATATTAAGTTAATGTGTTAGTACAATAAGGTGTGAAAGATTTTGGAGCACATTTAAATTCATCTATTCCATGAAGAGAAACAGATTGGAACACAAAATATTGAACAACTTGATTTTTGTTCGATATAATTTAAAACTCTGAAAAAGTTGTGCTATTATCATTATTAAGTTGAATATATTTTTTTGTAATTTCTTAATAATTTTATTTTATTAATTTATTACACTCTTAATAGAACAAGTAGTTCTATATATCCAATTTTCTTTGACTATATCGATCTTTTAGCATATTGAGTTTCTAAGAAATCAAGTTTGATAGATAAAAGTGACTTTGAAAATAATTTCATATGGAAAAGTATTAATATATTATTTGATATAATGAATTTGAATGAGAGTGATGATAAGGCTCCTCTCAATGATGAGAATTTTGTAATAAATGAGAATTCGAGTCAATGTGATTTGAGCGGACATTTGATTGAATGAAGTTTCGATTTTTTATTTCTTCTCTTCTTTTAATTTCACTTGTGTTTGATGTATACATTAAATTCTATAACTATAATATAAATATGACTATAATGTTTTGTTTCAAGTTTTACTTTTAATTGATTATATTCCTAGGCACGAACTCTTATTGTAATATGTATAGAATCATAAAACTTTATTATTCTTTTTATTTGATGTTTTGATGTAATTATTATTAATTATATAATAAAATTTTAAAATTTTAAATACTTTTCGTTATCCTTAGTTAATAATTGTATGATGATGAAATGATCTTTTTCTATATTAATTGTAGTTATTGTTTATATATGAAAAATAATATTAATATAAATAAATAAATAAATTGTTATTATTTTAAATTTCTATTATTATGATTTTTGGAGATAGGTCGATATTAAATTATAAATTGTATAGCACAATTTATTGAGGGACTATTTTGTAATTAAAAAAATCAAGGACTATTTTATAGCTTAAAGAAACCTAAAATGATACCCAACATTAACGGTACTGGTACAGTATCGTATCATAACTAAACTTGGTACCGGTATTGATATGGTATTCATAAAATTGATGAGTGTACAATTCCTTTGTTAGAATAATTCAAATCTTTAGTATTTAAGCTTTAAGAAACAAAGACAATACCTGAGGAACAATTAAAAGTTCGTGAGGAGATGAGCTATGGATTATTAATGTTTAAACATACTATAGTTAGGAATGAATCATGTGTCTAATCAAAGAGCAATTTATTAAAGGTATAAGAGTCGTAAATTTTTTATGGTAAGCAAATTTTCAAAGAGATTGAAAATTTCTTATGAGATATGTAGAATTACTTTATAGTTGCAAAGGTATCTTCTAAGAAAAGGAATAAATCATAATAATATATATCATGGATGATGCAAATATATGATGGAGGAAGAGAACCTCTAATGACATCAATACGGATAAACATCTAATTGAAACTCAGGAGAAAATAAAAAAGGAGCTTATAAGTCATTTCATCCCCAATAGCAATTATTTGTTAGCAAGGAAAGCTTTGCAATATTTAAGGTAAGGCGGCTCGATGAAAGACGTCCTTAATATAGGGTTAGGCGTAAGTTGAGTTTTAAAAGTAAAATGTGAAGGACCTCCTTAGCACAATTATCACTACATATACCTTGGTGGATCTCTAAATTCCACCACCAATTCAAACCAGCAGAAAGGGTAAGAAGAATGGTGAAACATGGAATAACTTATAGAAAGTCAAAGATAAGGTAGGGAAAAGCTTCTCATTGTTAGTCAAAGAAACATTTAATATGAGAAATTGCTTATTTCATTTGTGAAGGGCCATTTTGCTTATAAATTCCTGAAATAAAATCATGGTGAGGAGCAAATCAACTCTATAACTGTGAAGGATCAAGGAAATAGAGGTGAAGAATCAACAAAAAAAATTACCTCAACGACTATGCTATATTGAGTTTAGTGATTCTTATGAAGGAGTACACAAGCAAAAGTAAACCCGATAAAGAAGGAAAAATGGTACATAGGTGATGTGTTAATGGAAAAAAAAGACTAGTTCTTATCTTTAAAATTTAGATAAAGTGTCTTCAATAAAAATTCTAATAAAGGAGTACCTACAGATTATTTTAACAAGGATGTGAATTCTTTTAATACTAGTGGTTTATTAGATCTATAAGTCTAAATGACATAATCGTACAAGTATTAAAGAGCCCTACGCAATGATTAGAACTTGATTGACATAAAAATGTTATGTTGATGAGGGAAACAAGGTAAGTACCTATGATAAAGCAACATAAATAAATAATATCGATAAAAACTTGAGAGTAGGAGAGGATTGACATGCATTAGTGCATATTGGTAGAAATTTTCAATGATGGCTAAGATTTGTATATGAGACCAAAGATAATTAATGCACCTGATTTATGTTAATTTTGAGGATGCGTAGAGGCACATAACTTCAATATGGAGGTAAGAAGATAATATAAGTTTGCAAGATTTATTATACAGTTACTCATGTTGTTGCTAACTTAGGTTATGAAATAATACAACTGCATTATGAACATGTTTGGATGAATCATGCATAAAGATGACTCAAAATGACTAACCAAAGGCTCATCAAGGTGTTTGTCTTCAAAAGGCAATAACGTGGTGACATATGAAAAAAAGAAGTAATAGCAAAATAAAGTTGGTGAGTCACTTAATAAAGTAGGAACACTTCTTTAAGTAGTGAAAAAGTGGTGTAATGATGTGGCAACAAAGTAAGCATACTCCAAATTCATACTTTTCTTATACTAAATGAAGTTAAGAAATACATAACTCTCTACTAACTAGGTTGGTTAGTTGAGAAAGTGGATAATTTAGTCTACTTAATCCCCAAGTTCTTGTAGATCTATATAAAATCATCATTTGTAGTTTACTTGGAACATTGGGTAATTTAATCATATATAAGATAAAGTTGAGAGCTTTGTAGGAAAAACTTATTAAGAGCTTTAAGTAGGGAGTTCTTAACTGATTATAGTAGAGTGCTTTAAGTTGAAAGTAACTAGAGTCTTTTATATTGTTTCTTTGTAAATATATCAATAAAAGGTTTGTTTTTAGTATGCCTCTTGTTTATTTCATTTGATTAATGTATGCTAAACATGTGTGTGTTAAAAGTAAGTGCAATATTTAAACACACGTGGCGTAAGGTATTCAAAAATAAATAAACTTGTTAGTTGGTGATCATGAAGGAAGGTTGAGCTATTCTTTAGTGGACTTAATCTTGATTTCCATAAAGGACTTTAGTAATTTTATTCAATTTTACTGCATGCAAACTCGTGATAATTGGTATTAGATCTCAATGGGGAGTTTTTACATTTTTAATTTTCAATGGCTAGTGGAAGTAATCTTGTGGGGAAACAAGATTAAGGACAATCATTGGTGCTTAAGCCCTAATGGAAAGTACAATTCTTTTGTGTGAACGATTCCAAATTTTGTTATTGGAATTTTATGAAACAGAGAGAGCTCAAGGAAGCTTTTAAAGCTTATAAGGAGATGAGTTATAACTTACTAACACTTAAACATGCCATATCTAAGCACTAATTGAGGATTTGATAAAAATGCACTTAGGTAAAGGTGTAAGAGCCTCAAGTCTTTGTTAGAGTACCAAGGTCTTAAAAGTTTTATAAGATATAAAGAATTACTTTGCACTAATAAAGGTGTATGATTAAGAAAAGATATTGATCATGATGATATCTATTGTAAATAATGCAAAGCTAAGATGGAGGTCAAGAACATCCAATGACAAGTGTAGGTAGAATTTCTATTGACACTTGGGAGAAAATAAAGGAGGAGCTAGTGGATAAACTCCTCCTCAACAACATTTATATGCTAGCAAGGGAAGCTTTGAAGCTTTTAAGGCAAGAAAAATCAGTGAAAGAGTACATGGTACAATTCATATCTTTGATGTTGGTATATCGCCTTAGTGCAATTGCAATTGTAGAAGCCTTGGTATATCTCCAAATTTCACCACCAATTCAAACCAGCAGAGAGGGAAAAAAGAATAATGGAACACTTAATGGCTTTGAGAACGACAAATAAAAGGTAGGAAAAATTCTTGTTGTAAGTCAAAGAAACATTCAAAATGTAAAATTATTTGCTCTATTTATGAATGGTCATACTTTGCTCAAGCTTGTGGATATCATACTGTACTAGCCGGTACTGACTGTATCAGCAAAAAATAGTCTCAAGCAAAAGAGTTTCATACAAAACTTGTGTACTGGCCAATATTAACTCTTTCAATTAGTACCAATTGATATAGGTTACTAACTAAAATACGAATCAAATATCGGTCTAAATTGTAATTTTAAAAAAGTATTACGACTAAATTGAAAAACTTAAAATTTTTAAAACAAATAATATTTACCTGTATATGAAAAGGAATGACTTAATAAATTTGTCTACAATTTTATCTGATAAGTAATAAAATAAGAATGTGTGAAATAAAAATTTTATGTAATTGCACTTATACAATGAGATTATATATTATATAACTAAATATATTAGTTTAATATAATTTAAATATTTAATATTTTTTAAAAATTTCTATATATTTCATATTGACCATATTTATATTTTTTTAATACATACATATGAAATATTATTATAATAACTTTTGAAATATGTAAAGAATACATTTGAAATTAAATTCACCTATTATAAATTCTTAAATTTTTACTTTATACTATTCTTAGTTTTATATCTATATGAGAGTTAATCAATCTTTTTCTTATATTAATTGTTATGGTTATTGTTTACATAAGAAATATATGAAAATAATATTAATAAAAATAAAGAAATAGTTGATATATCAAATTTCTATTATTATGATTTCTTGAAACAGGGTTGGAGTAAAGTCAAAAATTATATAACATAATTTTATTTGTAGTAGTAATTGATGAGCTCACCAAGAACATCCAAGGGGATGTAGCTTGGTGTATGTTATTTGCTAATGACATTGTTTTAGAGGATGAGTCAAAACAGTGGGTAAATGACAAGCTCGAACTTTGGAGGGATACATTAGAATCAAAGAGTTTTAGATTGAGTAGAACTAAGACTGAGTATATGGAGTGTAACTTTTCGAAACCTAGGATGGCTACAGATATGGTGGTAAAGATTGGTTCAAAAGCTAAACCGCAAAAGGAGCATTTTAAATATTTAGTATCTATCATCCAGATCAACGAAGAAATTGATGAAGACATAGTTCACTAGATCAGATCAGGGTGGCTGAAATGGAGAGGTACTTCAGGAGTTTTGTGTGACAAGAAGATACCACTCAAGCTTAAAGGCAAAATTTATCATTTAGTGATTAGGCCAGCCATGCTCTATGAGGTAGAGTGTTGGCGCATTAAACAAATTCATAACGAGGATGCTTCGTTGAATGTGCAACTTTACTAAAAGGGATAACGTTAGGAATGTAACGTTAAGGGACAAATTAAGGTAGCGAATTTTATGGACAAATTAAGAGAGACAAGGCCTAGGTATTTTGGACATATTAAGAGGAGACACCACCTAAACGCTCTAGTGAGAAAATGTGAGAGGATCGTACTTAGAAATAGTAAGAGAAAAGTATGGAGGCCTAAGAAGAATTGAAGGAAGGTGTTAAAAAAGGATATGACAATATTGGAACTTACTGAATACATGACACACAATAGAAAACTTTGACGTGCTAGGATTCAGGTTTGGGATCCCTTGTAAAGAGATCCTAGTAGTTCTCTTATATCTTTTAACTTTTGCCTATTGTAGTTAGCTTCTGTGGTAAGTACGTATTATTATTAGTATCATTTTTATTTTTTGTATTTTTACTATTATTTATATCTATTAGTTATTTTATTTGATTTCATTTTTCCTATTAATATTAATTAATTTAATTTATTTTTATTTTTATTTTAATCTTAATTCCTTTTTCTTTTTCTTTTTTCCTTTTTCTTTCTTTATTCATTCATTTGGGTCATTTGGAAATATCCTCTCTACTAGTTACAGCTTAAGCTGCGTACTATTGGACATCTCCAGACCTCGCGTCTCAGCAGGATTTTTATTGAGTATTATTGTTGTTATAATATATTAAAGGAGTATTTTGAAATTTTATAAAATTTAGATAATATTTTACAAATTTAGAAAAATATGCAAAATAGTACCTGTATTGACTAGTATCGATACTGTATTGTACCGAAACCAAATTCAATACAATAACCACAACAATGACTTTGCTTGTGAATTTCAAAAATAAAAGGCAAGTGAGGAACAAATTAGCTCCATAGTCTCGAACGGTTAAGAAAAAGGAGATGATGACTTCGATGAAAAAATTCTACCTCAATAACTATGTTATATTCGATGCAGTAAGCCTTTTGAAAAAATGTCCATACAAAAGAAAACCCAAAGGAGAGCAAAAATGGTACGTAAATGATGTGTTAATAAAAGAGATTTTTTATTATTTTCTTTAAAATTTGGCTAAGGAGTATTTGACATAAACTATCATGGATGAAAACTGCTAGAGTATTTCAACAAGGGCGTTGAATTTTTCTAAAGGGGGTGATTTGTTAGGACCTTAAGTTCAAATGGCAGAACCATGCAAGTATTAAAGAGACTTGATCAATACTTGGCACTTGGCTGACATGAAAATATCATGTTGATAAAGAGATAAGGCAAAGACCTATGATTAGGCAAGAAAATGAGAAATATCGATAAAAAATCAATAGTAGGCAACTATTAACATATATTAGTGTGCATTGGTAAAAACTTTTAATGATGGACAAGATTTAGATGCAAGACTATAGATGATTGATGCAACTAAGTCATGTTAAATTTGAGGCTATGCAAAAGTACTTGATTTTAAAGAAAAGTTCTTGAAATATGTAAATCTGCAAAGTTTATTATACAGTAAATCATATTGTTATAGGTTTTGAAGCAATATGGCTATACTACGAACATGCTTAAATAGATCAATCATAAAGATGGCTCAAAATGATTAACCAAAAGCTCATTAAGGTACTTGTCTTTAAAAGTGATGATGTGATGAAACATAAAAAGAATATGAAATAGTGGATGCAAAGAAAATGGCAGCATTATCTTACAAAATGATAACACTTTTTGAAGTAGTGAAAAAAGTGATGAGATGACGTGATAACGAAGTGAGTATCTTTCATATTCATAGTTTTTATATAGTAAGTGGAGTTAGTGGTCAAAAAGGCATAACTCTACTAATTTGGTGAGTTAGTAAAAGCAGTATTAGCTCTCCACTAACTTAATGAGTTATTAGAGAAAGTAGATAGTTTAGCTGACTTTATTCCTAAGTTTTTGTAAACCTATATAAAGGTATCCTTTGTAACTAATTAAGAATATTAGATACATTCAATCATTTGTAAGATAAAGTTAGGGAGCTTTATGGAAAATTTCTTATTAAAAGCTTCCGGTTAAGAGTTCTAGATTGATTATTATAGAGCATTTTAAGTTAAAACTAACTAAGTCCTTTTATGCATAAATTATAAATCAATAAAATGTTTTCCTATTATATCTCTATTTTTTGTTTTATCTTATTGAGTTGTACTAAAGATGTGTGTTCAAAGTAAATGAAAGATGAATGAAATAAAGTGTTTGAAAATAAACTAACTAGTTAGTTAAAGATCACAAAAAAAGGATGAGTTAAACTTTGATAAATTTAATCTTAACTATCACATTAAAATTTCAATAATTTTATTGACAAAATTTTTTAGTGAGAGATACTAAATTAACCTTTAATATTAAATAAATATATTAATCATTTAACATGTTATGATATAACACATTAATATTTTAACCCTTATTCTGTCAAATGTCTCCAAATATTTATGAATGAGTTGTTACATGTCCTGTATGCCACATCCATACACACTAAACTCACACAATGAAATCAAAGGATAACAGATTTTAAAGTGTCCAACCTTTTGAGAATTTTTCAATTCAGTATCGAAGCTTTTAAAATTTTCAATTAAGTTACCAATCTTTTATAACCTTAGCAACTCAGTTCAAAACATTAATTATGTTAATATTTTGTTAATTTGGCCAACATAATATTGTTTTCTCTATAAAATGTAAGCGTCCAGGTACCAAAAAACATTCAAAAGAGGAAATTATTTATTTTGACTTTGCTTATGAATGTCCAAAACAGAAGTTAGGTGAGGAGCAAAACAACTTCATAGTCTCAAAGGGTTAAGAAAAGGGACGCGAGGACTTCAATGAAAAAATCGTACCTCAAAACGTATGATATACTAAGCACAATAAGCCTTATGAAAAAATATTCATGTAAAAGCAAACTCAAAAGAGAGCAAAAGTGGTATAGATGTGACGTGATAATAAAAAAGACATTTATTCTTATCTTTAAAATCTAACTAATGAGTCTTTGATATAAGCACTCATGGATGAGTGCCTACAAATTATTTCGATAAGGGCATTGAATTTTTCTAGTAGGGGTGATTTGTTAGACTCATAAATTTAAATAACATAATCGTGTAAGTGTTAAATAGATTTCATTGATACTTGGCTCTTGGTTTTCATGAAAATAACTTGTTGATAAAGAGATAAGGTCTTATGTGTAGGCAAGACAAATGAGTAGTATCGACAAAAACTCCATAGTAGGTAACTATTAATATATATTACTATGTATTGGCAAAAGTTTTAGATGATGGATGAGATTCAAACGTGAGATCAAAGTTAATTTATGCAACTTGAGTCATGCTAAATTTAAGGGTATGCAAAGGTACTTAATTTCAACGAGAAGGTCTTGAAATATGTAAATCTATGAGTTTACTATATAGTGACTCAAAATGTTATAGATTTTGAAGCAATGTGAGTATAGTACAAACGTATTTGAACATACCATGCATAAAGATAACTCAAAATGGCTAACCAAAGGCTCATCAAGGTCTTTGTCTTTAAGAGACGACAATACGAAGAAAATGAAAAGAATATGAAAGCATGGGTGCAAAGAAAGTAAGAGTACTACCTTAAAAGTGAGAGCACTAATTCAATTCCTTTATATTATTTTTTATTGTATCTCTTTTTTCATTTCATTTGACTAATTTTTACTAAACAGAAAATGAATGAATCATGAGTAATGTGAAGTATCCTAAAATAAACGAACTTATTAACAATTACAAAAGAAGAAAAAGTTAGATTTTGATGGACTTAATCATAATTACCATACTAAGACTTTGATAATTTTAATTTTATTGTAACTAAAATGATTCCCATGAGAGATATTAAATAAATGATTAATATTAAATAATTAGATTAGATCATTTACATTTTAAAATGAAACATAATCATCTCTTAATCCTTATTTCACTAATTAGTGTACTTAGAATGGATTCTAAAATTTCTCAACAACTCAGGACTATTCAGCAACTTTGGTGTTTCTCATCATTCCCCTATTAAAATTATGTTAGTTATGAATCCTAGGAGACTTAAAATTCCTTTCAAATTATTCAATCATCTTATTGATAAGGATGAGTATGAAAACATAATTTCTAGAGGACTCAGCAAACTTGTTGAAGTATCCAATTCCTTTAAATTAGTTACTAGACTAAAATTTATAAAGGAGGAGTTAAAGATATTACACAAAGAACATTTCAAGAACAACTTGTCTAAGGTGAATTCTCGTATGAAGCTAAATTATGTTCAAACTAAGTTATATTCGCATCCAAGGAATGAAGGATTGAAGGTGGAAGAGAAAGTTGTTTTAAACTCTTAGTTATCCTTCTTGGAAGCTTAGAACTTTCTTTTGAGGAAAAAGACCAAGGTTACCTGGCTAAGAGATGGAGACCAAAATACATCCTTCTTCCACAAGTATACACAGAAAAGGAGAAACACTAACCAGATTTCTAGAATTTAGGAGTCTCTTGGTAACTACTATTATGACCAAGACAAACTAAGAGATCTAGCCTTTGATAATTTTAAAGCCTTCATAAGATCTAATTTTGGTTCTTCTAATTCTCTTTCCCTCTTATCAAATTTCATCTCCTTCTCTAAAGCAATCTCAAATCTCCCTTCTTATAGACCCAGTCACTAATCAAGAGATCATAGATGCCCTATTTAGCTTCAACCCCATAAAGCCCCAGGTCTAGATGGATACAACACATATTTTTTCCAAATATCCTAGAACCTTCTAGAATCCTAAGTTTGTAGCCTAATCCAAAAATCCTTCAACTCTTGTTACCTTCAAAAGAGCTAAATAAGACATACATCTACCTAGTTCCTAAAATCCCTAATCCATCTTCACTCTGAGACTTTAAACCCATATTCTGTTTTATTCTATTTTATAAGATCATTTCTAAGATCATAGCCTTAGGATTAAAACCTCTCATGATTTCATTAATAAATATTTATTGTACTAGTTTTGTTGTAGGTAGGAGAATCGGTGATAATCTGTGGCACCTGTTGTTAGACGTATTCAAACTAAATCCTTATTTTACTTTCAATTTATTAATTAATGTAGTATAAAGCAAATAAAAGTTGATCATACGAGGAAATTTAATTTACTAATCTAGTTTATTAATTACAATATTTTCAAAAGAAGCAATTACATTATAATAATTTCGCTTGTATGAAAGTAATTCCAAAACAAAATATAAACACATGATATCTTCTTTAATCCATATAAATAAGATACATCATCAAAACGCAAGATAAAATTATAATACATTCTTAAAACAAAAATAAAATCCAATTTTATAATACATGGTTATTTTGAGCTCAATGCATTAAGCTATGTTCATACAACTAACTTTACATAGAAATTTAAAAGAAATCTAAAACTAAAACAATTATAATTAGTGGAAACCTATGAATTACACTAATTTAATACGTAAATAAAAAGAGGGGATGTTTAATGTTTAAAACGAATCAAATTAAATTTAGGGATTAAAGAAATAAAATATAAATCTAGCATAATATTTACAAATGAATAAGCAAGTTTTGAATTTTAGTTTAGTCATGCAATTTTGATATGTACGAGATAATCCAAGACATTTAACAAAAAATTGTAGAAAACCAATTGACTGGTTTCTACTTGCTCCTTTTTACTCTTAGAAATTGAACTAGCTTAACACGTCAAGCACAAAGAAACACAATCAACAATCAGAATTTGACATCAAAACTCCGACAATTACATAAATGTTAAATCCATTCGGTAATCAATTTAATTAAAATAATATCCCAAATAATCAAAGCAACATAATTCAACTATAATTCAACTATAATTCAACTATAATTCAACAATTAATCGTAAATTAAAACGTGGAAAATCATAAATAAGGGAAATTAGGGTTCAGAAAAACTCATTATTGTGCTTCAATTTCAAAACCTAGACTAGCCTTGAAGGTCTGAAAAGTCCCTTCACTAACCTTGAACCAGCTCGAAACATGTGAGATTTGATTCGCTTTCTCCGCAATCACCCCTCACAATAATTTCCCAGCTTCAACCCAGCTTGGAAGATAGAATCTCTTAGAGAACTCTCTACTTGGATGAATGCTTGCTCTATTTTTTTCTCCTTATACTACAACCTTTTTATAGCCTCACGAAACACTTCAAACAATGCATGTTTCTGAAATTTCAAATGAATGTGGAGCTAAATTTTTACTTATTTAAGTCGTTTTGATGAGATAAAATCTTATCTCATTTATTTCAAAATAGATTTTCATATAGATGAAGACGTTGGAAGAGAGATTTCTGCTCTGTTGCTTGTTTACTCCTCTCTGCTACTTCTGAGTTTGTTACATTATCCAGCTTCTTGGTTTTGTCTTCTGATGTGTGTTTTATTTCTGTTTTCCAGTTGTTGGATTGTTTTCTTCTCTACTGCTTCAATCGTTTTGCTTATTCTAGATTCTTCTTCTACGCTGCGTTTTATTTTGCTTCTCATTTGCTGGGTTGTGTTTCTTCCTTAACTATATCGTTTTGGCTTTTACGTTTTTCTCCTCTTTGACATTGCATTTTATTCTCTTTTGGGTGATGGGCTGCTTGTTTTCTACTCTTGCTTCTTTGCACTTTGTGTTTTGCTCATGATGTGTTACCGTTTTGTTCCTCCCAGTAGCTTCTTTTTGTTGTTGTCATTTTTTCCATTGGTTCTTGCATTTTTTTAATCTTTGGCCTTTTGGAGTGTGTTATTTTGTGTGGTGGGCTGATTCTTTTTGCTGGACTTTCTTGGTTAAACTTCATTTTGGGTCCACCAGGCTTAAAAGAAAAATATTTAGTACAATGTAATCCTTTTTAGAAATAAAATATAAAATTAAGTAACTTGAATAATTAAAAAAAATGCAATAATTTACCCAAATGTGCTATGTAAATAATTTATAACAATATAAAATAAGGGTATAAAATGTATTATAATTTCTACTCATCAATATATCACTAGCTTAGCAGATCTTTAAGGATTACCATTCTAAGAAGTTTATTAAAAGTTGCTCAATGAAGATTGACTTTTTCAAAGATTTGATACTCTAGATTGGAACTCCATCATTCACTCTTTATAAGCTTTTGGGTTTCCATCAAAATTCGTCAATTGGGTGGCTCAATCCATTACAACAAACTCGTATAGTGTTCTGGTAAAAGGTAAGGCTACAAAGCTATTTTGAGGAAGGAAAGGGATCAGATATGGGGACCTTTTATCCCCCTATATATTTTCTCTAGCCATAAAATCCCTCACTAGAATGATAACCATTAATATCCAATAAAATCCATTCATATATCATCACAAATGTAAGAAATCTAAGTAATTTAATCTATCATTTACGAATGACTTATTATTATTATATGGGGCTAATAAATTCTCTATGCAACTTTTATTAGATTATTTAAAACAGTTTCCAGAGATATCAGGCTTGCACATCAATAAAATCAAAAGTTATATATTCATATTAGCAACCATTACCTTACTGGAACAAGTTTTGGTACAAGCTTTAGCACTTCAATTGGCTAAAACACCCTTTAAATATCTTTCTATACCTATCACTTCTTTTAAATTAACCAGTCTTTGATGTTATTTTGAATAGGATTTGTAGTTAGATATCCAAAAGCTTATCATATATAAGAAGGGTGCAACAAATAAACTTTGTTCTTGGGAGCATACATACATATTGGAGTTCCATATGGCTATAACAATTAAGATCATCGAGGACATTGAAAAAATATTTAGGAACTACCTACAGAGTGGCTCAATGAGCAATAGATAAATGCCTAAAGTCGAGTTGAAAGAGGCTTGCTTGCCCAAAGCATAAGGATGATTGAGCATAAAATTAATTAGAGCCATATAAAAGATGTTAGTGGCAAAGAGGATTTGGAGCTTGTTCAACGATAAAGAATCCTTATAGGTGAAATAGATGAATGAGCAATATATTAGAGGCTCTAATTTTTGGACTATGAAACTATTTCATACTCCTCAGCTACTACTAAACCTATCTTGACTCTACGAGAGACAATGGGAAAAGAAATGAAGTTCCTAACAGGGAAAGAGAGCAAATCGACTTTTGGTTTGATAACTAGACAAATCTGGGATGACTATATCTCCAACCTTCCTTCAATGCTCAAAATTACCCCTTATTTTGATAGCAAAGGTCAAAGTAGTGATAATGAATAATCAATGGTTATGTCCTTTAAGAGGATTGGTAGGTTCCATGCCTCATTTTCCTAACTATACCCTGAATTAATCTAAAACTGACAAGGTAGTTTGGCTTAAAGGACCTTCAAAAAGTTTCACAAATGCCTCTTGTTCAGCCCTTTTCTCTCCAAGCACTAATGAAGTTAAGTGGGGGTAAGTTGGTTCATTTCAAGAATAATGTCCCTAGACACTCAATCATATTATAGATGGCTATAAAAAATAGGCTCCTTTCATTAGATAAGATGTCTTGGAAAGGTTCTAGCCTATGTATTCTATATCGATCCTATCCAGAAGCTAGGGATTATTTGTTATTCACTTGTGACTATTCTTCTAGAATCTGGAAAAGTATGCTAGCAAGATTTGACTTGCAAATTGTTCCCTCAACTATGGAGAAAGAAATAGAGTGATTTCAGACAATAAAGCAGAAACTCATAAACACTAGTGGCTTCATAATACTCAAGTTGTTAATAAACAATATGGCATATAAGTTATAGAAAGAAAGAAATCACGAGGGTTTCTTTGCAAAAAATAAGAACCTAAAAATTTTAACAGAGATGTATTCTCAATATCAGAGAAAGATTGATTTTTTGGAAGTTAAATTATAGTTACAGTTGGAGATTAAAAAATAGATGGTGTCATAGTTAATGGAAAGAAGCAGTTATAATCATTAACATAAGCAATAATGGAAAACACAAAAATGCATAGCCTTAATATGTTATGAAGAAGTACCAATCGGGGATGTAAACTGGTCTTCAAGTTAATTTGCAGGCTATCCACATAATCAAGGACTTGAGCAACGAAAAAATCCTGGAAACCCATGAACCTTAAGCAAAGATAGGTAAAAACAAGATGAGCACTAATAATTAGGGCATAATTTATAGGGAACATGCAGGAAATTATAAGACAAAAACCAAATTTACACAATCAAGAAAGGGGATGTTAACTCATCTATTTCAAGGAACTTCTTTATAATCTTAATTAAATTAATTAAAACATTAATAATTTTAAGATTATCTTCTTCAATCATTGGAAGTATAAAATTCTTAATCTAGTTTATTTAAATAATGAAACAAATTCCTAAATTATTGCGAAACTTTAATTAAACCAAAATTCCTAATTGAATTTAAAGGTTCTCTCCTCTCTGTAAAAATGCTTGCCTTTTCTTGTTTACCAACACTCCAAGCCCCTAAAAATCACCTCTCTTCAATTTTAGGTCTCTAGCCAGGAACCCCTGTAAAAGTCCTAATGTAGTTTTCCTTATCCCTACAAGAACTATAGATTTTTACTTGAAAGTCGCTCTTAGGATTCAAAAACAATATTCACCTTCTCAAAAAGCCAAAACTTACACAACAAAACCAATGGCTTTGGTTTTTGTAGGTCCATACTAAAGAGACTAACAAATTGTAACAAAATTAAGACACGTAAAAAGGAAATCAACGGTGATAGCATCAAAGTTTCGGTGAAAGGATATAATTAAGTTGGTTCTCCAGTTGGTCGTAGAAAATTTTTCAAAGCTAAAAATGACAATCTAGTACAACGGTGTTAGAAATTCACAAGTGGAGTAATCCCAAATCAGAAAGAGATATAAGCATGAAGTGAGTTATAAACAAAGATAGGACTCATAACCTATTACCTTAAGGTTTTTTATTGAGATATGATGTCATGGTTTTATATGGGCTCACCTAGATCCAGGTCTAATTTTCTCTAAGCCCCTTCAAAACCCTTCATTGGTATTAGAACTAGGTTGGCAAAGTATGATGAATAGAGATTTATAGATTTGTGTCAAATGAATGGGATTCATAAAGTGACTCAAATGGCTTCGCATGAGCTATGGTTTGAGGGGAACCTAGTCTGATATGGATGGACCACTTGTGAAGGGGGATGTTGGAAATTCATAAGTAGAGTAATCTCATTTTGGAAAGGGACATAAGGATGAATTGAGTTATATACAAAGATAAGACTGATAACCCATTGCCTTAAGGTTTTAGGTTGAGATATGACATTCTAGTTGTATGTGAGCTCACTTAGATCCATGTTTAAGTTTTCCCAAGCCCCTTCAAAACCCTTCATTGGTATCAGAACTAGGTTGGTGAAGCATGATCAATAGAGATTCATAGATTTGGGGTCAGATAAATGGGTGATTTATGGAGTGACTCAAATGGCTTCACATGAGCTATGGGTTGAGGGGGAGCTAGTATGACATGGATGGATCCACTTGTGAGAGAGAGATATTGGAAAGTCACAAGTGAAGTAATCTCATATTAGAAAGAGACATAAACATGAAGTGAGTTATGTACAAAGATAGGACTCATAACCCATTGTCTTAAAGTTTTAGGTTAAGATATAATGTCTTGACTGTATATCGGCTCACGTGGATTTGGTTTAATTTCTCCCCAGCCTTCTTCAAAACCTATCAAATAGTTGGTGCGAACTTGAAAAGTGCTTCTAACACTTAAGTGCTTGTGAAACAAACTTCTATTGCTTTTTCAATGGAAGGCCAAATATTGCAGTTTGGTTAGAGAGTAATAAAGATAAATATTTGGATTTAGGGACACCATTATCTTTTAACATAAAATTTATACTTGGAGCAGTAAACAAATTGCAAATGATTAGATAACAGTGTGAAATTCAAACTTATATGGATGAATTAAAGAGGCGCGACATCATAAATAAGTTAGAGAGAGGAGACGCGTTCGAATTTAACTAGAATTTTACAATTATTTAAGAATTAATTTCTTGATTTAAATAAGTTATATTTGAATTTTAGTTAAAATTTAAATAAAATAATTAAGATAACAAATAATTAAACTAATAAAAATATTAGTAATTTTAAATTTTAAAATATGTTACTTAAATGTGACATACACGAGAATGTAGAGTTTATTAACTATTTTTTAAATGTATACATAATATTTAACTGATGAAAATTTAATCTTATTTAATTTTTATTTAATTAAGGTCTATTTTAAGTATCTTAAAAATATTAAAATTAAAATTAAACGTTCTAAAATATTAAATATTAAATATTAAATAATATTTATGAGTTTAGGGATAACAATAAGTCGGACCCATCATAACCCTAGCCTGGCCTGACCTTTACCACTGGGACACAACCCAATACTTGTTCGGGCCGAGGCATCCTGGCCCGAGTCCAAGCTTAACTTGTTTGGACCCAAACTTTTTTAAAATTAAAAATGTAAAAATGACGTTATTTTTAACAAAAACAACATCGTTTTGTTTATAAGAGTCAGGTTTCGACAAATTGAGTCCGAACAATCCAAACCCAGATGGAGGTCAGATTTTTTGTAAAAATTTGAGCCTGAGACTCAATTAAGGTAGGCCCCATCATTCAAAACTGAAATGAGATGCAATGGTGAAGTCAATGTTATCGTGGTTTGCGGAGGCTGATAGGCATGTATATGGTCAAATCATAGGATGTGAAATAATGTGAGTAGCAGCCGCATTAAGCTGTCATCCACTCCTAGGTCCTAACATAGTTTAGAATACTGTTTTGTACTGGTCAGTACCAACTGGATGGTACCGTACCGGCAAAAAATGGAACGATACCAACGTTTTTGGTACCAGTCGTAAGTATCGGTCGGTACCGAGTGTTTTCGCTTGATACTGGCTGTTACTCAAAATACCGACCATATACTAGCCAGTTCCAAAAATTTTGAAAAATATAAGGACTTATTAGCAAAATTTTCAATTTTTTTAAAAATTAAAACTCGGTATCAGCTGGTACTAAAAATACCGACCATATACTTGTCGGTACCAGAAATCTTGAAAAATATAAGGACTTATTAGCAAAATTTTCAAATTTTTTTAAAATTCACTCTCCCGCCTGTCTCCGTCCCTCCCCCTTCTTTTTTCAAATTTTTTATAATTAATTATTTAGTTAAACTTTTATTGTGATTTTTTAATTTCAAATTTTAAAATAAAATAAATATTTTTATTACTAATAATAATTATAAATTAAATTAAGCTTAAAAATAAATTATTTTATTTTGTGTTTTCCATATTATGAATAATAGAGGCAAATGTTGCACAGAGGGATACAATGTGCATATTGCTACATTATGTTAAATTCATTGCAAATAGTTATCATAATCAACTTAATTATAAATAGAGAGGATTGTGATATTATATGGCAGGAAGGCTTCCTATTAAGGCAATCGTGTCTTTATCCTACAATATGTTTCATTGCACTGGTCCTCTCCCTTCGATTGAATTATTAGATAGATATGTAATGACAAGTGTAGCTTCCCAAAACCATATTCTTGAAAATCTAGTACAATATTGCCAAACTACCAAGTTACGAAGGAAGATTGATATCCTTTAGCACATGTAATGCACTTTATAAGCAAATGAAGAAGATATTTTCACTTGTTCCAAATGCACTAACCTTATTTTGAAAAAGAAGTAAATGTTGGTGGTTAAATAAAGGCAATTGTTTTTTGTGATTGACATAGCACATACAAGAATCTGCGTTCATTAGTCGTATTCCTACTTTCACTCCAGCAACTAATATAAAGGATTCAAATAGTTAATAATAATATACAATCCTCACAAGTCAATGAAAATGTTTCTAAAATGTCACCAGTACCGTGTATAACTTATTTTCCTTGCAACGTCATTGAAAATTATACAAGGAAACATAATGTAACACCCCACTCCCGCTGGACCCGAACCCGATATCGATAGTGATATTCGAATCCGTGCCCTGCGAGGGTGGCGTGTCACATCACTTAACACTTGAACCTCGGTATATATATATATATATTTTAAAACCATAACATAAAGAACAGAAAATCAATAACCAAAACGTTCACTTTGTTTTATAATCATTTGATACAAAC
>JAOTAY010000191.1:11000482-11036737 GCA_025629805.1 Erythroxylum baracoense
GGATAATAGTAATGTCGCCTTCCTCAATCTCAATAACGTCCTCAGTTGGCCAGTCTTGGTCCTTTGAACCGGATCCCAATTCCGAATTGCCAGAAACCACTGCACTGTAACTAAGATGAGGTTGTGCTGGTGGTGCAGTAGGAGGGGGGTCCTCCTCCCTGTCCCAGAGACGAACTTTTTGGCAGCATGCCCTGGGGGTTCAGAAGCTGTCGGAGTGAACATCAGAACTTCAAGTGTAAAAGATCAAAGAAGACTTTTAACAAACAGATAGTGGGCAAGACTTTAAAGAAAACAAAAGGAAAAGTTGTAGAGAGATGTGAGAGCCTCTCTCTCTAACCAACTGTAACTTTTGCAATTCATGTGCTACACAACAAACAGTCGACTTTCTTTTTAGTAACCAGAGATCCTAACTAACATAATCAAAGAAATTCACGTTCATTCCCTAAGCCCATAAAATATTTAGCCTATATGTAGTCTTAATATCACCGAGAGAACCTCTTTATGTTAGGACGTGTTTCGACAATAGCTTTTTAAATAATGCAACTTTGTTGTTCAAGTAAAGAGCAATTTCATGTTACCATTAGCGCAAATTCAAGAGCAAATCTATAAATTTCGGTTAAGAAAAGTATGATAAATCAATATATTTTATTTTATTATTGGTAAAATTCTAAATTCGAAAATTTAGCTATTTTAGGGTACATTGTAAAATATCTAATAAGTTTGATATTATCAAATGGAATTGAGATGTTAAGATTTGAGTTACGACTTAAATTAATATAGATAAACTTGTTTATCATTAATTTTTAATTTTAAAATGCAATCTTAGTGATTTGTCAATAATTATCACATAAAACAATATGAAATTCCACAATAAGAGTTGACTCTTGATTGTTACTATTGAAACGGAGTAAATTTGGCTTTATATGTAATGTCTATATTTAAGATGATTGGATTTAAATTTAAATTTAAAATGTGAAATTGGCTTTCTTCTTAATTTATTGTATGTACTTCACCCTTCTTTTCATCGAGTTCTTACAATTCAAAAGTTTTAGTTTTTTATTTCTCCATTTAAAATTTTAGTATGATGTGAACCTTTCATCTTTCATATTTCTAATGAAAATTTTTGGATCACACAAGGTTCTAACTCACAATTTTGATTACAACAAAACAGGTTATTATCGATGTTTTTATCTTTGGTAATATTAATAAGTTAATATATAAAAAATCAAGTTCAATAGAAGCTTAAAATGAGTCAAAGGAGCCAATTAAATCATTTGAGCAATCAAATGATAAAGAAAATAAATAAACTAGAGCATATTTGGAATTTAAAAGAGCTCAGAGACTTCAAGTAAAGAATCAAGAATAAGGATAAATTAAACATATCATCATTTAATCCTGTCTTATAACCTTATCTTGCTCATTTCAATAAATTAGGGACTCAATCATTACTTAATCTTTTACATATAGGTCATAATATATAGTTCTTTCCATAATCAAGGGAAAATTTGTTTTCATCTTTAAAGAAATCCCTTGATCTTCAAACAAACTTTTAGAGAACTTTTGAAATGGTTTTAATCAAAGAAACGTGTTCTTATCCTTAAAAGAACTTAATAAGTTTGAAGAGCTTGTTTTAGGTGCACAGTTAACCAATCTAGGTCAATGGTCGATTGTTGTTAAATTTTTGGGTACATTATAAGTTGATCAATGCAGATGAGTTGTCAATGGTCCATTAATGTGGTTCAATAACATGTATCATGAGTTTGTAACTATATTGATTAACCAATTTGGTATATTAGTCAATCAATATAATAGAATGGTCAACAAATATTACAATTACTAATATTTATAAATTAGATCATTTGTGATTCTTTTAGAGGCATGTTGTGCATACTAAAGAGTTGATAAGAGTATTAAGAGGCTAAAAATGCTTACGTGCATGACATAACATATAGTGAGCCTTTGTTCATCAGTGTGAACAAGAGATAGATGTTTTGAGTTATATAATTATGCAATTGGTGAAATTGGTGAAATTACTTGAGATATATATTGTGAGGGGTTAACTTTGATTAAGATTTGTAAATATTTATTCTTCATCTATGGTAAAGAAATTTTGTATGGACAATTTCTCTTCACCTATTGAAGAAAGAAGATTGTGAATCCTAATTAAGTTAAAGCTTGAGGAGTGGATATTGAGCAAGAGTTATTTAATTGAACCATTATAAATAGATTTTTTTTCTCTTTAATTATTATTCTAGTCACTTGGTGATTATTATATATATATATTTCATAATCATTAATTACAATAGATAATTTCATTTACTAGTTTTCAAATAAGGTAAAAAGTGAACATACACAATTCAACCCCTTTTATGTACAACCAATAATTGGCGTAAGAGAAAGTCTCACTCATTTCACATATATTTCTAGCAAAATTTGAGAAAAATATCACTATAGTACAATTTGATTTACTTTTCACCTAAGATAGTCAATATATAGGCAGACTCACTCTCTGTAGAGGTGAAAAATATATTTATTAGAAAACTAGGACGAAATACTTTCCTTGAGCCAAAAGGGTTTCTTTTTGAGGAATTAAAGAAGCATGATATAACAAACAAGAGATGTGAAGATTGATAATTGTTAGAAGAATCTAGATATTACTCACAGTATCTAGATATTATTCAAATTAGAATAATCTAAATATTATTTACAAAATATCTAGTTAAAGAAATAATTTACGATACAAAATATCCATTAAGCTCTGTCTCGCCTGCTTTGTTAACTACCAATATACATTTTCTTTCTTTATCATACATAATAAGATCGTATGTAAAAGGGAAAAACATTAACATTTATTCCTCATTTGTTCAAGTTTGACGTAGTCATGTCTTTTGTTTATTGGAATTAATGAATTTTTTTTCATTTTGGAAGTTTAAAATATATTAATATATAGAATGCCCAAAAATGTTCAAAATATAAACAAAAGGGAACCAAGCCACGCAACCTATTGGTTTTCCACATGCATACAGCACACTTAAGCTACAACTGAAAAAAAACTAAAACTTTTTTTTTTGGAAAATCAATAAATTGTATTAACTCTAGCAAAAGCTAGTCCAACATTATAATGAGTTCTATAAGTCACTCACTGTCTATCACTTTACAGGATGATTGGAAACGCTAATAAGGGTTTCACTTTAATTATAAGTTCCACCTATTCTTCAGGTCAAGGGAGAGTAAATTTTGAGCATTTTTTACAATGACAGCAGCTCTAATCCAGTTGACTATCTTCAAAGCTAGCTGATACTAATTTGCTCCGTAATCTTGACAGCCTTTCCACTGCAAGGGTGAATAGATAAGGAGATAAAGGATCCTTTTGTCTAATCCCCTTTGTATTTTTGAAAGGTTTAGTGGGAAGTCTATTTACAAAGACATTAAGAGAAGAGAATTGTATGCATGTCATGATCTATTTCATAAATCTAGCAGATTGATGCATTGCTTTAAAACAAAGCTGAATAAACATCCAATTAATTGTATTAAAGGCTTTATAAAAATATATTTTCAGCAAACAACTTTTGATTCTCCTACATAGACCAAGTCTAAGGCAGGATAACATCTAGAGCACTTAGAGATTCCACCTAATAACAATATCAGGGTTAATCATCTGATTAATTTTCTTCATTGCAATTTTTCTTATCCAATGTACCGAGTTTTGGGATAGGAATTACACTCATTGAATTCTTAAAAATTTTGAAAATTTTGTCTCTTTAAACAATACTGGCGATCCATATTAAGAATTAATTATGAGGATTATATATTACAAATTATAAATTGATCCCAAGAATTATGATCTCTTAATTATAGGAATTACGTTCCGTAATTAATTTTATAAATTTATATACATATAATTCTAACTCTGTACATTTTATATGAAGAAATATAATATATTTTATCCTATAACTACATGATATCAGAGTAAGGTAATGTCCGGTGAATAGAATTCTTAACTTTTACTTCCTATTCTTCGTCATTTTAAGCTTGAAGATCTGCCTAAGAGAGCAAAACGTTGCTTCTCCTTTATTCTCACCAAAGTTACCACCGTATATGTCTAGCTTATATAACTAAAATTATGTCAAATTTATCACCGAAATTTACCGCCTAAAATAAGCATTCAAAATAGGACTTTTCGTTAAATTTCTTTTCTTCGTTTTATACAAAATCCAAATGCGGTAGGCAGATCAGCATGACGCTGTTTGCAGCACGCGCACTAGACCCGAGATTAAGAATAGCATTAGAATAACAACTACAATCATACAAGTGTACGGGTTTTGATAGAAACTTCAAATTTGTGGACTTATATATCACAGGCAATTCAATTTCAACGGCTGTTTCGACGTCGAAAGAATCTTTGCCTTTCGCTTTCCAGCGTAGACATGTGCACAAACCCTGACGTTTGGATCATGTTCTCGTAGGTGGAGATACATGATAAGGACAAAAAGCTTATGTCTTCGACCTATTTATTTGCTGCCTTTATTAATTTTTGTCTCGACTCTAGATGATAGAGATATAAAATTTTTGTTCCTTCTAAAATTAGAGGACAAGAATGCAGAGACGGAGACAAAAACAAAACACGCACGTAAATTTACAAGAAAACCCTCCCCACGATTTACTTCTGATTCAAGAGTAACAGATCACTTCTTCGTTAAATAATAATATTTTAATTAAATATAATGTCATGTAATTAAATAACCATAATAATTTAATTCAATATATTGAAATTAATTAATTAATAATTAATTACAATATTTTATTTAATTAATAATTATATTGAAATTAATTAATTAATTATAATATTTTAATTAATGAATAATAAAATTTTAATTAATGAAAAATTATTTTTAATTAGTTATATTTTAATTAATTGATAATAATATTTTAATTAAATATAATGTCATGTAATTAAATAACCATAATAATTTAAATCACTATATTGTAATTAATTAATTATAATATTTTATTTAATTAATAATTATATTGAAATTAATTAATTAATTACAATATTTTAATTAATGAATAATAAAATTTTAATTAATCAATATTTTAATTAATGAAAAATTATTTTTTAATTAGTTATATTTTAATTAATAATAATATTTTAATAAAATATAATGTAATTAATTAAGTAATAATAATAATTTAATTAATTATATTGTAATTATTTCATTGTTATTAAAATATTACAAATACAATTAAAATAAATATTGATACAATTATAAAATAATCAATAAATTACATATTTTAAATTATATTATACTGTAGGGCATTTTCGTCATAGCCACTGTTTTTATGGTCTGTCCCTTGCAACCAAACATATTTATGTCCTTGAGACGGAGATAATTATTTCTGTTATATCCATCACAACTAAACAGTTCACTGTCTCTAATTTTTGTTCTATTCCATCTCTAAATTTTTGTCTCGTTCTATTTTTGTATATTAGATACAGCAACCAAACATACCGCCGGTGAACTACATGGTCAAAGAAAAAGGTCGCTAAGTATGGTCGAAGAAACTTTGAGGTTCGGCACGAACGATAAATTTTTAGCTACTAAATTTGCACGAAGATTCTCGTGCTTGTATAAAGCCCGAGCACTTGCAAATGGCATAATTAACGATGTTATTGTCTTTCGCAATATCGTGGAAGCAATGCCTCAAATTACAGAGACTTTCAGTCTACCTAAAAAGGGTGGGTAAAGATGCATCTTCCTGAAATCAGGGTAAATGTGGCAAGTTGGCCTAGGAAATGAAGGGACTACAAGAATAAACCGGAAGCGAAACCGCCGATTGAAATTAAGATCCATAAATGTAGTTAGCATCAGTGTGCATGTAGATGGACTGAAAGAGGCTCAAAGAAGTGTAAAGGGCATAACTTTCAAGGCGTAGTTGGTTTCTGATGAACAATGGCATCATTGGCAATCTCAAAAGATAGTCTTTAATGGATTAGGAAGAACGAATGACAAGACAGTGACCACAAAGAAGCCTCGGACCAACTCACAGCAGTATTGCTTATCAGACGCTTGATACAAGTTCTTCCATAGAAAAAATTTCTCTTTCCGCTCAAATCTAAGCTGGAACCATTCGGCAGCAACAAAGGCGGCGCCAATGAACGGAGAAGTCAAGCTGTCGAGGCAGGCCTATCTAGACAGCAAGGCGGTGAAGGAGACAACAGTATTGTCAGCTGACCTCTGCCGCCATTTCTACACCCTTGGATGGGTCTCAGGGACCGGTGGCGGCATCACCATCAAAGTCCATGATGATTCTATCCCTAAGCCCCACCAGCTCATCGTCATGTCCCCCTCTGGTAACACTGAGTTTGCATGCAAACCTAGTCCTTAATGGTCTTGTATTTTATCTATGCTTAACTGTTTATATTGCATCTAAGCTTGTCTGTGTTTCTGCTTTTGAATTTGAGGGCGTTCAGTACTTAGCAGCTTAATTCTAAGTTTGTGTGTGAGCGTGTTTGTTCTTATTTTTTTCAGTCTTATCTTAAAGTTCATTTGCTTGCGTTGGCCTGCTTCCAAGTGTTTCATTCTTGGTTGCGCGCAGTTGAAGATCATGCACTTCCTTTTGTTGCTTGTTTACCTTTTTGGTGTGCATTAATTAATGAATCGTTTTGGGTGAATGTGAAGCTCAATTCTGTTAACAGCGTCTTACAGTGTCTTATACTCTGCTCAGATGCCCACGAAAGTTCTTGAACATTCAAAATAATAAAAAAGGTGGTGAATTTTCATCTTGATTGCAGAAGATATTCATAAAATTAACGCAAATGAATGATCAAGTTGACCTGGTTAGACCTACCTAAGGTTTTTGGATTTTATTATGGTTCCTATCAGGCTTGATTGCTTATCTTCGTAACGTTATGTGTAATGTTTGTAGATCAATGCATGCTTCTTCGTCGACGAGCCTTTGCGGTCTCTTTATGTCACCGATGGGTGTTTGTTGACTAATGCATGAGCACACTTGTTATAGTGTGACTAAATGTATTTGATTCTTCACCCAAGTCCTTGACCTTGAAAGACGCCTGTAAGTATTGCTTGGTGTCTGAAATCAAGGTTGCGTCATTCCCAGTGATCAAGAGATCATCAACGTAAACCAGAATAAGAACCGTTTTATGAGTATTTTTCTTAATAAAGAGCGAATAATCAAGATGACTTTGTGTGAAGCCAGAAGAAACCAATGCATCATGAGCTTGATGTTTCATTGGCGAGAAGCCTGCTTGAGTCCATATAGACTCTTCTTTAGCTTGCACACAAGAGAAGTATCCGAAACAGAGTATCTTTGAGGAATAGTCATGCAAACTTCTTCAACCAAATCTCCATTCAAAAACGCATCGTTTACATCCATATGAAAAATCTCCCACCCTTGTATTACTGCAATAGAAACAAAAATTCGAACAGTGGTTAATTTCACTACTGGAGAAAAAGTTTCTGTAAAGTCTTCATTTTCCTTTTGATCATAACCTTTGGCCACTAATCTGGCCTTTAGGCGTTCAGTCTCTCCAGAAGTTTTGTATTTTGTTTTATATACCCATTTGGAACCGATTGGTTGTTTGCCAGGTGGCAAAGGAATTAAATCCTATGTGGTATTGTCTTGAAGAGCCTGCAACTCTTCCTTCATGGCTTTTACCCAACCCTCGTGCTTAACTACTTGTGAATAGAATTTCGAATCCACTGAAGTACTAATTGCAGAGAGGAAAGCTCTGTAGGAAGTAGACAATTGAACATAGCTTAAGTTTTGAAATAGGAAATTGCAGATTCTCTGTGACAATCGAATTCACAACATAATCTTTGTGCCACATTGGTTTCTTCAATTCCCTGACAGATCTTCTGACTGGCATAATTACAGATTCATAAGACTTTGAAGAACTATCTGTAGAAGAATCAAATGCGGCTACAGGTGAATTTTCTGCAGAAACTCCAATCTCAACTGGTGGTGATTGATGCAATGAAGTGTAACTATTATTGTCAGTAGGTGCAGAACTTGATCCATGTGATTCCAATTCAACATTAAACTGTCTGTAAAATTCATCAACATCAAAATTTGTGATTCCTGTTGTGTAGGAAAAAGTAGTAAATCCTTGAAGGCTGTAGAAGATTTGAAGGGAAAAATGTGCTCCTTGAATAGCACATCCCGAGAAATGAAAATTCTTTTTGTTTCCAGATCAAGCAATTTATATCCTTCAGTAGTTTCTGAATAACCAATGAATACCGCAGTCAAAGCACGTGGTGACAACTTATAGATAGGAGTGAGATTTGTAGTGAGTACACATTCAGCCCAATATAATAGTGACAGATTGGACTGAAAAAATAAAGCTCTTGCCATGTTCAAGATTGTACGATGTCTTCTTTCCACCACACCATTCTACTGAGGTGTATAAGAACAAGTGGTTTGATGCACCACCCCAAGCTTAGCAAATAACAAACCACAATTAGAGTTGAGAAATTCAGTGCCTCTGTCAGAACGAATTCTTTGAACATGCTTTTGAAATTGTGTTTGAACCAGCTGAAAAAAGCTTCTTAGAACAACGACAATATCTGATTTCAACTTCAACAAAAAAAGCGAAGTCATTCGACTAAAATCATCCACTATAGTAAGGAAGTATTTATGTTGATCATGACTAGCTTGTTTAAATGTTCCCCACAAATCAACATGGACCAATTGAAAACAATCGGTAGTTTCTATATGGCTACTTTGAAGTGGAACTCGAGTCTGTTTAGCTAAGGGGCAAACTAAACAGTCCTGATGCGATGTAATGTTTCCAAGTAATTTTTGTAAAACTATAGGTGATGGATGACAAAGTCTTTTATGCCAGATATCACTAAAAATTTTATTGTCAATCTGAACAGCAGAAGAGCTTGTATATGCATACGCATCGACACCTTGAACTGTGAAGGCACTATGAGGTTGAATTTTTATCCAGGATTCAGGTGTGAACACATAGAGTCCCTCAGATTCCCTACCAATCCCCTTCACCTTCCCAATGAAGAGGTCCTGAAGCAAGCAAAAATCAGGGACAAAAAGAATGCCGCATTGTAGATCCTTGGTGAGTTTAGAAACTGACAGTAAATTGTAGTCAAACTCAGGCACATATAATACATTAGAGGCTAAACCATCTGAAGATTCATTAAGAGTAGAAGAACCAATATTTCGAATGTTGACAGAATCACCATTAGGTAATCTGACCTTCCCAAGATTAGAATCTTCATTTGCAACAGTGGTAGCAATTAAATTTCGATTACAGACCATATGATTTGTTACACCTGAGTCTACAACCCATTCATTATTATGAGTAGATGCTAAAAGAGAGCAAGAAGTACCTGTCATAGGTAAATTCCCTGATGCAGAGAATGAGGAACTGGATGTTACAGTGGCTGCCACATTTGCAGTAGGACTAATTGGAGCATTAAGAACAGAGTGCTTGTTTAGCAACCGAAGAATATGATTATATTGATCCATTGAAATGAGAGGAGCAGTCTTTAACTCCCCAGGCCTGTTAGGAGAAGTATTGACATTGGATGAACCAGATTTCATATCAGAATTAGCACTGTTCGCTGAACTGTTGAGTTGTTGTGGTTTCTTTTTGTTACTAAACTTGAAATCTTTAGGATAATCTATGATTCTGAACCAGGTTTCACGAGTATGCCGACTTTTCTTACAATGGTCACATATAAGTGATGAACGATTTGAGGACAGTTGTCTCCAACTTTCTTCTTGGATAAGAAGAGAATATGCATGATTCACAGATGCCCAAGGATCAAGTAACATGAGTTGACTGGAAATAGAAGCGTAGGATTCATTCAATCCTAACAAAAACTGAAGTAATCATTACTAGGGCATTCTATCAACAAACGTTTTAGCAGCATCACATGTACAACCACCACAAGTACATAATGGAGAAGGTACCAAGTGTTGGTACTCATCACAGAGTTGTTTGAGTTTAGCAAAGTAATCTGAAATGCTGAGAGTACCTTGAGTTAGGTATGAGATTTCATGATGCAGATACAAAATTTGAGATTCGTCAACTTTGTGAAAACGCTCCTTGAGCTCTTGCCAGACAATGAAGGCATTCTTAGAGTATACAAAACTAGATAGCTAGTCTTTAGAGATAGAATTGGTGATCCAGGTGAGAACTATGGCATTACAACGCTCCTATTGATCACCAAGAATTGCTAGAAATCATTCCTTGAAGCAACCTCCATTTACAAAACTTAATTTGTTTTTGTAAGTCAGGGCCATTCCAGATATTTTATAGGCCGTGGGCAAAGTAAAAAAAATTCTTATTTTTGCCTATTTTTGGGCCTTCACAAAGAATAAAAATAAACAAAATATAGATCCTTTTTGTTGTTCTTTATGAAATCAAGAGTAGACTCTATTTTGTTTCATTTTATTTTTTATAAAAATAAAAATAGGCCCGATTTTATCATTTATAAGGATGGCCCAGGACTAACCCTGGGTGGGTGCCCGCCCTGCCCATGCCCAGGGCCAGCCCTGTTGTAAGTAACGAGGTTTCCATACTGCTTCGCCATATAGCATAGTTATGAAAACCAGTAAGTTGTACAGATACCAAATTACTCCAGGTATATCAGTAGGATGAAGGAAAAGAGGATGAGTGTGCTTCAAAGCTAGCATCGCTTCCTCTGAATTTGCACTATTATAGAAGGATGAAGAAGTGGAAGCCATGGTTAATCAATAAAGAGAGAGGATGATCGGTTTAAAGAAGAGAGATAAAAAGAAGAAGGATGAAAATACACTTGAAAACAATGAGTAACTCTAATACCATGTTAATTCACGTGTACTGAATGATAAAATTCTTTGAAAGAATGATTGGATTCATATACGATTACAACAGTGTTCATATATATACAATCTCATGTAACCATGCACTACTAGTTACTTAACACTTAAGCTAACTAACTTGTAACTGACAAGTACAAAGAATCAAATACATTTAGTCATACTATAACAAGTGTGCTCATGCGTTTGTTAACAAACTTGATAAGCATGTTCAAGTTTGGTTGTTTTGTGGACGATAGATAAGTAGATATACCATGAACAGATAAAAGAAAACTACAAAGTGAACAACACTTTATTAAAACAGTGGGGCATACTTTAGTTTTGGTGTATTATTCCTATCCCACAATCACTATATGAGAAGAGGTCTAGAGCAAGATAGTCGTGCAACAGAGAAGATCACAAGAGAAAAGGAAGACAGAAAGAGAATAATGCTAAAGATGGAGGTTGCGACAACAAACAAGGAGAAGAAGGATAGGCAAAGTGAAGGTCTCGACTAATTCCTAAAGTAATTTAGAGGGTTAAAGTTATAAAAGAAACATTATATTCCTAAATTAATTTATAATTTTTTTGTTTATATTAGGTGTTGACAATGACATGATTCACATAAGGCTGTTAATTTTTTTTAAAAAAGATCATTATTTTAAACATATTTTAAAATATTAAGATATATTTTTATACATTTTCAAATGTTAAAGTCTAATTTAAAATTGCAATAAAATATTAAAAATAAAATTTTCTTTCAATCATAAATTTTATAATAAAAAGAATAAATTTTGATACCAATATCGTATACTTTACTTTTTAAGTTATTATTTGAATACATATCGAAAAAAAGGGGAAGAAAGTAGGCAAAAGGTTGTGATCACAGAAAGATGATGACATTTGTTGGGCCAAGTGCAACGTTGGGGTCGGTGGGAGTGGACGAGTTTAAATTTTGAAAAAAGTGAAAATGGAAGGCGGCAAATTCGGCAGTCTTTTGAATTTTTGTATGTGTCGCATTCCCTCCATCTGGACATACCAACTTTTCTTGTTTTTGTCTTCTAGTGTTAATTGTTATGCATAATATCCTTTTACCTAACAGCACAAACCACAACAATTCACGTCTTCTTCTTCTCTCTTCCTACTACCGGTTTCCATTTTCCCTTTGAATCTTCTCGACACACACACAGGTCAGTAAACTATTTTTCTATTCTTTGCTCTGTTTCCTTCCAAATTGATCCCAAGTTGCTATTGATACTCTTCTTTTTTCTACATCTGAATGTCGCACGCTTCATCTCTTGTTTAAATCTTGTATGCGCATGCAATCAATTGATCTGTTTTTATCAATTGTTTAGACATCATAAATGCCTGCACCCTGAGAGTGATCGTTATCATTATGTTAATGCTGGGTATTTTTACTGATCCTGTGGTTCCGATTAATGAATATGCATATTTGTTATTATCATTCTCGAATTCCTTGGAACATTAACAAAGAGGTAACTGAAACGGAGCTGCAAACATCATAATCCAAACGAATGATATGACTCGAGACTGTAAGCATTTTGATAGTTAGATTGCCTATATTTAGATCATGATAATGATTGTAAACTGATCTTTCTGGTTTTGTTAAATTAATCAAAGGAGTTTAAGCTTTTCGTTGTAAATCTGCGATGTAAAACTGTGTGTGCGTTTTATGAAGCGTGAACTCTTGAATTTGTTGCTTTCAGGTATTGAGCAAATCGTTGAAGGAGGGCTTCGAATTTGTCGATCAAGAAATGTCATCTACGGTAAAGCCATCTGAAACTCGGCACCAGCTTTAGTTGGTCGAAATTGCAAAATTCTATTGCATAGATTGATCCATCCTGGGCGTTCACAGTCTTATGGTTTTCGATTTGCAGGTTGCTTTGAATCCTGAATCTGACTGTATCCCTGTCTCCGCACCATTGACGCCTGATCGTGTTGGAAATTTTGATTTAAACAAGTCTGATGATCATAGTTCCGATGTCTCATTGAGGGGACGTTCCAGTTCATCTTCACCAGTGTCAGACTTTGAGATACAATCAATCAACTCCTCTGGGGATATCTACTTTAGCCTCCCAATAAACTCCGATCAAAAGAAACTCCACCAGAAGATTGTCGGGGGCACTGAATTTCCGTTTTTGGGACAGAAACTCGAATTGGATGCAGAAGACAATGGGGAGAGCATGTTGAACACTAAGCAAGAAGGAACTGGTCATTTATTGCTTGGGAAAATTGCCAAGAATGAGGAAAAAGTGAGAGTTTTGATGCAAAAGCTCCAGCTTTCAGAAAACGAAGTTACAAGGTTGAAGAGCGAGCTTCAGAAAAGTGCATATCTTAAGGAACTTGTTGAGACTTTGCAAGCTCAGCTAAAATCAGCACATAAAGAAATCGAAATGAGGGAAGTTGAGCTTGATGCGGAGAAAAGTAAAGTATTGGCGCTTCAGAAACAAGTAGTTGAGGATACATCTGCGTTAAAGGGTCAGATTAAGATGGCACAAGAGGATGTAACTACTTTGCAGGCCAAGCTTGAGTCGGAGAGTAACAAGGTTATGGAATTTAAGGATATTATATTACAGTATGAAAGAGACATTGCTGATCGTGACCATGAGTTGAGGCTATTAAATCTTTCACTGTGTGAGACGCAGGAAATTTTCTCTGACCAGAAGTTGCGACTGGAGAATGATATAAATGTTTTGTTAGACAAAGAAAAATTGTTGGAGGAGAGGCTCGGGAAATTGGGACAAACAAGTAAAACTCTGGAGGAAGAATTACGGAAATGTGAAGATGAGAAAACGGAAATGAAGGGGATGCATGAATCCCGGGAGATTGATTTGCAGCGGGAGGTGAGCAAACTGAAGATAGAACTCCTTGAAAGAGAAGGACATGTGGAGATTTTAAATAAGAACTTGGACAATCTAAAGTTCAATTATGATATGCTGATGGCAGCTAAAGATGAGATGAATGCTAAGGTAAGCACACTCATTGCAGATTTGGATTCCAGGGACAATCAGAGGGCAAAATTGGCCGAGCAGTTGCGAATAAAGAATGAGGATCTTGTTGGTAAGTCTCAACATTGGCAGAAACAGGTAGATGAATTAAGGTTGAGAGTAGAGGAGTTAGAGCGTGAGGTGAATAGGCAGAAAGTTGAGATTTCTAATGGGGCCGAAGAAAAACGTGAGGCAATAAGGCAGCTTTGTTTTTCTCTGGATCATTACAGGAGTGGGTATAAAGAATTGTACCAAGCATTTGTGGGATACAAGCAGCAAACGATAATAGCTTCTTAAAACCCTCAAATGCTTTCCGTTGATTAATTAGTCGGGTATTAAGATGCTGGTCTCTGTTCCACCCCCTTTTTTTTGTGTATGGTTGAAAACTCGGTATACTCTTTAGACCTTTAATGAGCTTGATGATGCAATTCATGAGGTAGATTGGTGTAGTGTAACGAACTACAATGCTAACCAGCCTAGTTGATATTTGTCCAACTTTAGCGGGGATCTCCCATGCTGTAACTAAAATAATAACAATCAATTGCAATATAAGTCATCTTGGGGGTGTAAGGACCAAGATTCAAGGACAAACAAATCTATGCTCAAAACCTTGACGCATGGGTGCTAAGTAGTGAATTATTTCTTTAGCGGCAAGGCTGGCGCCACTTGATAAGGTCATCTTAATTGTGGCATTGTTTGGTCTCACTTTTCTACGGTGTGGGGTTCCCTGTTTCCATGCCCTGGTCCAAGGGGGAAGTCTCCAACAGGCTGACTATGCAGCCTTTGTTTAACATTTTACTATTAACAAACAAAGACTGGACGACATGATATTGCTGCGCGTGTTTTCCTTCCTCCATTGCGATGATGGAGCGGTCCTCTTTATCTGGACGACATGATATTGCTGCGCGTGTTTTCCTTCCTCCATTGAGATGATGGAGCGGTCATCTTTATCTGACGAATTTTTTATGGTTACAAGTGGTCGACGGACGGGTTCTTAAATCTAAAAAGTCAATTGTTAAAGTCTCGAAGATTGACTTGACTCTTTAATCACCTGGCTGAATATAATAGCATATCATACGTGTTGGAGTATTATATTGAATTCACATGAAATTGATAAAGGATTTATAAAATAGTAAAGGTTATTTATTTAAATGATTAGTTTTAATTATTTTTTATAATAGTTAACTTAAGTTTAATTTTTGTTAGTGGATTTTATATTTTGCTCATATTAAAAATTTTAATATAATATTAGAGTAAGTTTAGTTCAAATTATTAAATTTCCGATTGTTTGTCTGGATGTTTAGTTCTAATGGTTTAGTCCGGTTATCACTGTGTTTATTTCAAGTGATAATTAGATGTTTAATCTTAGTTGTATTTGAGGGGGAGTGTTAGAGTATTTTATATTAATTAAACATAAAATTGTTAAAGAGTTTGTAAGTGATAAGCACTAATTATCTAAATAATTATTTATACAAATAAAAAAAGACAGTAAAAGGATACTTGTGGTAACAAATTATACGGTACTGTTTTTTTCTTTTCTTAATTTGGGTCATGGTCATGGTAATAACTTACATAATATTCTTATATGTTATGAATTTGCATTTTATGGGGTTTAGTTTTAGGAGAATATGGATGAGGAGCGAGGTAAGAATCAGAGTCACAAAAGGCCTCCTTAAATTCTAGTCAATAATGGAAGCCAAGACTTCCAACATTCCAAGAGAAGAATCTTAAAATTTCTCATCTAAATTTGAAGACCGAAGGCTTAACGAATTGATAACAAAATTTAATAAAACACAGATTCTCGTTTAGTTTTTAAATAATTAGAATTAATTTTGTTAGTCACTTTATGCTATTTTTATTAATATTTTTAATAAAAATTTTATGCGATATTATTAGAACTCAAGTTAAAATAAAATTATGCATGGAGTAATTAACGAAATTGAATAATTAAAAGACAGGTAGAAAATAAATTTAAGTTAAGAGATAAAATTAAAAAGAAAATTTTCTATACAAAATAAAAGGAAAAAACAAAGAACATTGAAGTCTAGGGAGAGAATCCAAACGGAGTTGACAGTGAATGGTGGAATTTCGGGACGGATTGAACCGTCTAACGGGGGATGTTGGAAAAAGTTACACGTGGCATATTACAGCTGGCAGGATTAACAACCTTATTCAAAAGTCATTATTGAAAAGTCAGAAGGTCATGACTTTAAACTTTTCTTTTGCTTGTGGTGTAATTAAGTCTGTCTGAAATTCTTACATAGTACTCAAATCAAATGTTTCTGTGCCTTTTTTAATAATAATCGGTCTGTTACATAACATTGAAATGAAATTGAAAAGAAGACGTGAGGAGGAGTCGAAGAAAACAAACTGTGTCCACATACGACGTGTGAAGTAGGAGGTTGAACATTAAGTGCTTTCAACTCTTGCTCTCTCTCTCTCTCTCTCTCTCTACACTCTCTCGTCTCTCACACACGCCAATACAAACATTTTCTTCCCCCACAATTTAGAAGAACAAGAAGAGTAGATGATTCATTTTGCCATTTCTTGAATATTCATCTGTTGATTGAAACTTTCCTTCTTTTCTTTTCTTTTCTGTTTCTTAATCATAAAAACTAGTTTTGAAGCACTAGTCTGTATAGCTTGTTAAGACAGAGAGATATCATATTGTAGGTCTTTTGGGCGGTGTGTAATAGAATGGTATTCTGATCCATGACAACCACAACAAGGTTAAGGAGAAGGAAGTCATCTGACTGCAACAGATCAAAGGTTTGATTCTAATTGTTTTTCTTTTAAACATTCTATCGTATTAGAAGTTACATGTTTGTCTTTCTTAATAGCCTAAATGACGCTTTTTCTTATTTCTATTCCAGATTTCTTTTATTTACCATCGGGCTTGTAATTTAATTTCAGCAGCTTCTGTACATTTCCTGAATATTTGTTTTCCCTTCAAAATTTAAAATTTCATGACTAGTTCTGCAGTTTTCTCCAACTAAAAGAGGATGTTCATGATACACCCTTATATTTTCGTTGCTTTGTAGTTTGAATTGGCTTATACTACACAAAGTTGTTTGCTTTTCTTCTTGGTTAGAACAAGACATTATTATCAGTTACCTTGACTATGAGCTGGAAAATTCAAATTTTATTAGAAAAATCTTATTTAAAATGTTCTATGTTTCTAAGAAAGGCTTCAAAAGCACATGGTGATCGCTGAATTTAGTTACCAACTCTTTGCAGCATTCATTCTGCTTTTGCTCATGATAGAAGGTGGTGTATAGTCTCTTCGCTTCGATTATAACTAGCTCTGTGTACGATGATGGTTTAATCTACTTCACGTTTATTTACTTATTATCAGAAAGCAAGTTAGATCGAGGGCCCAACCTTCACACCAGACCTATATATAAAGGAGGGGGATCATGATTACTGCAGGGACTGCCAAGATTCGACTCGTTAAATGCCCCAATTGTAGGCTGATTCTTTGTGAATTGCAGGACATTCCTGTTTATGAATGTGGTGGCTGTGGGAAGCTTCTCCAAGGTACACATGTCTAAAATTCTCCATTTTTATCCCTCTAAATTAATTAAGCATAGGGGATACAGGACGACATTATACAGTTTGCTCACCTTAAGCTAGCTATTCCCAGTTAAGAAGTGAACTTCCTTGTATGCTTTGTCAATTCTTATGATCTTAATCTCCTGTGAACTGCCGCCACTAGAATATTGTTTCTCACTACCTTTATTTGGATCGATTAGTTTTCTGAACATTCGAAATCGAGTAAATGGTCGGTCGTCATCCATATGGACGTAAATTCTTATATTTTTGCAAATTACGCTTCATTTCGTTCTTAATTCCCCAAAGCTTTATTTCATTTGCTGGCCGCACTTGCTTAGTTGAAGTCCACTTCCCCTTTGATTCTACTTTTCTGAAGTTCATAATTAGTTTTTCGCTTTCAAATAGCCAAAGGTGTGAGGAACAAGGCCAAAATGGCGATGGAGTTTCAGGAAACTGGTAAGGATGCCCCCCAGAATGATAATTTTGGTTGTGCTTACAAAGACAAGGAGTCTACCAGCTCTAGTCATGAAGCTGTTCTTCATTACTCAGAGGAATGCTCATTGGACCATACTAATCCAAACAAGCAAATGAAATCGGATAGTTGGGACACTGAGCAGGTCAGCAGCGTAAATTTGACAGATGAAGATCAAAACAACAGAAGTGTTCAAGATGAAGCTGCTTATTTAAGTGACCGGGAACTTGGGAGTTCAAACTTGTCAAATGAAGACCATAACGAGAGTGACAAAAGTAAACGTCAGATATGTGATAATCTCATTCCTGGGGTTGTGAATCTCTCAAAGGGAAGCCCGACTAACCGGAATCAGCAAAACAAGCCTTTGGGTTGCAACTCTGAAGAACCTAGTATTGCCAATGAAGTTTACTTATCAAAAGAGCCTGCTTATCATGGGGGTGAAGAGATTGTCCTGTTTGGTAGTGACAATTCAGCAGAATTTAATGAAGAATGCTTGCCATCTGCAGGAGAAAAAGCCTTAGTAGAGTCAGATGACAATTCTGATTCTCATTTTGGAAAACCTCACCATGAGAAGTTAGCTGATACAAATGTAAGTAATAGGACAGCAGGAACAAGTATTCCATCAGAGATCCTTTTTGATTCTCCTAATGGACAGCTGAAGCACCCCGAGGAAAGTAATCACCATGTGTTTGGAGGTGTAAGGTCCCCAGATACCTTTGAAGCAACAGATTTTGTGAATCCTAGCTCTGAACTTAGCGGTACCCTTGTAGATTTGTCTAAATCCCCAACAACCAAAAGTTCACGTGCTTATTATGATGATGGTATCTCCTCATGTGAAGGAACTGACGATCAATTGTCCAGTCAACATAAACATTCATACAGAAGAACGCATAGGCCTGCCCGTCATGCTGCTTCTGATGAGACACTTAGAAGGGAAAAGAAACTTGCAAGTGATACTTTGCAAAGGCCAATTATGTTGAGAAATTATCCATCATATCTGTCTGAAAAGACACAAAATGACAGGGATCCAGTAAGACTTCACCGTCCAGTTGTAGATTGGAGAAGATTACAAGAAGATGATGGTCAGTCAAAACCGCGTTTGTGTCAAGGGAATATGGCTGCTGACTATGAAGCTGGTGGTCCCTCCAACCGATTGGATAATGAGGTCCATTCCAGTTCATATGACAGGCTTGCATGCACTGAACAGGAGAAGTTAACGTTGTTAAGAATGGTTCACGAATTGCAGGATCAACTTACAAGAGTTTCTTTCTCAAACGAAAAAACAAACAGACGGTTGTCTATTAGAACTGCGCAAGATTATAATGTTGGTGAGTGTCCGGCAGAGGACATCTATTATAATTGCTACGGTTATGCTCCTGGAGTGAGAGAGTTAAACAATTGGCCTCTCCAGAACAAACATTGGAGAATACCTTTCTCAGCAGAGGCAATAAATATTTGGAGCCAAATTGATTATTCGTTGTGTTGCTGTCCTAATGAGTGGCAGCGATCAGCCCAAGTGCCTCCCTCTGGCTTGCGTAGTAACAGAGGGTCATGTAGTGTCCACCCCAACACTAACTTGTATCGCTCTTCTTCCTCGAGTCATTTACGACACATGAACCCCGAACTTGCATATTATAGCCGCAGAGTCAATTCTGGGAATCAGAACCATAGAGATCACGAGGTGAAGAAGTACTTGAGGGAGAAACATTACTCTGCTAAGAGGTACATAAGGCCTATGGCAGGCGGGGCTCCTTTTATAACTTGTCCTCATTGCCAAAGTCTGCTCCATCTACCTTCAGATTTTCTCCTAATTAAAAGAAGGTGCCATAGGGTGATATGTTGTACTTGTTCTACGACACTTAAGTTTACTCTTGTTAACGGATCTCAGCTAGTTCCTTACATGGAAAGCACCGAAGCTCCTCCACCAAGTGAGGTTGATGACGCTAATAGTGCTACGACTACTGTTAGGAGGAGGAGGAGGAGGATATTGGGTGAAAGTGACAATCAGCTCGCAGAACTCATGTCATGTTCTGATGATGGACTCACTGTCTGCAAAAGCAACTCCACCATCACCAGAGACAAGGAACCCGTTTCCTATTCATCATTCAAGGACATTCCAACTCAAAAAAATGTGCCTCAAAACAAGCATAAGCATGCTGCTGGAACCGCTTCAAGGAAAGGTTCTCCTGAGCAGCGGCGGACTGGAGGTTCGCCACTCCATCAACTTATGGGATATTCATCACCAAGACATGTCATATACGGAGGTGGTGGGCCGTCTGGCGTTGGGGCGTATGCTCAGAAGAGCGCCTAAGGCGTCCATTTACTTCATTTAATCAAACTATTATACTTTTCTTCTCTGTTTCCTGTACATTGACGGACAGACAGTGGTGTGGTATGACATGTTTCTTTTTCTGTTAGTTTGTAGAGCTTCGGCATATGGAATTATGTATTTCCTATAAGAAAACATCGTTAGTTTGTAGAGCTTCGGCATATGGAATTATGTATTTCCTATAAGAAAACATCGTTCATTTCATTCATGAGGATTCAAGAGGTTTGGTTTTTCAGAAAAAGAGTATGTTTAACATATTTTAATATATAATAAGTGGGTCCCACAATAATCAGGTAGACATTCGGTCGGAAGTGTGGGTCTCAGTCTTCTCACTGTAGTGATTCCGCATCTTTGGTAGCTACCGGCTACCCCCGTCTTTAAATTACAGAAAAGAAGTTGGTGACATAAGTGAAAGAAACAGATGGATAGATTGGTTCCAATAAAGCCTGCATTTAACTTGGTAAATAAAACCTTCAATAATTAGCTTTTAAACAAAATTACCTAATAAAATTTAATTTCTTCCTCTACACTCATTGGAACAACTTTCTTGACCTAAAGATTACAAATTTATTAACATCTGACTACAAAAACTGAATCACATCATCATTCAACAACCTTTCAATCAATTTTCTTTTTCTTTCCAAGTTTTTTTACTCTCACATTCATTCCCATAACTTGTCCAAAATCATATATTCTCTCGTCAAGTTTCAAGTTCAAATCTTTCCAATAAAAAACTTGACAAATTTTTCTAAAACCACAAAGCACACAAACTCATCAAGGTCTTTAACTCCAAAATCATCTTGAATTCTATCCATAATCTTTAATGTCTCCAACAATCCCAATTTCTAAGGCTTGACCACCCACGGGGGTAAGGTCGATGGACTCCTCTTGCTCTTCTACATGGTTAATTCCATTGGACATTCAAGGCTTGGCTTTGAGTGAGAGGACTCAATGTTAGTCTGAGGTTGTTAAAATCAAATATGGAGGGCAACAACGCTCGTGGCACGTTATGAGGCTTTAGTATTGAAGAAGTTTTCTTAAACTTGGGTTTTGACATGAAAATCGGAGAGTAGAGTAAAGAGTTCTTGGTAGAATTGTGAGTTTTGGAGGTGAAGTTTAACATTGACTTCTATAGCTTTGTTTAGTTAATGAAAAAAATTAAAAGAAAAGGATAATTACTCTATGAAGGAAAATGATGGAGAGAAGATCGAAGATGATGGATGAAAGGAGACTAGTGTTAGACCTTTAAGTCCAAATGGTGGAACCATGCAAGTAATGGTGAGTCTTAGTCAATGCTTGATACTTGAGTTTATATATAAACGACATGTTAAGAAGGGAATCGAGTAAAGAAGTGTAAGTAGACAAGGTTAAATAAGTAATGTTAAAGGAATGCAAGTGAGGATCCAATCAATTCCATGGTTGAAAGAATCAAGGAAAGGGAGGGAATGACTTAAAGGAAGAAATTTACCTTAATAACTATGCTATATTAGGCACAATAAGCCTTATGAAGAAGCATTCAAGCAAAAGTAAATCTGAAAAAGAGTTAAAATGATACATGGGAGATGTGCTGATAGAGAAAAAGACTTGCTATTGTCTTTAAAATTTTTCTAAGGAGTCTTCAAGGGAATTATTTGTGAAAGAGTACTCACATATTATTTTAATGAGGAAAAGGAATGGGTAGTTTGGTAGACTCCTAAATCTAAATGGCGTAATTGTTAAATTATTAATGAGATTTGACCATTGGTTAACACTTGATTGATATGGAGATGGTATGTTAGAGTGGGCATCTTTGAGACTATATCATCCATCATGGAAAAATTTTTCTCAACCATCTACGGGTCTCCTTCCCACGCCTCAGCCTACTTCCACTCCTACTCATTGCACACCCAAGCCATTTCAAGGAAAATGTCAGCGGTGTCATACTTAAGGGCATTACGTCACTCAATGTTCGATATTTCTCCAATAATTTTCCCAACCAATCCAACCTTCTCACACCTCTCACGCCACTGTCATTCTACCATCTCGTCAAAACTGCTTTGTCTCTTAAAGGGTACTAACCACATTCCTATCCTCGTGCTTATGCTG
Source organism: Erythroxylum baracoense (assembly GCA_025629805.1). Lineage (NCBI taxonomy): Eukaryota > Viridiplantae > Streptophyta > Magnoliopsida > Malpighiales > Erythroxylaceae > Erythroxylum > Erythroxylum baracoense. The sequence goes on from JAOTAY010000191.1 coordinate 11,022,753, forward strand.
TCACGGCACCCGAAAATCCTCCTAATGGGTGGCTTCTTGATAGTAGGACAACCCATCATGTTATTAATGATCTAGAGAACCTTGCTCTTCACTCTCCTTACGATGGCACCAAAGAGCTCATTAGTGGAGATGGTTCTGGCTTAACCATTGCAAACACAGGTTCCACTTCTCTTCTTACTCCCTCCTTTTAATTTCGTTTAACTAATATTCTTTATGTTCCATCTGTTTTCAGCAACATTATTTATATATCTAAGTTTTGTCATAATAACAATGCTTCAATCACTTTCTTACGTATTTCCTTTCTTGTGAAGGATCTTCAAACGGGGGCACCTCTACTTCAAGTAACAACTAAATCTGATATCTATGAGTGGCATCCCAATCGTTCTGTCATTCATTCAACTATTTTAAACCCCACCTTAAATTGGCATCATATATTAGGACACCCTTCTTATTATATTCTTCTCCATATTAGTACTACTTTTAATCTCTCTATTCCAATGTCAGTGTCTTTTCAATGTAATTCATGCAATTGTAAATAAAGTCATAAGATGCCATTTTATCAAACCATTATTTCTTCTAAAGGTCCACTTGATGTCATATATAGTGATGTATGGTCTTCTCCTACTCTTTCTTATGATGGTTATAAATATTATATCTAGTTTGTTGATCAATTCTCTAAATTCATGTAGTTCTACCCATTAAAACACAAATAAGATACTAAAAACATCTTTCTTCACCTTAAATTACTCGTGGAAAATTTTTTCCAACGTCCCATTATAACCCTCTTTAGCGATCATTGGGGGGAGGGAGGGAAATATGAAGGTCTTGACCCCTCTCTTGCTAGGTTTGGCATCACTCAACTCACATCTCCTCCTTACACCTCGAAACATAATGGATATTCTAAAAGACATCGTCATATCGTCGAAATGGGTTTATCTCTTCTTTCCTATACATCCATGCCCATCAACTATTAGGCTTTAGCTTTTGCCACCGCTGCCTATCTTATTACTCGTATGCCCACTTCAACCTTTCAATTTCATTCTCCCTTTCACAAGCTTTATGGCTTTCCACTCAACTATCAAAAACTTCGTAACTTCGGATGCTTATGCTATCCTTGGCTCCGTCCTTACACTAAAAACAAACTTGACCCACACTCCTCTCCATGTGTCTTCGTAGGCTATTCTTCCACTCAAAGTGCCTACTATTGTCTCCAACTTAGTACAAACAAAATTTTTGTTTCTCACTATGTAAAATTTGTGAAAAATAAGTTCCCTTTTGTTGCTCATTCATCACCTGCTGCTACACCCCAAACAATGGATGCTAATAATTGATGTGCTCTTCCTCTACCCTTCCTTTCCTCTACAACGCCACTGCTCCTCCTTCACCTCCCTCATCACCACGACATCAATAGCCCTCCCCCGCGGCCTCCCCACTGCCTAGTCTTATGGCTGCCACCACTCCTCCACCCCCTCCTCCCCCTCCTCCCCCTCCATCACCATATATTACCCGACTAAAGAATAATATTCGCAAGCCCATCAATAAACTCAATCTCATAGCCACAGTTCAAGATGTTTCACCCGACCCCACTACCATCACTCAAGCCCTTTGCAGTCCTATTTAGCGTCAAGTCATGCAACTTGAATATGATGCTCTCCAAAAAAATAATATTTAGGATCTTGTTCCTCTTTCTCCATCTCAAAATTTAATTGAGTGCAAATGTGTCTTTCGTACCAAATTTAATCCCGATAGTTCCATTGAATGTCACAAGACTTGTCTTATGGCTAAAGAGTTTCACCAAGGACCTGGGCTTGACTATATTGAAACCTTTAGCCCCATGATCAAACCCGCAACGGTTCGAACCATGCTTTCCATTGTCGTAAGTCATGGGTGGTCTCTTCATCAAATTGACATTAACAATGCTTTCCTTTAAGGCTCTCTTATGGAAGATGTTTACATAGTTCAACCATCGAGGTTTGTAAGCCAAACTCATCCTACTCATGCTTGCAAATTACGTCAAGCTCTTTATGGTCTTAAACAAGCCCCCTGGGCTTGGTATAATGAGCTTAAGACATATCTCCTTATTCTTGGCTTTCGCAACTCTATTTTCGACTCCTCTTTATTCATTCTACGCCATCACCAAGACATCTCCTCTATTCTTGTATATGTTGATGATATCATCATCACTTGCTCTAATCCTACTCTTCTTAACTCTCTTATCATCATGTTAGCCAAACGCTTCTCTCTTAAAGATCTTGGCACACTCTTTCCTACTTTATTGGTGTCAAAGTTCTTCCTCATCTAAATGGTTTATTCTTAAGCCAACATAAATATGTTCTTGACCTGCTACAACGTGCCAAAATGAGTGGTGCAAAGTTCTGACACTTATAAGTGTTCATTGCCCTTTTTCTAATACATTTGGCCCTCCTATCTCAAACCTGACCAAGTATCGAGCCCTTGTGGGAAGCTTGCAATATATATCACTAACCCGAATCGATGTTACTTTTATTGTGAACAGGTTAACCAATACATGCACAAGCCAACCATTGTTCATTGGACAACACTCAAACGACTACTACGATATCTTGCAGGAACTTCACATTATGGTCTTTTGTTGCATCGAAGCTGGCCCACTTGTTTACATGCCTTCACGGATGCTGACTAGGCGGGGGATAAGGATGACTATATTTCCACCATAGGTTATGTTGTTTATCTTGTAAAGAATCCCATCTCTTTTAGTTCTAAAAAGTAATGCATAGGCTCGTTCATCCACTAAAGTCGAATACCGAGCTGTTGCTACATCGTCAGCTAAAGTTCTTTAGCTACTCAATCTACTATGTCAGCTGAGACAAAAAACCTCTTACTCCTCCTGCTATTTATTGTGACAATATGGGAGCTACTTATATTATTGCTAATCCTAAATTTCATTCGAAAATGAAACACCTTGGTCTAGATTACCACTTTGTGTGGGAACATGTACAAGGTGGCATCATTTATGTTTCTCACATCTCAAGCAATGACCAACTTGTTGATGCTCTCACCAAATTGCTTGCTCAGACTCGTTTTCAACTTCTGATGTCCATGATTAGCCTTACCCTTCGACCGTCCAACTTGTAGAGCCATGTTAGAAATAATCCTAATGACTAAGTCCAAGCTCAATATCATGCCTACAATCAAGCAAACTGATTTGCTAAATATCTCATAGGACGTTACTGTTGCTAATATTGTAAATATTATCTTCACCTAAAATAGTTTTAATTAGTTACATAAGGAATTTCCTAGGTTTACGTTGACCATATATTCTCATAGCCTTGTATATATATTACTATATCTCATTCACCAAATGCAATATACAGAAATTATTCTTCTTAACTTCATAACAATGACACCTATATAATTATTGGAAGACATACTCTTGATAAATTCAGTCAACTTTAGACAAGGAGTCGTTGTGAAAGAGCAACTAAAAGATCTACATTAGAGGTAGGACGATGACTTTCAAACCTTTCCATATCCGAATCTCCACCTAAATCCCTTCAGATAATGGAAAAATTATTCAGCACAAACTCAGAAGCATATTTAAGCTTAGGGGTAGAGTCTAAAGCAAGCAAATCATCAACACTCAAGTCGTTATTCCGCAGGTCTATATGTTTTAACTTGATTAATTTCTTAGACTTATTGAAACCTGAAATAAATGAAGTGACCACATTATCATAGATCTAAATCTCGAAAGACTTACCTTTCAAGAAATCATGGCACACATCTAACTTATATTCTTTACTCATGAAATACTCGCTTTGATTGTGAGCCTTAAAGGCTAGTTTATCATAATCTACAATTAGACCATGAAGCTTGCCATCTAAGGCATTAAGGTCATTATTACATGCCTCTAGCTCATATTTCAACTGCGTCATAGTGCTCTCGTTAGCTTTAGTAATCTCATCCTAGGTACATGTGAGTCTCTCCACCTGTAGCCTATACTCATCATTGATGACTTTAGTAATCAGGACTTATTGAAAAGCAACTTATAAAACTTTAAAATTTTATGTGTCAAGATAGAGTCTCTCACCTTAATATCCCATTTAGGGACAGACAAATCAACTCCAGAACTGACTGCCTTTCTCTTTATCCTTCATGGTCGTAATCTAGGAAGTGGTGATTTGCGGAGGCTTAGTTGCCTTCTTAACATGATATGTATTTGAGTCGATTTGAATGACGAAGCTAGTGGGAGCAATCTACTAGGTTGAGAAACCTCTTATAGCACCGCCCTCTTCCTTGTCTTAGATGCATCCTCTTTATTGTGATCAGCAGGTAAGACTTTGTATAGATCCTTCCATATAAAATATGTGAAAAATCGGTAATGGTCATCCATTTCACATTAATGAATATATGGTAAACTAGTCTACAGGCTTGCTAATTGGTAATCTCAGCCTCTATCAAAAGATATTTCTCTAATAACCTCTGACAAGATCTTTCTATAATATATAACAACTCCTTTGTGAGATTGTGCATAAGAAGCGAAAACAATATTAGTCTTTTGTCTTACATTGAAGCTTGGATTCACCTCCTCTTAGAGTTGGATAAAGCCCCAGCCACTCTTATCCTCTAAAGATGGGGGCATGAGGAGATTTTAGCTTCCATATGTTCACTTTGGTGGTTTCTTGAGACTCATTCCAAGTATTACATATAAACTATGCCAACCTGAAATTTTTCTTAGAAAGAATTTGTTGTATAAACCTAAATTGTCAATTAAATATTTTCTAAATGACAGGCTACTTCGAAGGAGAAGATAAGACACCAAGAGTGGATAGTAGTTAATTTATTGGCAAACATATTTTCTAGTATTTGAAGGTAGAAAGTTATTAGTGGTAGTCTCATCTTGCACTTAAAACTATCATAGTAATCACTAACTAATATCATCGAGCTCGACAACTAATATTAATACACGAAGTATGAAATCTATCTTCATTCTTTTAAAGTTGCCTAACCGATTCCAGCACGAGGAATTATGATACGATAGAGTTGACTGTCAACCCTCTTTGTTGACTTATTACTAAAAACTTGGATCCTTAGATTCCTGTCCACAGACACTAGTATTACAACTCAAGCTATCGAAATGAGATATGATAGTTTGACAAAAAATCACACTCAAGAGAAATGTACTAAACTATGGAGAAAAAGTTAGAACGATGGAAAATATGTGGAAAGTTTCAAAAAAAGGCAAAGATTTCGCAATAATACATGAAGAAGGTATTTATAGGCATTTTTTAATGCTAGTATTTGTTGTCTACAATACCATTAAAAATCTACTTTCCTTCTCTCTAGTGAAATACTACAGAGCTAAAAGCGTGACGACCGTTGATAGCCAGCCAGAAATTAAAAACGCTGACTCTTCGTATAATGCATCTCTCGCCAAAAACCCTTTCTTTGTCCTCAAAAATGACTGATCGTTCACAGATGCACATATCAAGCTAGTAAAGTTCTGTAGACAATGTAGATAGACAAAATTTTGGCAATAATTAAACAATCTTATAAGTTAGAAGGCCCACGTGCTGAGTCCTTCACAAGTCACAATCCGTAAGTGGTGATTAAGTCCATCCTAACACATTTCGTCTGTCTCGTCTGCTGTAACATACTTCCTCTTTTTTATCACGACTCTCCCATACCCAAGGCCTGAGACCTGAAAACGTGGGAGAGTGATCTTGAGCTTTTAATTTTAACCACCACCCACCTTATGTACTCTATATCTGACATTGTTTTATAAGAAATCGACAATTGATCTTATAAGTAAGAGGATTCTGCATGTCTGCACATACATCAACCTGCATGAATTGATCTAGCGAACAGAGTAAGTCACCCTCATTATAAGAACACGCTCCACATGATGTGGACGTACGATATGAAATATATAACAAGTATTATCACTAATCCATAAAACTCTATGCCTTAAAAAGTTTAATATCATCGATTATGAGGAGTATATTCCCATTTCTTATTGCTTCTACAATTCTGTGAAACTTTAGTTTTGAGTAGGTCTGTTGTACTATACACAAAACTATATCTTCTTGTTGATAAAAAGAAACGTTTAAAAATGTAATAAACTAAAATCTGCCCACTCGAATCGGATTTACACGAAAAAGATTCACAGGACGATCTCTCTGTAGTTGTTTCTTCGATTAGAGACAATGGAAATCCTCTGATCTCGAAGCATGTTCAAGTTAGGGGCCAGCAATCGAGTATAGCGATCAAAATACAGAAGCTGTTTCATCAGAAGTGCGAACTCCCTCGGAAATCTGAGTCCATAAGATTCACTAACACGAATCTGTTTGCACAGCCAGAAAACATAATAAAGGAACAATTAATACTTGAAAAATATCCTTGCTTGGATAAAAGAAAGTGAACCACTCAAAATGGTTTCTTTTCAGACCCTTCTCTTCTACAATAATCGACTAATTTCAATTTTGTTCAAGCAATAACCATCATCAATGAATATGATTTATGCGAGACATATGTCCAAAACACACATTCTAACCTTTTCAAACAGATGCATTCCTAATATAGTACCCTTAGGACCTGTGATTTATTGGTTGAGTAGTTTGAGATTTTTTCAAGCAACATTCTTTCACAAATTGTTTGAACCTATCATCATTTATCAAAACAAGTAAAGCAGATTTAACTCACAACATCGAGAAAAAGAGCATTCATCTGTCTCTCATCAACAACTATATTGGCTGAGACAGCAGCTGCATTCGTATTCTCATTTTGAGCTGTTGCAACAACAATTTCACTGTCCAAATCCTGCATCACAATGAAAAAAGATGTTCTTACGTAGCATCCAGATAATCCCAAATTAATAGATACGACATATCTAGGTTGCTACAAAAATAACTGTGTCCCAGTGTTAGCGCTCACTTGTATTGATGAAAATATTCTTTCCAAGTCTCTCGCGAAAGCCCTAGCATCAACATCCTTGTTTGTAGCACCCATTTCAACCAAGGCAGATGCCATTGACTCATATTCTTCAGTTGCAATAGATGCAAGAAATACTTCCATAGCAGCCCAAGTTTTAGGAGATATTCGTCCAACAATTCCTGCAGAAGGATTTGCATTTTATTTGCATTACAGATCATACCTGACATCGGACTCTGATATTGGATGTAGACACATTTCAACCCCAAAGAAGCCGTAATGACCTCTAGCCTATAGTTCTAATCAGAAATTTAGTAGCAATGTGTTCATTGTGAACTTGGACAATCATTTATAATCATGCAGGCAATAAAATTGCCTTCATATAGCAAAGATTCAAATTGCACGTCTAGGAAAGGGAATAGTTACCAAAATCAAGAAATCCAATGCGACCATCACGTAATAACCACAAGTTTCCTGCATGTACATCTGCGTGAAAAGTTTCACAAGCAAGCAAACTGCCAAACCTGCATTTAAGTTCCATATCAACAGATTAAGTTTTTGAAATTTTAATCAATAGGAAATATAGAAAAACTCAAAAGTAAGTGGATTAAAAACATTCTACCAGACATTAAGGGCAGTTATTAGAGTGGTCTCAGGACTAGAAACAAGTGAACTAATAGAGTCTAGGTCAGTAAGAGGAACTCCATAGAGCCTCTCCATTGTCAGAATTCGTCTCGTGCTGCAATGCTGATACACATTTGGAGCAGTAGCCTGTCTTGCAAGTCCCATCGCTTCCAAATATCTCTTAAAGGACTGGATGTTTACTGCCTCCTTATTAAAGTCAACTTCTTCTAGCATGGATTCCCTTATGTCATTCACAATGCCAACCTGCAGAAGGGGACACATAGCCAATAGAAAAAATTCTGGGTGATTTGCATAATATTAGGCATGCAAACTTAGGAACAGAAAGAAGTAACCCAATAAAATGAAGAAGGTTTTAATAAAAAAAAAAAACCACAAGTTTCTCAATTTCACAAAGAAAGGATCAATTTAACACTATACCAGTGATGCACGACTAAGTTCAGGATTCAAGAACTCCAATAAGCGAGCAACAATGTACACAAAGTTCAGATCTGCCACCAATACATCTTCTATCCCAGGTTTCAAAACCTTTATTACTACATCTTCTCGGGAGCCTTTAAGCCTTGCAGCATGAACCTAGGACAGAACTTCTAACGTTCTAATCATATGTATCAAGGATCATAAATAAAGGTAAATGTTAAATAAGTGAGAGAACAAAAGAGAAAGGTCCTGGGAGCAGACCTGAGCTATTGAGGCTGAGGCAATTGGTGCTGGGTCCACATATTCAAATACACTGTCTATTGGTCTCCCTAATTCCTCACGCAAAATTGCCTCAATTTCTTGAAACGGAACTGCAGGAGTTCTATCAAAACATTTCTGAAATTCTTCAACGTATTCAGGAGGGAACAATGTTGGTGCAGATGCTATAAACTGGCAGAAAACAAGCCATTAGGGACAAACTTCCATCATAAAAAAAAGGCCAAGTGGAAGAAGAACCGAGCGAGAAAATCGAGTGGTTACAGCAACATAAGGGAAAAATGGAAGGAGGAATGCAAACATACATATCAAAATTCAATTTACCCGAGAAAATTAGCAATCAGTTCATTATAATTCATAGAAAGAAGCTAAGAGTTACCTGGCCCAATTTAATATATGTTGCCCCCATGCGCTCAAACAATCTCCTCAAATATAAAGGTGAAAGTAATCCAAGCTGCAGTTGGGTTGGTATTTCAGTGGAAGATCTTGTTGACTGTAAGCATAGATTCGAAGTATAGAGAGGAACTATCGTGAGAAAATTGAGATTGAAAAAGCCAGAAAAAGAAGATTGAACAAGAACTTGAACTTGAACCAAATCACTAGAATGCTTCCCAAGGAGACATGCCTAACTTATCAAATCAAATATTACTCCCTGAGGAGTGGATAACGTATCCTGCATATACCCATGTCTAACTACCTATCTATCTATCCACACATGTAAAAGAAAAAAGAACTGAATAGATGAATAAGGCAAAAATGAAAAGAGGAACAAAGAAGAAGTTAAGAGAGGATCAGTGGCTTACCCTGGAAACATCAGCAAGCCACTCAGAACCAACACCAACAAATGCTTGAAGACCTTGAAATAGCCTTAGAGCTCCCCTTGGGCCGGTATTAATAGATGTCTGAACAATGTCCTCCACCAGTCTGGGAAAATTTTCAATACTATCTGAAAGCAACCTAAGAGTATATAACATTAACAGCTTACACAAGAAATGTTAACACTTGTTTTACAGAAGTGTGCAAACGTGACAAATGGTTCAAAATGCGCTGAAGAAGTCATACAGTTTGTCAATGTATAATCAAGCTGTTCCAGCCTCAAAAAACGCCAAGACATAATTAAGTATAAATTAATGAAGAAGAAAAGAAAGATTGATGAAGGAGTAATTGAAAGCAAGTGATTGCAAAGAAAGGGAGCGGGGGTGGGAGGAAAAAGAGAGGACCTTGGAGGCGAGAAGTGAAAAGATCCTGTGCTTGCGAGTAACGGGCATTAAGGGAAAATCGATTACGATGAAAATCGAGATTGCCCATCTTCATTCTCCATCTATTGTTACTACTATTTATACATTTTGCGATCGATAACTGGACATAATGAAAGGAGATTAGAAAATGAAAGGAAAAAAATTCCAAAAATTGAAGAAAGTGAGTGGGGTAGAAACCTGAAGAGGAGGAGAAGGGAAAAATGGAAAGCGACAACTTCCCCTCGCACAAACTATTGTCATGGTCATCGCCATTTCTGTCGAGTACTTTTTCTTATTATAAGTTATGATTTGCAGATGGATTTATAAGAAGAAGAGGAAAGTGAGTTTTTAGGACAGAGAGGGACTTCTTCCCTCCATTAAAACACGAAAAGAAGAAAGAAAGTCACTCCGCATAGAAATACCAGAGAGACACAAACATCAACACAACTGTATTAATTATCTTCTTACTACACAATTTTGAGTGTCTAAGTACTGATGTCTTACAAGAAAGGACACAAATTTATGTAAAACATTTATAATTACGTATAAATGAATAGGTGAAAGACGGACTGCCACGTGGGCACTCACTTCACTTCACCTTTCAAATCTTCTAAGTACAACCTTTTGCGGGCTTTTCTCAAGTTCATACTTCATTAAGTATATATACTAAGGACGAACGGGATAGACGACCACGGAATTCATCTCGTTCGTCCGTTTAATCTGACCGTCATTACCCACCCCCCCGTCTATATGTCGTATGTCGTATATATGTAGTTTTTTCTTCTGTTTCTATCTATAATACCTCATGTATCAATTTTTGATATTTTTGTTCGCTTGAAGAATCGTAAATAGGAAAGTAAATGATAAAAAAAATGGCTGTTGAACTGTGAGATACGTCCAAGACAAAGACGAAGGGGGTGAGGTGACAAATGCATGAGTTTTGGGTTTCCAATTCAATCAAACTAAGTGTTAATGCCTAATGCCCTTCTTCCTCTTTACTCCAATTCCATCCTCTCACTCACTTCCAGTTATAAATTTCTAGCTTCTTTGTTTCTTCGTTATCTTTTTGCTTACGTTTTACTAGCTAGTGCAATTCAACATATGTTCTACTCCAAAACCTATGCATTTTTTTAAAGTTAAAAAATTATATTGAATGAAAATATAACAATTACAGAGTTGGGCCAACAATTTCTTAAAAACAAAATGACCACGTATCACGAATCCAACCTTAACAGTGACGTTTAGAGCTAAGTTCCTACATTTAAACAAAAGCAACATTTAACATAAAGGGCAAATCACAAATCATGTTTCCCTTCTCTCCTCACAACCCTACCAAATTAGGGTAGAATGTTTCGAATCTTCTGTTCGGATACTGTGATGAAGGACGGAGCTCTACAGCCTTTGATGCTTCCAGTGTTCCTCTACAAGCGATCGATGACACTTCCAAACAACACGCTATGGGATTGGGCTACAGTTGAGCCTGGGTTTTACAGTTACCATCATCCTTCTATCTTTAAATTGCTCCTGCTCTATATTTAATTTTTTATTCTCCATAATGAGGCTAGATTAGGGCATATTCTATCTGACCTAGTAGAACAGAGAATTTTCTCTCTAATTCCACTAATCAGACAGATGAGAACCTCCCTTCTGGTATAAGTAGTATTATGAAATCTTTTATTGTTTCTCTCTTGTCAAATCTCCTTAATGATGGAGGCGAAAGAGATGGTATATATATACTTATTATATTTAGGAGTATGGCTTAGCTTTAGAGCCACTCAATAGTTTCTCTGAAAGTTGTACCTGCATTAGATATAAAATTCAATTCCTTAATCCGCTCCTATATAAAACTATGAGAAGGGGCATTTAAAGAATAGATAATCCCTTAATTCTGGCTCTGTCTCAAATAGAACACAATCTGGATTGGTAGAAATGAAGTGCATTCTGTCTGTAGTACTTAACTTGTTTAGCACCGTAAGCCATAGGAGGATAGAGTAACTCGACATGAGTGACTTGTGCTAAATTATAGGAAACCAAATCTGCCTTCTACTATTACAGTTTTGCCTCTTCCTAAATTTTACAGTGTTGAAGGAGTTTGGAGGCAGGTTGAGGCATTAGAAAGTGTCCTCCCTTTCTAGATTTGGTTGATAGTTAGGTGTCAAATATTGTAGCTCCGCTGGAATGTTCCATTGGCCTCTTAGTAGGATAGATTTTACCTTTGCATTGATAGGAACATCAATCTATAGTTAAAGAGCCTGAGGATATCTAATTAGGGATCCTTTAACTGTCTAATTGTCAAACAATAAGTAAGCCTTATCTCCATTCCCGATATTGCATGAGACTATAGGTTCAAGAATAGGTCTAAGCTTCAATAGCTTGGTCAAGGGCCATGAGAAGGAAGGTTTAATAGGAATAATAGACCAAATATTAGAACCTTTTAGAATATAGCTGTGAAACCATCGAATCTAGAGAGATTTCTTTTCCAGAAGGATATTCCAAAGATTCTTGATCAATGCTGCTCTATTAAAGGAGGCAATTGGAATCAAGCGTAATTCCCCTTCTTCTTTCCTTTTGCAAACTTCTTGCCATTTAACCTTAGCAAAATGATTGTTTAAATTAAGATTTCCCACGGGAATCTTCGGAAGAGCTTCTTAATAGATTTGATAACTCCATTAGCTAGAGAAATGTTGGAGGACCAATATATATGTAGCGAATTCAGCACGCATTTAATAAGTTGGAATCTCCCTCCAAAAGAGAGCACTCTATTAGAAACATTCCCAAACTTCTTTATATCTTATCAATCAATGGCAGACATTCCGAAAATTGAATTCTTTTTGTGGTAATGGGAAGGCCCAAATAGGTCAGTGGAGCTTGCTTTCTGTTCATTCATGTTATTAAGGAGATTCAGCTTTCCATTATGTTAGCCCCTGCTGCTAAAATGTACTGACTTTTAATAAAGTTAATCTCCAAACTTGAGAGATCCCTAAATAAAGAAAGGGTTGACATAAGTAGCTCAATAGACTTGCCATGTGTCTTGGAGAAAAGGAATAGATCATCCGCAAAACATAAGTTGATTAGCCCTACCTTCTTGCATTTAGTATGAAATTTAAAGAACTTGCTATTACCCACTTTCTATTGGATTAGCTGACTGAGGACTTTTATGCAAATGATAAATAGATATGGGGAGATAGGATCACCTTGTCTCAAGCCCTTTACACTCCTGAAAGTATCTGTTGGTTTACCGTTAACTAATATGGAGTGAGTAGGAGTGGTTAACCCAATTGACAAACTCTTTAGGGAACCCCAAAAGTCTTAGAATCCGAAGAATGAAGTCATATTCAACATGATCAAAAGCTTTCTTAAAATCCACTTTTATGGTACAATTCAATGGGTTGTTCTTCCTTTAATACCCTTTCATCAACTCCTGAACCATGGAAATATTATCACCAATTCTTTTGCCATGTAAGAAAGCAATCTGGTTATCAGAGATCAATGAATCCAAGACCAACTTCGGCCTATTTGTTAATATTTTGGAGATAATCTTATATAGAAAATTGATGCAAGCAATAGGCCTAAAGTCATCAAAAGTAAAGGAACAAAAGGATTTAGGAATCAAACATATGTGAGTTTTGTTAATCTCCTTAAGTAGAATCCCCCTAGAAAAGAATTCCAGTACTGCTTTTTTAACCATAGGTCTAGTATCTTGCCATGTCTTTTGAAAAAAATAACCATTAAATTCATCAGGATTAGGGGATTTATTCGGATGCATCTGAAACGGCACCTTTTCTATTTCTTTTTCTTCGACTGGTTTAATGAGAGATGTAGCTTGTTCCTGGGAGATCTTTTTATGAATAAAGGATTCAAGAGTGATTGAATTTGCTAGGTTCCGAGACGATCCATATAAATTCTTGAAGTATCTCTCAACTTCCTTAAGAAGTTCTTCTTGATTAGAAACTTCCTCCCCATCTTGTAACTTTAGAGAGCATATTCTGTTTGCATTTTTTCTGGCTAAAACCGAATTAAAAAAGAATTTAGAACACCTTTCACCATCTTTTAGCCAATTAACTTTGGCTCTTTGCTCCATTAAGTTATCATGATCCCTAGCTTTAGAAAGATAAGACATCAATAGAGTCTTCTCAGTATTCAAAAGACTAGAATTGGTAGGGTCTAAGTCAAGTTGATGCTGAACCATTTTCAGTTCCTCCCTAACTTTGGTAACTGCTTACTGAGTGGAGAAAGGTCTTGTTGGACCCTGAAACTTTTCTTGAAAAATTTCGAGCAGTACATGAGAAGTGTGGATATGTTCATGCTTTGCTTTGGTGATTTTAGTAGTGAGAGACTATGAAATGGGAAGAATTATGGTGAAAGTGATGAAGAACAAGTATGTATATATATATATATATATATATATATATATGTATGTTCTATAATTGATGTTCATGATTAATCATGGACTATAATATCTTTATAGATGATATGGAGTTGAAAATGAAGTAGAGAAGATGA
>JAOTAY010000191.1:11077287-11095764 GCA_025629805.1 Erythroxylum baracoense
AGTGAAAGACAATGTGGAATGTGGATAGGAAGTTGTTGATGAATGGAGTAATGTTTTAATCTTTTAGGGTTAATGATAAAAGATAGATTTTGATGTATTTGTTAATGATATTATGTTGAAATGAGCTTGGAAATGAAGTAGAAGAGGTGGTTTAGGGTTAAGATAGGTTATATTTGAAAGATGGGGAGTATATAGATGAAGAATGTCAAAAAATGTCTTCGAAATGAGTTTCTAGAAAAGGTCGCAGCGGCTAACTTCTGACTTCGCCGCTGCGAGCTCCAACAACTTCGCCGCGGTGTACTTCTGTTTTCGCCTCTGCGAAATCCATTTTTCTGCATAGATATGTTTTGGTATTTTGGGCATAACTTTTTGTGTGGTTGTCTAAATGAAGTGATTTTTAATTTTGAGTAAACTAGAGACTTAGGGCTACGAGTTTTATGAAGAAATGAAGTTTGAATTCAGTCTCAAAGTTGTCAAATTTTGGAAGGAAGTTAAGTATAGAATATTGTTTTAGTATAAGGACAGTCCCAACATGTTTGGAGTATAACTTTCGAATTACTTAACCAACTTGAATAATTTTGGTGTCATTAGAAACTTGCTATAAATGGGGAAATTTGTATAGAAATGGGAAAGTGGACCCAAAAGTTTAGTTTTGAAAGGATTATAGTTCAGTTTTAGCTTCTTGATTTCTGAAGTCTTATGAATTTCCTTTGAATGTTGTTTGAATAAGAACTTGGTTTATTATAGGAAACCAAGCAAGCTCGATCCGAGAGCAAGAGGAAAGACAACATTGAACTTGGATTGTCAAGAAAAATTAGGTGGGTGATCTGTTTATAGTTATTGTGTGATTAGACAAATTCTTGCCTATATATGTGTATATACAACTTGCTTGATAGTGAATTATGTAATTGTTGAAAATGCGTGGGATTTATGAATCTTGACCAAGTTATGCCATTGAAACATGTCATGGCATTTTGTTCGAATGAAAAGATAGAAAAGCATGAAAATATGAGCATATGATCAAATGAATATGTGCTCTTGTTTGGGCGAGAGTGGAACCATTCTGTTCGTTACGTGCACGTTAACAAGAGCCTTCTCCCGGCTGCTCGTTTGTGGCAAATGAGCTCCGAAAAAGGACTCATTCTGTTCATGGTGCAAACTTTGATTTCTCCATTCTAATTCCATAGAACCCTCGAGCCATTTGTTTATGCATTGCATCTTTGAACTGTCAAGTATGATGCATTTGGATGTTATGTGTTATGCATTAACCTGCTTAGTTTAGTTCTTGAACTTTATTGGTCAATGATCAAATTGCTAAAATAGATTTGAGAATACTTGAATTGCTAAGTACATATACATATATCTGCTTGAATTTGTGCTAGTTATCGATGGCTATAAATATATTAGCCACTAAGCCGTGTAGCTCAACCCATTATTTTCCCTCTTCAGGTGTGGAAAAAGACGATAGTTGATCCTTGCAAGGCATCGAAAACTCCACGATAGTTAGAGAATTTTGTACTACGTTAGCAACTATTTTCGATAGTTTTACAGGCATATCAACATTGAGCATCACTTGTATTTTGTATTAAGCTTTGATATGTATTATGTTTTGTAAGTAAAGTTTGTTCGAACTTTTTGGATTAGTAATGAAATGAAGAATTGAAATTTCGTGTGTATGATTATATTTAGCTTGTGATTAAGTTTTGATGGTCAGATTTGAATGTATGTGTTCGTCTTGAATACTTGAACACTTGAGTTTGGATTTTGAATTCTGAGGGTTTCATTGTGGCGAACCTTTTCGAAGGCGACTTCGCCGCGGCGAAGTATGGCTTCCATCGTGGCGAACTTTACCCGAAGGGTCCATAGAGATAACTTCATGGGTTCGCCGTGGGCGAACTCTCCTTTGCTGCCACGCTAAGATTTATTATGATTGCAATACTTTGCACCTTTCTTTCACACCACCCTCATGCAGCGGTCCCGAATGGTCACCATAGGGTTTCTTCTTGAGACCCAGGCTAAATATCTTTTGGTATTCGAATCGATAGTTAGGCTCCAAAAACGGGGTCCAGCAAGTGGTGGATGAGGCAATGATAGATTATTTAGCATTTTTCCATGATATTGCTCCTTCGGCAAGAAAGAACAAATAACCATAAGTTGACTTTCTTTTGTTAATGCATCCAACAAAATTTGAATATAAGTATCCAATCCCTTCCAAGTGATTAGATCTTCTACATATGAGCATGTAATTCTTTGTGCCTTGAAGATATCTTAAAACTTTCTTTGCAGCTTTCCAATGACCAATTCCAGGGTTACTTTGATACCTGCCTAGTATTTCAACTACAAAAATAATATTCGGTCTTGTATAGGTTCGGGCATACATTAGACTTCCCACACCAGAAGCATAAGAAATTGATTCCATTTGCTTTGGCTCTATATCATTTTATGGACATTGCGTAAGACTAAATTTACCTCATTTTTTAACCGTAACAGTTCTAGAAGAACATTTATGCATATTAATCTCTCTAGAATTTTTCAATATAGGCTTTTTAAGACAATTCCAATAGTCCTTGCGATCTATCATGGAATATTTCAATTCTTATCAAATAGGATGTCTCTCTCATATCTTTCATTTCAAAATTCTTTGAAAGATAATTTTTTGTCTCATGTAACATACCTAAATCATTAGTCGTAAGTAAGATATCGTCAATATATAGAACTAAAAATAAAATTTTGCTCCCACTGATCTTTCAGTATATACAACGATCAACAATATTTTCTTCCAAAATGAAAGAGGTGATGGTATCATTAAACTTAATATACCATTGCTTAGAAGCCTGTTTGAGTCCATAAATTGATTTCTTAAGTTTACACACCATATGACCTTTTCCTTCAATTGAAAAACCTTTAGATTGATCCATATAAACTTCCTCTTCAAGATTTCCATTCAAAAAGGCTATTTTCACATCCATTTGGTGTAACTTTGAATCAAAATGAGCTACCAGAGCCATAATAATACGCAATGAGTCTTTCTTTAAGACAGGTGAAAATGTCTCTTTATAATACCATCCTTTTGAGTATACCTTTAGCAACAACTCTAGCCTTACATCGTTTGATATTGCCATTCGAGTCAAGTTTGGTCTTGAAAACCCATTTAGACCTAATTTGTTTGAAACCTTTTGGCAATTCAATAATATCCCAGACTTTGTTATCATTCATGGATTTTAACTCTTCCCTTATAGCGTCAATCCATTTTTCTGACTTAGCATATTCTATGGCTTGTGAAAATGAAATCAAATAGTTAGTAATGCCAATATAAAGATCTAATTCTTGGAAATAAACTTCATAGTCATTTGAAATAACTGATTTCGTTGTTCTTTGAGATCTTCTCAAAGGTATTTCTTATGACTCATTTGCTTCAGATCTGTGTGAGTTAGTTTCTTCAAGGATATTTCATCATTCAAATGTTGTTTATTGTTGTCAATACATTTTTCAACTATTGGAACAAAAATAGATGAAGGAACACTTACAGATAAAGGAACATTTATCTTTACTTCCTTTATGTCCATAGTTTATTGTTCCTCACTCCCACTAACTTCACCATTTTCAATAAATTTTGCATTACCGGTTTCCTATTTTCTTGGACTATGGTTTGGACAATAAGATATATACCTTTTAGATTTCTCTGGATACTCAATAAAGTAACCACTAACAGTTCGAGAATCTAACTTTCTTTCATGTGGATTATAAACTCTTGCTTCTACTGGGCAACCCAAAACATGTAGGTGCCTTAAACTAGGTTTCCTATTTGTCCATAACTCAAAAGGAGTTTTAGGAATTGCCTTACTAGGAACCTATTCAGCAATTACATGGCTGTTTTTAGCATATACATCCATAAGAATGTGGGTAATGATGAATTACTCATCACGCTTCTAACCATATCCATCAAAGTTCTATTACGACTTTCTACCAAACCATTTTATTGAGGCGTGTATGGAATAGTATATTATGCACATATGCCATATCTTTCAAAAAGTTTAGCAAATAGACCTGGACATTGTCCTGTTTCATCATATTTTTCATAATATTCACCACCTTTATCAGATCTTATGGTTTTCACTTTCTTGTCTAATTGCCTTTCAACCTCATTAATGTGTACTTCTAAAGCATTCACTGCTTGAGATTTTTCTTTAAGCAAATAGACATATCCATAACGTGAAAATCATCAATAAAGGTGATAAAATATTTTTATCCACCAAAAGATGAAGTATCAAAAGGTTCACATATATCAGTGTGTATAATTTCAAGAAGCTAAGTGTTTCTTGTGACTCCTTTCTTGTTATGTCTGGTTTGCTTTCCTTTAATGCAATCCACACACAAACCAAGATCAATAAAATCTAGATTCTGTAGAATCCCATTCTTTACTAATATTTCTAATCTTTCTTTGGATACATGACCCAATTGTTTATGCCATAAAAAGGTAAATTTCATTAAGCACACTACGCTTAATTCGAATACTTTGATGCACAGTAAATAAGGATTCAGAAAATTGATGATCAAGTTTCAATTTATATAAACCATCAACAAGACTACTAAAATCAGTAAGTCTAGAATTGTTATATAAATTGAAACAACCATGTCCGGTAGTAAAATTAATACCATAATCATCTAAATATGGTTCCTAGAAATTAAAGGGACAGAAAGAGTCTTTAATATGTCTAAATAATAAACAGTATTTAAGACCAAATGATAAGTCCCTATGCCTTCAATTCGAGCCTTGTTTTGATTTCCCATATACTAGAAATTCTCAATTTGGCTAGTGGTTTGGATCGTAAGGAATCCTTGCATTGTATTGGATACATGAGTAGTAGCTCTAGAATCAAGCCACCAATTATTATGAGGAACATCAATTAAATTAGATTCGAAATAACAAAAGTCTTAGATATACCTTTCTTTTCGAACCATGCCTTATGTTTAAGGCAATCTTTCTGATAGTGTCATTCTTTCTTACAGAACCGATACCTATCATTATTTTTTTCCTTCTTTTCAACCTGAGAAGCTTTAGCAGGCCTTTTCTTTTTCTTAAAACTTTTGGCTTATACCTTTTATTCTTTACTAGCTCCTTGAAATGTGAGGTTGACTGAATGACTTCCCTTGTTCTTTAGTCTATTTTCCTCTCAAATAAGCTTGCCATCCAATTCATTAACATCCCACTTTTCCTTAATAGTGTTATAGTTAATTTGAAAAGCACCATATTCAGAAGGCAGTGAGTTCAAAATAAACTGAACCAGAAAGGAGTCATCTACAACCATACCTAATTTCTTCAATCTTGTTGCAATATTAGTCATCTCAATGGTATGTTCTTGCATACTCCGTGACTCATCAAACTTCATAGTCGTGAGTTGTTCCGTTAGTGTACTAGCAAGTGACTTATCTGCAAAACGAAAGAGTTCTTCCACAAACTTTACGTATTCCTTTGCATTTTCTGCTTATGGAATAATAGTCTTGATGTTATTTGCTATAGTCATTCACATAAACATGAGACTCAATCTGTTAGACCGTATCCAAGCTTTATATTTAGACTCTTCTTCACTGCTTAAATCAATAAAAGTAGTGGGTTGTTCTTCCAAAAGTGCCAAGTCAAGATCCAACACACCTAAGTGGAAATTGACTTGTTCATTCCATTCAAAGAAGCTTGCGAATGAAGTGAAATTGCTGCAAATAAAACATAGATACTCATAATTAGTTCTACAATAGATTCAAATCAAACTTCAAAGTATATTATAGAACACCTTTGGGTATATACTACAACACACAATTAGAAATAAATGTCACTTTTCATCATTATCAAGAAATTAAAATTCTAAACCAAACACAATGTCATCTTTGGATAAACAAAATATTTTGACTTAAGAAATTTAATTCCTTCACTCATGCTCACTGATCATAGAAAAAATGATTTTCCTTTGGGCAAATCCTAAAGTTCTAATAATCAATGAACATCATTTATTCATCAGTTTGCCTAATTGGCATTTTATGAGTGTCATGAAGAAATGACTATTTTATGCATGATATCTTCATCATTTATTTTGATAAAATCAGTTTGGTCACTTTGGTGATTACAAACTAATTTTAATCAAACCGTCAAATATAAAAACTAATAATATATATTCATAAGATGAAAACATAATTCCATAAGTTATTTTAGATTAACAACTTTGCAAAAACCACACACTTTGGAAAAAACCAAGTTCATACAATGACTTTGGATTAATGCTTTGGCAAAAACAAAATTCATATGACAAATACCAATTCGAAAGCGTTTTACGCTGAAAAGAACGACATTCAAAACATGGCTTTTACACGAGAGAGGCTATTGTTTTTGCTTCATACTTTTATCCGTATATTGATACAGCACCTTAAATGCATATAAGAACAGAAGACAACATAGTGACATGCATTAAATGCATATAAGACAAAAACGACACATAATAAATGCTAGAATATGGGAATCCTACATTGTGAAAGAAACACGGTTTTTTCATTCTGTTACAAGTGCGAAGATTTCAACCAAGTAAAATTTCATAAGCAAAACATAGGTGGAAATTAGTAGACAAATTCTTCAACACTCATTATTCACGATTTGTTATGGAAAAATTATAGATTTCTAAACCATAATCTGAAATCACATGTAAGGTGAAATTGATTTTTTCTATATTATAAAGGATCTTGAATCAATAATTTTCTCATACCTAGATTCGATGAAGAAGGTGTGATACCTTATATGCGTAGAAAATAAAATTATTTTCTTTCCCCTTCTCCCTTTCTTTTCTCTATACGCTCCTTCCAGACAGATGTTTGAAGTTGTTTTTAAAACGTATATAATATTATAAAGAGAGGACCAATTTTATGTGTATGATAAGTCCACCAAATATTAATATGTCATTAATTAACGGATGAGATTTTTTTATATTAATAATTTTGCTAATAATATCGAATTGAGTGGTTATATCTGAATGTGAAGTTACTAGCCTCAATCCCTAAATTTTAAGGTCATTTGGAAAATTGTCTTACGGCAACTTCCAAACATCAAGCATTTGTCTCCAGATAAAGCTGGTGAAGTGGCAATTGGAAAAAAAAAACAAAGCACACAAGTAGGGTACACTTTGAGTATTGATAAGATGAAGAAGAAGCTTGAATTGAACAAGAACCTCAAACTTCACCTGAAGAGAGTCAGCGACACTAGGAGAGGCATCAGTTGACTTTGATCCGCGTCATAGGTGGCACAATTATAGGCATTTACTGTCTGTTACGTTTTATCCCCAAAATATCTTCTTGGATTTTGTCTAGATGGTTAGAGATTTCCCAGTAATCAAAACTTAACTTATGGGCCCAGTTTTATCATAAGCGAGAGATCAGTTATGATATAATTGTTTGGTAACCGGAAAGCTCAGAACAATGGTTCAAAGAGCAGATGAGCACTGGCATGGAATCAGGGATACCGTCGAGTGGAACTTGAAGTGGACTCAGCAGCAGTGATCAACATCCTTTCTTCAGCAGACAACCGAGCTCAGACCCACAACTCTATCATCCTGGTCATAGACAAGCTGTTCCATCGGAACTGAACTATTATTCATCGACATGTTTATCGAGAGAGCAACAAATGCCCTGACTGACTGGCGCACTACGCTGAACATGTAGATGTTGGGGTCACCTATTTTGACACTACACCTATAAGGTGCCACCATTTCCTCACAGAGGATAGATCGGGAATTTGTTTCCCTAGACTCATTATGTAATTTACAGTTTTATTTTTCCTTAAAAAAAAAGAGCAGATAAGCACTGAGGAACTTGAACTTGCAGAGTCCATTCTTGAGTCAATTGGCAGTAAAAATGACTCCAAAATGAAATTCATTGTTTGTTAATGCACCTGACAATAGACTATTATCTCCGACTCCCTAGAAGTAGATGTGTCAAAATGCATGTTTCTCATATACACACTTGTCGGTGTTATTTCAGGACCCATCTAAACACGTGTTTCATCTTGTTACTAACAAACTCAACTTTGGAGCTATGAACATGTGGCCTCCTGGAAGAACCACCCTCCACGTTGAAATGCGAATGAATTTAAGTGGCTTAACTCGTCTTATTGTCAACATTTCTTTGAACAGGCTTTTCAAATCTGAAGTATGTATCAGTATGTCAAAACAACAGACGCTGCTTAAAGCTTGCTCAAAATGAGCTTGTTTTTTGACAATGAAACTCATCACTGCCAACTAAACTCTATGTTGACAATAATTAGTCCTCATAAAGCTAAAACTTAAAAAGAAAATTATTATCAGATATTGATGAAACCTTAAACACCATACTCTTTGATAATTTGGATTCATGCAAGTTAAAAAGTAAGCGAAGTGTCATAAGCATTCGCTATTTACCAAGTTTCTGTTTTACCAGGTTACATGAGCATCCAATGTATCATCAACCCTTTAACTTGTTTCCCTAGTAAATCAACTACCCACAATAACAACTGCCTTAAATTTCATTCTTGGAACATAATCAGTCGATTGTTTTTAACAATTCATTTATTCTATAACGCCTTATCAATCCTCCCAAAGGAAAAACGGAAGTCATAGTTCGTCAGTTCAGATCAGAGCTAGTATTATCCCTGCCATTTGCTATCTGAATTTGCAACTGGAGTATGTACAACAGACGTGAAGCATTAGTATCAGCAAAAGAATCATAACCATCATTGGTGTGAATACCTTGACGCTATTCTCGAGTTCAAAAGGAGTGATCCTGCCACATGAGTGACCAACCCTCGCCATCGAAAGATACCAGTACGTCCATTCTCTAATCAAGTGTGACTAAAGCTCCTTGACCAGGCAGCTCAGAAGGCCGAAGGACAATCCAATCACTTTAAGAAGGGTAGAAGCACAAACTTTGAGATATTTCTCATCCTTAGAACGCCTCAACAGTTTCAAAATTATCACTCATTATCACCATATTCATCTTGAGACTAATCACCACCTCAAATATCTCATCTTCACTCGTAGATGAACAATCGCCAGAGAAGAAGACATGCATACTATTCCTCAATTCGATCCAACTGCATCCAGGAATCTTTTTCAGCCGTTTTTCTCTCATTGATGCCAACAGATTTACTGTCCTATCCCACAATTCAGCTTCTCCATATATATTTAGAAGTTGAATATAATTGCTGCTCCTGCTTGGTTCTAGCTTTAATAGCTTACCACCTGCCAGTTCCCCAAGCTCCAGATCACGATGCACTCTACTGGAACACAGCAAAGATAACCAAATACTGCTGTCTGGTTCAAAAGGCATCTTTTCTACAAAGCTGTAGGCATCATCCAGGCGTCCTGCGCGGCCCAAGAGATCAACAACATTTGCATAATGCTCCATCCTTGGCTCAATCCCGTAATCTGTTATCATTGATTGAAACAGGAATAGGCCTTCTTCAACAAAACCAGAGTGATTACAAGATGAGAGCAGAGAAATGAATGTAACATCATCAGGTCGGATTCCACAACTTTTCATCTCCTCAAATTTTCTCATTGCTTTCAAGCACTCCCCATGAGATCCATGACCAGCAATTATCGAATTCCATGTTACCAAGTCTTTCTTTGCCATAGTTTGAAATATACGTTGTGCATACCTCATGAACCCACATTTGAGGTACATATCTATTAATTTGTTCTCCGTTTGAAGATCTAGAGAAATCCTCAGCCTTGTCAGGTAAGCGTGCACAGCCTTCCCTTTAATCAATGCTGCTACTGATGAAATGGCAACAAGGATGGTGGTAATGGAGACAGAGTCTGGATGTAGACCATGCTCCATAATCTGAGAGAAAAGACTAATGGACAGTTCTGGGAGGCCATTTCGGCAATGGCAAGAAATGATAGAATTCCAGGCGACAAGATTCTTATATGGCATGTCAGAAAATACATTTTGAGCATTCTCCTGGAAACCACTTTTGGAGTACATGTCTATCAATGAACTTGAAACAAAAACATCCAAGTTCAACCCAGATTTAATAACAAATCCATGTATTATGCAGCCCAAATCTACATTTTCCATTCCTGTAAATGAGCTAATCATGCTTGCAATAATACTTGAATCTGGTTTCAGTCCGTCAGCCTCCATTTCTTTGAAAAAATGTATAGCCTCCTCATATTTCCCATTTTGGCAAAAACCAGATATGATGGAGCCCCATGCAACCACATCTCTGTCCTCCATTGTATTGAAAATTGAAATAGCTTCATCAATACTACCATTTTTGGAGTACATGATCAGCAACGCAGTAACTGCAGCAATATCAATTGGAACAGGTCTCTTGACCAAGTCCGTGTGAATCAATCTCCCAAAATCATATAGTCCAACCCCACTGCAACAAGGCAAAATATTTGACAGTGTGAAAGAATCAGGGAGAATTTCGCATGATCTCATGTGTTTGTAAATTTTAAAGGCGTCACAAACAAGTCCATTATAAACATAGGCTGAAACCATTGCGTTCCATGAACCAATTTCTTTGTCAGATGCTTGATGGAAAACTTTTTCAGCATCTTCAACCAAAGTGCACCTGCCATACATCGACAAAAGAGAATTACCGACAAAAGGGTCGTTTTCAAAGCCCATCTTCACGACATCAGAATGAACCTGCTGGCCAAGAGCCAAAAGTTCACCTTGACAACAGGCAATCAAAGTACTGCTAAAAGATCCTGATACAAGTTTGACATTCTCATTCTTAGCCCAGATATACAACTCCAAGCTATGTTCCCATAAAGAAATCTCACAAAAGCCTCGAATCATAATATTCCATGCGACAACGTTGTTCTTCTGTTTCAACTTCACAAAGAAACGCCAAGCATCCATTGGTCTTCCGCTATCAAAGTACATGCTAATGACCGCAGTCTCCAAGAATGGGTCAACTGAAGGCATATTTCTAACAATAAATCCATGAATCTGTATCCCTTCCAAAATCGAATCACATTCACCAAGCAGAGTACACAAAGAGTAAGCGTCAGGCCTAACACCTAATGACTGCATTCGACGGAACTCAAGAATACCTTGTCTAATGTGACCAAAACGAAAGAACCCACCAATAATGGAATTCCAAACAGTGACATCATGGAGGGAAACATGACACGCAGGAAATTTATCAAACAAGTTGACTGCGTCACTAAGAGACCCACATTTGACATACATATTGATAAGCGAAGAGGTGATGAAAGGATCGGAGTACAAACCATAGGTGAGGAGTGTGGAATGGAGGGCTTTGCCATAGTGGATAATAGAGAGAGAAGCGCAGGCCTTGAGTAGAGATGGGTAGGTGAAGTTGGTGGCGGCTTGAGGATTCCTAGAATACAGGTATAGAGCTTCTAAATATTGTCCTTCGCGAACACAAGCTTTGATCTTATGATTGGAAAAAGAACAAGAAGAAGAAGAAGAAAATGTTCTTGTCCAGGGCCTCGAGCGTTTAGGATAACTCAAGTGTCGCATCGCCCGCGCCCACTAAATGAGAGTACGCTAGCTTTGTTACATATTAACTTATACATGTGTTCTTAATTTATTTTATCATGTTTATAATCATTTTAAACTAATTACAATGTAACTCTTAACATAATAAAAACTTCAAATATATTAAATTGATTAATTATGACGATAACGAAGTTCTTTAATATGTAAAAAAGATTATTGAAAGAATTTTAAATATACCGTCAATGCATTTGCATAGGCTGGTTGTTCACACACCTACACACATCAATCGTGTGTTTTATTAAAACTGATTTAATAAATATTGCTCTCAATTCAAAAGGATAAATAATAGTTTAGTGAGAGTCTAAAATAAGCAGGATGGGAGAGGAGGCTACATAATAATTTACTTGTACGGTGGATTGGAGCATTTACTCCCTCGGCCTCAACCCAGCCCCGTCCAATCTAAGGATAGCAACCCTTCATTCATAACCAAAATTGTTGACCACTTGAAAATTGCTGAATGCCTGATTTTCTAATTCTGCAAGCAATTCTGTATACACTGTCTCATCTCACAACCTTCCTCTTTTCTGACAATCCTCTTCGCTTCTCATCCATCTTCCGCTTCTTTGATTGCCTTTGAAATGATTTCCCAACCAAAGATGGTTGTTGCTTCAATGCAAAACTCTTGGCAACGTGCCCCAAGTGAAGTTTCTTCACCATAAAAATTCTTTTTAGCTCTCCCCTGTGCGCTGTGTATGCGCGGACCCATGAACAAAATGCAGTCTGTGCCAGCTTATTCATCTTTGGCTACAAATAGTATAGTAGATCAATATGTAAGTACATGAATAACCAAAAAAAGTTAGCAATCAGCAAATTCACTACTAAAATGTAACCATATTAAATGTGCAGCTCATATATAAGAGATAACACCTAACGCCCACCATAACATAAAGAAGTTTAAATGACACATGGGCACGTGCCTGACAACCATAATGTATTAAAGTCTCACCTCAGCCATACATGAATCAAGGGCTTTCTGCAGAGACAGAAGCCAAGGATGTAACTCTAAGGCGGCAAACTTTCTGCCTCCCTGCACCTGACCATTAAGTGTAAGAGAATTCAACACCTTGAGGATTGGATACTCTGAGAGTGATACACCATGCTTCTCTAGTTCTCGAAGATAATCTACTTCAATAGGTTGCAGAAATAACAACGAATCTCCTTTCTCGCCCAGTCGAGCTGTTCTACCAACCCTGCATCATGAACTCTTCATGTTTAATTATGTTCCAAAAGATTCTCCATTTCGTCTTACAAAAATATTCATTGATCTGCCATAAAAAACATGCAAGAAGTCCTCAACAGACCTGTGAACATACTCTGTAGCCTCTCCTGGAGAATCATACTGTATAATACACCTAACTTTTGGGAAATCCAAACCTCTAGCAGCAATATCTGTGGACAAAAGAAGAGCATTCTTCTCAGTTTTGAAGGCTTGAAATGTGGTTTTCCTGTCCTCCTGTTTCATGTTTCCATGCAACCGAAAATTTTTGGTTCTCAAGAACATATCTTTTAGTTCTGTTTCTGAATGAGGGGAAGATGTCCAGCGAAAGTTACTCATCAAATAATAGTGAAAATCCACTGCATCACACGTTGAAAAGAATACCACAACCTGTAACACAAAAAGTGGGTGAAGTTGACTGGCAGAGGAGGGATAAGCAGATAATTAACACGAGAAATTAAAAATAAAACGAGTCGAGAATGAAATAATCTCAAGAACATATGTGAAAACAACAATCAAATAGGTAGCAACTACATACATGAAAGATAATTTTACCTTTTGGGTAATTTTACCTTTTGGGAAGTTACTCTCTCAAAAAGATGCTTTAGGATTGAAAGGAGAACCGCAAGTCGTGAACCACAGGGTACTGCATTATATTCTTATCAGGAATTCCATACAAAAATAGGATCTATAATAGGTATGCAAGAATGAGGTTCTATCTTCATCTACCTTTGACATATTGTTGAACCAACTGAGCTGGAAGTTTATAATCTCCAGCTGAAACAATTGTTGCTTTGCTAGAATGTTCCAGTTCATCATCGATATCAGATTGGATAGATCCAATACATTCAACTGACGGATCTACTTCTACCTTCTTATCATCAAGTCCAATCATGACTGGATTCTCCAAACTAATTTTAGCAAGATGATTCACTTTTTCATTTAATGTAGCGGACAGTAACAAATTCTGCCTCCGGGAATTAGAGAAATAAGTAACTTGATCTTCCTTGCCAAGAATTCCAACTTTCCTAGAGCCCAAAAATTCTAGAATCTCCTCTATTTCCTTGCCAAATCCCAATTCCAAAATTCTGCCAAAGTGATCAGCCAGAATAAATTCAGGACAATACAAAAACACAGCATGCATAACAAAGTGATGAAGATTATATTGTAACCTCTACCTATCTGCTTCATCAAAGATTATCCATTGCAGATTTCGGTGCATGAATGATGAAGTGTTCTTTAAGTGATCCAAAAGGCGCCCAGGGGTCGCAACAAGAATTGATATCCCTAATGAAAACAATATGTAAAGTCAGTCAACAGATAGAGAAGGCGGAATAAACCAAACTCGTTGACTCAACACTAATTATACATCATATACAATTACACAAACTAGATGCTTTGAGAATCAAAGTTTTTGTAAAATAGTCTACCAGAGTCTCAGTAAGAAAGGCAAGTACCACAAATGAAATCAAAATTCTCTACCTCTGCGCAGCCTAGCTTTCTCTTTCGATCTATTTTCACCACCCATAACATAGCCTGGGACAATCCAATGAAAGCGGTGCAATAACTTTTGCAGAATCTCGTAAACCTGCAAGCACAATTCACGGGTTGGCACGAGGACCAACGCTATGGCCAACACCAGTTTAAGTTGAAGTAAGCCTATAAAGATATAAAATTAAAAATTGTGGAGCAAATTAAAAACTTAAGAACGGATTCATACCAAAAGAACCATGAGAGCGATCGATTTTAGGAGAGTAAGACTGCAAGAGATGGATAATAGGAGCTAAATAGGCCACAGTTTTTCCAGTGCCAGTAGCCGCATTAACAAGCCTGTATGTTACAAATCCATCTCTCTTAAGGAAAAAAAAATAAAAGAGTAATTAAAAAATTAGGGAAACGAAGAAAGCATACACATGACGACCGGAAAGAATAACGGGAATAGCTTGAGCCTGAACCAATGTTGGCGCTTCAAAGCCCATCCGCTCTGAGAAGACGTGTTTTAACAGATTAAACAACAGTATGAATTTGACGAAGAGAAGAAGAAGAAGAAGAAGAGAGTGAGAGTAGGAAACCTAGAAGCTGTTGACAGAGAGTGGGATGAAGACCCAGACTTGAGAAGCTGCATGACGCGAATAACTCTGTATTTTTATTTCTCCCTTTTTCTTCTTCTTCTCCAATTTTCTTCTTCTTCATCATCATCATCTTCTTCTTCTTCTCCTTCCTCCCTGGAATATAGAACTAGAATACTCCTCTTCCTCTAAGCTAGGGACTAATCGGTGCCTGTTTACGGCTTTTTGAATGGACAGGGCTTTTGTAAAATAAAGAACACGTCAAGGGCACATAAGTCATTTCCATTGACACCTCTTAGACATTTCTTAGGGATGTTAACTTGGACCATGGTGACCCGTGGCTCGGCGGCCCACGGGCTGATCGACCCATGGTTTGCCGATAGGCTTGTTGGACTATAGGAAAGTAGAGCCAGCCTGGCTCGTCATGTATTTTTTAAAATAAAAATGTTCAAAATGACATCGTTTTAAAAATAACCGACGAGCTACGGGCTAGGGCAAAACAGTTTGCTTGTGGGCAAGTCAATTCGACCCGTGGCTCAATCAACGCAGGTTAAAAGCAAGCCGAGCCACTTTTGACATACTTAATGTTTTTTTATAGCAAACGGACAATAGTTGACTGAGATTTATATGTAACAAATAACAATATTATTCATATTTCTGATATAATTTTAGAATGTACATTAAGTGTATATATTCTGTGAGACAATAAAACATATACATATTTCATTCCTCTAATAAGTTTTTACATAGTATCGAAGCTTTCTTGACCAACGTCGTAGATCCCAACTTTGGCTCGTCAGCTACTAGCCATAATGTCACACAACCTTTTACTCCTTTTCTTGATTTTTCCATTTTAAACAAAAACCTTGAACTTCAACCTTCCCATTAGGCTTGACAGGTAGAATTTCATCAACTGACGAGTACAAGTACTTGCAGCCATAAGAGTGCTTGAACTTGAACACTTCATCACCATTATACCTCCTCAAATTTTTAGTGCAAATGCAAATCAAGCCAGTGACCACACAGACTACAAAACCTGACACAGAACAAATCAGCTACTACTATGTTGGTTGCTCTCAAACATTGGAGAAGAAGTGATCGGTCAGGTAAATCATTCCATCTTCTCCCACCAAGTATGCAAATTTTGGAAAATCTTTATGCTCAAACCTCCATGGTTAGAGTCCTGCATCTCAAACATCAACTCTCAACAATTAAAAAAGGATCACACACTATCCGAATACATGCAAAAAGTTAAAACTATAGGAGACCCACTTCAAGTTGCAGGACATGTCATCATAGAATATGAACTAATATTAAGTGCTCTCAATGGTGTTGGTCATGAATATGATCCTGTTGTGGTTTATCTAACACACTCCATGAAAACCTCAACTCTACAAGAAGTACAATACTCTCTCATGATGCATAAAACAAGAATAGAATAGTTAAATATAATTACCCAGATAGACATCTTATCACCTATTGCCAACTATGCAACCTTTAACAACAATAATCAATATCATAACAATCAAGGTGGAAGGAGTAGCTTTAAAGGAAGAGGAGGTCATGGAAGAGGAGGCTGATGGAATGGAAATCGAATATTTTGTCAGCTATGCTACAAACCTGGCCATGAGGCACTCATGGAGATCTAACTGCAATGGAAAATCTACACAAAACAATCCACAAGGCTATCTTCAATCCTATTTGGCCTTAAATTAGAAAGGTAATCCCTCTTATGAAATACTTAGTGACAATACATGGTTTGTAGATAGTGGAGCTACAAATCATGTAACAGCAGACCTCAACAACATTTCAATCAGTTCAGAATATGGTGGCAAAGATCAACTCACTGTTGGACATGGTACTTCTCTTCCTATTGCTAATGTGGGTTCATCTCATATTCACTTCCAAGATAGCATTCATACACCTCTTGCATTGAAACAAATTCTATATGTTCCAAACATAACCAAAAACCTGTTGAGCATATCTAAACTCACTAAAGATAACAAAATTACTGTTGAGTTTACTAATGTTGATTGTTTGTTTAAAGACAAGGCAACAAGAAAGGTTCTACTCAAGGGAGTACTTCGGGATGGCCTATATAGTCTGGAAGCCACCAAGCCACAAAACCAAATCAGGCCAGTCAAACAATCACATTCTACTCCTAGTTCTAATGTTTTCTGTTCTCAACATTACACAAATTTTTTTTCTTCAAACAAAAGTCATTGTGAGGCAAATTTAGCACAAAAGAATGCAAATTTTTGGCATGCCAAACTAGGACATTCTTGTAACAAAATATTGAAACAAATTTTGAGTTCAATGAAGTTCAACATAAACCCAAACAACTTGTCCTTTTGTGATGCGTGTAAACAAGGAAAATTGCATAAGTTACCATTTCAAGCATATGACATCACAACCTAAAATCCATTAGATATCATTTATTCTAACATTTGGGGACCCTCTCTATATCTCTCAACAGAAGGACACAAATATTATCTCATTTTTGTTGATGCTTGCACTAGGTTTACATGGTTTTATCCCCTAAAGCAAAAACCAGACACATTATCTATTTTCATTAAATTCAAAACCAATATTGAACTTCAGTTAAACAGAAAAATCAAAGCCTTTCACACTAACATAGGAGGGGAATTTAAAGCCCTATTACCTTACCTTATACAATATGGTATACAACCACGTTTGAGTTGTTCTTATACTCACCAACAAAATGGTATTTCCGAAAGAAAACATATACATATCACTAAAACAAGCCTAGCTCTCTTATCCCATGCTTATATGCCTCTTTCCTATTGGCTTGAAGCCTTTTCTATACCTACATTTCTCATTAATAATCTTCCATCTTTAAGACTCAACAACATCTCACCATTTGAGAAGCTGTACAACAAACCACCAAATTATCTCTACCTCAAAACCTTTAGCTGCAGTTGTTTTCCTTATCTTAGATACTATTCTCATCGTAAATTTGATTTCCACACCATAAAATGTGTTTTTCTTGGATATAGTTCAATGCACAAAGGCTATAAATACCTAAACAATTAAGGTACGATTTTCATATCTCGCCATATAGAATTCAATGAAGAAGAGTTTCCATTTCCTCTCAACTTTTTCCTTCACACTTAAGTAAAAATGCAGCTTCACCAAGTCTTCCTATATCCACTCTATCTTTAACCTCATTCTATCCAAAGGCAATATCAGATCACTCCTCAACAGCAGAACACTCTTAATCGCCAGAGTCCTCTGTTAATCGACAGGTAAGCTCCCCAACTGTTATATCCCACCTCCTAAAATTGTTAAGAGATTAAACTATTAGATTGAATCACATGAGTTATTTCATTTAAGAATTTACAATGTGCATTTCATTCACATGCATAATATTCATATACACATATGAATCATAATTTAGAAAACATTGCTAGATAGTATATGCACTCAATTTACATATTCCGGGGTATGGAATGAAAATGAATGTGATATGAATGTGCATTTCTAATGTTTTGCATTTTGATTTACCAATAACATAAATTGATGGATTCTAATTAGTGAATTAGGAATTTATTGTTACTATTGAGTAATTGATGAGGTGATATGTGCATCTAGTCTAAGAAAAATGTTAAAGAGCAAGAC
>JAOTAY010000191.1:11095864-11109285 GCA_025629805.1 Erythroxylum baracoense
CGTTCTTTTGTTTCTAACATTATTATTATTTGATTGTCATCAAAATTAGTCATCGTAAAGTCCTCTTGACTTAACATCTGATATGAAAAAGTTTTAATATTCTTAACCTCGATAATACCACAAGTGCACGGGTCATTCGTATAGTACCTAAGGTGTCGATCCATGAGGAGGAATAATCTAATCCTAAAATCTAAGGCTTAAGTCAAATTCACAATAATTCAAAATAAACAACTAAGGCAGAAAATTATTTAATGAAGCAGTCAACGTCAAGAATTAAATTCAAAATTATAGACAAGATAGCAATTGCACAACCAACTCAAGAATCATCATAGGAACTACCAATTGAGAGAAAGGGGATTTTAATCCAACCTTAACGAAAACCTAATGATTATGAAGTTATTGAATTACTGGGTTTAAACGGTCTTAAGGTGGATTACTCGCTCTCGAGTTATAATCTTTAACCCTAATTTATAAACCCTAATCTAGATTACGGAATTGCAACCTCTCGATTCACAATTTACCCAAAGCCTAAATTAGATATGAATTTATCCAATAACCTATCGAAAACCTATGCACGATCTCTCGTTACGCAATTTTACTGGTTTGATTCAATTCTTAATCTATTAAACTACCTAACTCTCGTTAGCGTAGTTTAATGATTTTCACTTGGTTAACCCTCTCAGTTTGTTATCAAATTATGAAGTACATAAATTGAAAATAAAATTGCAATAAATCAAAATTTATTAATCTGAAAGACAAAATTCTCAAAGGTGAGTTTAAACAAATATCAACATTCGACAATCCTATTCTCAATGACTATCCCAATTCTATACATCAATAAAATTGAAATAAAATTAGAAAATATGAGTGAAATGGATTGATGGAGGCAATAGCAGTGGGAAACCTCCTGTTTCGTGAAGTACTTCGCATAGGCTTTGTAACATCCAATTTTTGGAACATGCTTAGGGTTAGAATCCTAGATCAAGCATTGCATATACATGCATAACATTAGCATTTATACATGAATTGTATTTTGTACACTTTTCAAAGATAGTATATGCACTCAGTTGACTAATTCTGGGGTATGAAAAATTTTAAGTAATTATGATGTGATTACATGATTGTGTGTTGTTTGTGTCTAGAAATTTGCTTTGGATGGATTAAAATTAGTGAATTGGGAATTTATTGTTACGGTTGGGTGATTGATGAAGTGTTATATGCATCTAGTTTAAGGAACAATATTAAATGGCAAGACAAATTGATACATGGAAATTTAGGTTGGTTAGGCCTATGAAATGTTGACACGTGGCACTAGAAATGAGTGACAAATGGCTACCTAATTGGGGGACAAATGGCTAGAATAAATGAGTGACAAATGGTGGTATAGTTGAGTGACAAATAGACCAAACATTAAGTGACAATGGGTAGTTGAAAGAAGAGACATATGGCTTGGATCTTAGTATGACAAGTGTCATGCCAAGTGTCCATATTCTCACCATAGACCTACACCCACGATTTTCCCACACTTGAAAGACTGTTTTGCTTTTGTTCTTGTTACATTTACCCTCTCTATCTTCCTCACCACCGACTGACACACATAACCCTTGCACTTTGAGTTTTTCCCAAAATCTTACAGCTTGCCACTCCAAAATCTAGTTGTCTTCATCTTGTTCTTGGAATATACCTTGTCCTTGCTTAATTGAAGGGATAGTTAACTTGAATATTGAGGAGGTTTTGAGCTAAACAAGTAAGTAAAATGTTGTTCTTTATTGTTTGCTTTAATAATAAGATTTCGGTGATGGTTTAAGGATGGATTAGTTCTGATAAATGTGTTTAAGGTGTGCTAGAATATGTTAGCTGTAGAGTTTCCACTCAATATGCATCAGTATTTTAGCCATATCTTGATCTTTAGAAATCCAAATGGGATAATTTTAATTCAGATTAAACTAGGGACATATGGAAAAAAATTTTATTAAGGAATCGAATTTGAATTCTATCTCTAATGGTTTAGAAATTTTGCTTGAAGTTGAGTACTAGGTGTTGTCACGGTGTGAGAATAGTCTGTAGTATTTTAGGCATAACTCACAAAATACATAACCAAACTGCATGAACTTGATGTCTTTAAAAACTTAAGACATATAGAAACATTTGTTTAGAAGAATTTATTGCCTAAATACCTCATTTTATATGTCAAAAGGGCCATGAAAAGCTGACCCGAAAATCTGTCTTGAGAAAAATATGGAAAATTAGAGTTGTAGGTCAAAATTTTGGTTTCAATTTCAACTTCCTCTTTCGACCTATTTTACATATCTTTAGGGAATGAATTTGAAGAAAATCAAAGAATGAAGTTATATATATAGATCTTAGCTTGACCTTTGTGAAAGTGGCTTGATAAAATAGTAACTAGAGCTTGAGTTATACTTGTTTTCCTAATACTCCTGTGACAGACCCCTATGTAGGAACCTTATATTATTTCCTAATTTTTGGGGACTTTAGAGCTCCAATTAGTCAAACTATAAAACAAGAAAAATGAATATTGATGTCTTATTAATGCCTCTGTAAAACCGTTTGGCTAGAAGATATCTTGAAAAATAGATATTGTTAATTGAAGTCATAACCTAAAGAATGGACTGTTTTGATGAGGTTGAGTTCAAATCTAGAAATTTTGATTTGTTTAAGGAATAAATGAGTTCTTTTAATGAAAACATGATCTTAAGAACATGAGAAATGTGTATAAGGTATGGAAAAATGAGCATTGAAAAACATAGGGTATTTATGAATGAGAATTAGGTGAATGTATGAGTATATGTTACTGGAAGAATTTTGGTAAATGTATAGATTTAACTTGCTAAAATTTCAGATGTAAAGTACCAATTGTGTATGTATTAGAAGGAGCTTTTTTATCATGAAAAATGTTCAAGAATAAGTGAAAAATATGATTTGATAATGATATAAAGATGTTCTCATAAATGCAATGTGATTCAAAGTATGTAAGTGATGAATTGGGAATGATTGAATGAGGACTAGGAAATTGTGTGAGTGTATAATCCTAAGAAAAAGAGTGATAAATATGTGAGTGATAAATTGAGAGTGGTCAATTCTATTAAGGCATAAACCTAATTGCAAACTAGATGATGCACAAACCATAATGAATGTATAAGTATGATTTGTGAATAAGAGTTTATACCCAGAATAATCAATTGAGCATGCATTAAACATGATACATACATATGTGTAACTTTGAGCATGCATTTGATTGATCAATTAGTAATATGTGCATGTGTGTATTGTTTGATTTAGAGACACAAGTAGACTGATACCATCCAGACATTGCCGACATGTCGAGGCAATAGCTATTTAGAGTGTACTGTGAGTTAACCTAGTTATGTAAACTCAAATATTTATGTTTCTGTTGGAATTGTATATATAGTGGTAATCTAGATGTGAGTTTTCGATTGGTAATATGTTATGTTCAAATTGTGTTGATTAAACTTAATTCCTCTATATTGAATTGATCTTACTATAATTGTGATATTACTAATTCTGGACAATTGATTGTCTGAGGTGTTCAATATTCAGGACTGTATTGGGAGTGTTTGTAATTTGAATGTGAATAAGGAAATTGAATGCTCAACTATTTGTTGAATGCCATACTTAGATCTGATGAACTGTGAAAATTGAATGTGCTTATTAACTGAAAGTAATTGATGATATATTATGTGAACTATGTAACTCCATTACATGATGCATGTTCACATAAAGGAGTTGTGACTGGAGCAACCAATATGAAAAGAGCTTTAAGTTTAGTTATACACATCAGAGCCTTAGGCTCAATAATTAATGAGCTCGGTATCTATAACAGATACGGGATAGTACTGAAAAGAGCCCGGTATCTACAACGGATACAGGACGATGAAATAGACACTAGATCACAACAAAGTCAAAATGGAATGAGTCTCATTTGCTTTTACATTTGTATCTTTAAATGTGTTCATGATATTAATTGCAAATGAATGTTGAACTATGTTGTGTTGATATTGAGAAATGTTTATAACTTTGATGGTGATATGAAGAATTGTGATAAATGAGTGTTATGTTATGAAATGATTATATGATATTCTTGTATTTAGAATGTATTTCTAGAATGAATTAAAAAGTGATTGTATTTTTAAATGCTTCTTTTATTATGATGCAAATTGTAGAATATAAGTTATAGCTCTAAATGAAGCGTTACTTTGATTGAGCTTAATGTTATTCATTGATATATATGTGTTTTGTTTTGAGTGAACATATCGATGATGGTTAACCCACTGAGTTCGCAAAATCACCAAAATTGCACCATTATTTTTCAGGTTCAGGAGAAATCTAGCTAGTTTAGTTGAAGTAACTTTTGCATTTGGATATGGGTTAGTGTCGGGATCATTTGTACCTACAAATGTCTTATTTATGTTGTATCAAGGATTGTATCTCTCAACTGTTGCATAATGGACATGTGAATT
This sequence comes from Erythroxylum baracoense, assembly GCA_025629805.1. Classification (NCBI taxonomy): domain Eukaryota; kingdom Viridiplantae; phylum Streptophyta; class Magnoliopsida; order Malpighiales; family Erythroxylaceae; genus Erythroxylum; species Erythroxylum baracoense. The sequence goes on from JAOTAY010000191.1 coordinate 11,100,364, forward strand.
TTGGAAATGCAATGACATTTAAGACTGTATATGTTTGTGAATAAAAATGGAACAACATGATTATTGGAATGATTTATGTTATGTGCGATGAATTAAAAAGTAAAATAAATTGATTTAATTGTTTTAAAGTGACATTTTTGTAGAGTATGTTCCCAAATATCCTTCAGTATGCTCACCAACCGATACTACCACATCTAACACTGCAATCAATGATTCCATCTTACCATTACCACAGAACACTCATCCTATGCAAACTCACTCCAAAAGTGGTATCTTTAAACCCAAAATCTATTCTACCACTCTTGCCTTTACCCCACATACTCAGCCTACAACTGTTTCAGAAGCCTTAAATGACCCTATATGGTTTCAAACTATGCAAGCTTAACTTCATTCTTTACAACAAAACAATATTTGGACGTTAGTTCCCTATGAACCCACTATGCACATTCTTAGTACCAAATAGGTGTTCCGAAATAAATACAATGCTTATGGGACCATTTGTAAGTATAAAGCTCGTTTTATTGCAAAAGGGCTCAATTAAACTCCTGGTGTTGATTTTTCGAAGACCTTTAGTCTAGTTGTTAAAGTGTCAACAATTAAAGTCATTATGTCACTTGCTGTTTCCTATCATTGGGATATACAACAAGTTGACATTAACAATGCATTTTTGAATGGTGAACTATAGGAAACAGTCTACATTCATCAACCACAAGGATTTGAAAGCTCAAACAAAGCCACATCATATTTGCAAGTTAACTAAGGCTCTCTATGGTTTAAAACAAGCTCCTAAAGCTTGGTTCCATAAACTTAAACATGCATTATTCCAGTAGGGCTTCATCAATTCAAGGTCAGATACATCTCTATTTTATTCTCAAAAGCAAGATGTCACTACAATATTACTAGTCTATGTGGATGACATCCTAATCACAGGAAACTCATCTCAAGCAATCCATACAGTCATAAATCAATTACAATCTCAGTTTGCATTAACAACTCTTGGAAGCATAAATCACTTTCTTAGTTTTTAGGTTTACTGAAATAACAGTAGGTTATATCTTTCACAAAATCATTATATCCACGATCTTCTTTGCGGAGCAAATATTTCCTCATGCAAGCCATGCTCAACTCCCATCAGCACAACAACAAAATTATCTCTTCATGACGGTACATCATTTGAGCATCCAACTCTCTATCGGAGCATTGTTGGTGCACATCAGTATTTGTGTAACACAAGATCAGATATAAGTTTTGTTGTCAACAAATTAAGTCAGTTTTTAGCAAATCCACTAAACACACACTGGGTTGCTTGTAAACGTGTTCTATGTTACCTGAAACGCACTTCAAATTTGGGCTTACTTTTTTAACCGTCATCTACACCTCTAGTCCTTCATGCCTACAGTAATTCTGATTGGGCTAGCTCTCCAAACGATCGGGAATCTACCACTGGTGGTTATGTCTTCCTCCAAAGCAACCTCGTCTTTTGGACCTTAAAAAAGCAACCCATTATAGCTCGATCCAACACTGAAGCCGAATATCAAGCTCTTTCATAAGTATCCACCGAAGTCATATGGCTCACGTCGTTACTCTCTGAGTTAGGGTTCTCTCCTCCTCGCAAACCAACTCTATGATGCAACAACAACAGAGCTCGATCGCTAGCCTAAAACCCTATCTTTCACTCACAGACCAAACACATAAAGGTGGATGTACATTTTATCAGGGACAAGATCAAAGCTGGGCGTTTGGAGATCAGATATGTGAGTACCACAGATCAGATCGCCAACATCCTCACAAAACCACTCACTTCCACACGATTTAATCTCTTACTCTCCAAACTAAACCTAGTTTCAAGCCATCTATTTAGTTTTAAGTGGGGCTGTAAAATGAAGAACACATTAAAGGCACACAAGTCATTTCCATTGCCAGCTGTTAGACATTTTTGTTACAACAAACGCGTAATAGCTGGTTGATACTCATATGTAATAAATAACAATATTATTTCTCTTTCTGTTGTAATTCTCGAATGTACATCAAGTGTATATAAACAATTTATGAAACAATAAAACATATACATATTCCATTTCTCTAATAAGTTTTTACAGTTTTCACCTTTCTATTTCTATGATCAAGCCAACAAATATAGATACATAATTTGCACCAACCTAGAAGGAAAAAAAACAGTAACAGAAATAGACCTTTTATTATTAATTCTTAATTTAAATCATAATTTTATTTTATAAAATTAAAATAAAGAGAATAAATTATAAAAATGTAAAAATAATTATTTTTATTTATAAATTTAAATTATTAAATTATTCAAAATTATATAAATGACTATTTTATTTATAAATTAAAAATTTTAATTTTAATTATTAAATTATTTAAAATTATACATTTTAAAATTAAATTCTATTTATTAATAACTATTAACTTAATAACTGATGATTTGTGGCTTATTTAGAGAGGAGAAGCTATTTTATAAAATATATCACAAGACTTTGGATAAATATTTAAAATTTGAAAATTCTACTTCTGATATTTCCCTCTCTTTTTTTAATTATATTTATTTTAACATAAAACACGCAATATCAGTTATATAAAATTTTCCGCTGTTTATTATCAGCAATCCTTTTGTATTACATAAATAATAATAATAATAATAATAATAATAATAAGGGTTAATTGCAAAAATTTCCCAAACTTTACTTAATTTTGCAATTATAGCCTAAACTTTAAAAAGTGATAATAAAATACTCAGGGGGTGCCTGGTTGATGGGTTTGGGAAGGGTTGATAAATAAGGAATGAAAAGTGAGTGGTTGATTGTTGATTATCATTATAAGGGCAATAATTTGATATACTTTTTTTAGGGAATCCTCCATATCCTTTATTTAGTAGAAGAATGAAACTCATTCTTTAGTAATGACTCTTTTTTTAAAAATATTTTTAATATTAATTAATTAAAATATAATTAATTAAAATGATATAATTAATTAATTACATTATAATTAATTAAAATATAATATAATTAATTAATTACAATATAATTAATTAAAATATTGTAATTAATTAATTAATTAAAATATAATAAATTAAGTAAAATATAATAAATTACAATATAATTAATTAAATTATTGTTATTAATGAATTAATTACATTTTAATTAATTAAAAAATAAAATTTTATTTATTAATATTTTTTATAAACCAATTACTATCAATGATAATAGTAATAATTCCTTCCTCTTATCCAACCATTATAATTATAATAATAATATCTATTCTCATTCCTCACTATATTTATTCTCACTCCCATTACCATTCTCCCATGCGAACCTAACCGCCCCTCAAATTTTCAATTTTTTTAATTATAGCCTGAAGATTAATAAAACGACGGCGTTTACACATAATTAGAAGTTGTTTTTAAATGACCTAAGTCAGATTACACATCCCCGATAACCTCATGCCTTGATTTTAGTTTTCCCTTTATTTTCAGTTTGTTCTTTCAACACCCTCACCTTTCGATTTCCATATTACGCAATCCTGACGTCCTCATATTGAGGATATTGAAAGAATAAACTAAAACTCAAAAGCTTGCTGATACAGTACACTACAACGTTAGAGTAATTTGAAGACATAAAAAAAAACAAACAAATAATACAAGACTGAAAACGTTGAGAGAACAAACGGATGACTAAGGGCCAAAGCTGCATAAAATGATTTAAAGATTCTATTTTTAAAGACGACGTAGTTTTATTAATCTTCATTTATTGGATTAATTTTAACTAACGTGAATTAATAGCTAAGATTTTTTGGAACATCTGGCAAATTACATCAACAAACTTAATATAGTCACTAAAGTCAAGCTAGAATTAAAAAAATTTAAAAATTTTGTCACTTTTTAAATATTGAGCTAGAATTTAAAAAAATTGAAAGTTTAAACATTTTATTACCATTTATTGAAACTCAAACTATAATTGTAAAATTGAATAAAATTTGTTATAATTAACCCTAATAATAATAATAAGCAACCTATGTATGAGGCGTGTTTTGCAAACTCGACCGTGATTCTCATTCCCTATCCTTGCATATTGTATTTTTATCATCTATTTGACTAGGTAGTAAAAAACACTTGTCTGTGTAAGGGTACCTCCCCAGGATCTTATTGTAGTCTGTACTTCATTTTCTTCATTAATGAAAATTTTCTATTTATGTTTTTTTAAAAAAATATGCAATCTATGCAACTATTTCAACTGTAAAAGCAATGTTCTTATTTTTGCCATTACATCACTAAAAAAATGTATACAACAGCAGTGTATGAAAAATGATCACTGGACTGGGCTGATATCTCTCGTCTTCCAGCAATGCAAGCTACGTTGTGGTGTATAACCTGCAACGAAACGCCATACATTACATGTTTCCCAAGTGAAAACTGGGTAAAGGCCTCAATTCATTAGCCTGACCTCTCTACAAAACTCTCATTGAAAGCCTTCACTCAGCTCACACTTCTTCAACCTACAACCAACCACATACTATAGCTTTATGGCAAAGAAAATTTCCCATATGTATATGCTTTAAGAGGAGGCAGTAGCTAAACCAAAGTCTCATACACATTCTAAGTAACCGAATGGATAAATTTCCAGTACTTGAGGAAGGTTCATGAGTTCGCGAATGACCTTTTTTGGGGTGAGCTCATTATCAATGATTCGAGCTACTGCTGTCAAGACTGGCATCTGAACATTGTACTTCTAGGCTAATGCAACCACAGCTCCAGCTGTTGATACACCTTCAGCCACCTGCGCACCATGCCGTTAAGTTTTTAGCAATGCATCATCTAAAAATAGAAAACAGGTATCGTGAATGTGGAAAATTTTTGTTCACAAGTACCTGATTCATAGAACTTAGTATCTCATCAAGCTTCTCTCCTGATCCAAGACGGACTCCAACTGTTCTGTTTCTGGATAGATTAACAAAGCATGTAAGCATGATATCTCCCATTCCAGACAGACCAGTGAGCGTTTCAGGTTTTGCACCCATCTTTAGAAACCAAAGGCACTACTCATTAGTTGACACACGTTAAAACCAACGTAATTGATATCGTTAGCAAGATCATCAGTAAGACAGACTAAGAAGTAAATGAAGAAGCTGTTTAGCGTCCTGATAGACCTCCTATTATGCAATATTACAGGAGACGCAGAGGTAGAAAAGGATCAAGGACTGCTGCAGAGAATGGCTCAATTTCAGTAAAAGAAGTTTCCAAGATCCAGGCCTAATAACGTGGACAAGGGATGACGTGGAAATACTTAGGGACCACGAGTGGTTACGTTTGTTAGGCAGGGAAGTAGCGATGTGGTGTCTGCAGAAGTTTGTTATGAATATTCCTTTTTGCTGTACATGCTTTTGGCTGTCATTATATAGAATAGAGAGTAGTGTCAATAGGACTATCGAATTTCGGAGTGGTAATTGAATTGGGAGAGAGCAGCCTCTCGAAAGCTGTCTTTGGGAGAAAACCAACTTCTTGAACTGTTGGTATTAAATAAAAACACTGCTCTTATTCTTTATCAGTTGTTCTTTACATTATATTGTTTTATCGATACAAAGACGCTATCATTTTGGTATCAGAGCATTTACGATCCCAACCACGCGAATGCCCAATACGAGAATGACGGAACGAGTTGATCAAGTGGAAAAAAAGATGCCAGCGCTGGAGGAGAATATGGCTGACCTGGCAAAGACTTTAGCCATGTTTATGGCTGCGTCTGAGAAGCGGATGGAGAGAATGGAAGAGCTGCACCAACTGTATTTAACCAAAACAAATTCTGGACCCAGTACACCATCATCCTCAAACTCAGACCACCAACCTGAACCAAACACATCCTCTAGCCTACTACCCCCACAAAACAAAGCAACCAACCCAGAAGCCACAAATGAAAACACTACCATCAACCAACGTCAATCCATAACCACACACCACTGTGAATACAAGGAATATACCAGGGAGTTGGAGATGCCTGTGTTTTCGGGTGAGGATCCGCACTCATGGGTGTTTAGAGCTGAACAGTATTTTACCGTAAATCAGTTGACAGAGGCACAAAAGCTTGAGGCGGCTGCAGTTTGTCTAGAAGGGGGTGCTCTATCATGGCTACGTTTTCAGGAAAAGCGTCGGAAATTTTTGACATGGGAGGAACTCAAAAAACCAGATCCTGCACCGTTTCCTTGGAGGCAGCATGTATGTTTTACACCAACAATTTTTGTCGTTACATCAAACAACGACAGTGCAAGAATATAGGGAAAAGTTTGAGTCCCTTTCAATCCCTCTTAACTTGGATGACGATACTCTATGTGCTATTTTTATTAATGGACTAGATCCAGGAATCAAAGCTGAAGTGCTGGTCCTTAATCCTTCTGGGCTTGTTGAAGTTATGGATACAGCCCAAAAGGTAGAAACCAGAGGCCTAATACTATCCAACTCTCCAGATCCATGGAAGAACCATAAGCCATCATCGACCATTTATACACCCACCAAAAACACCATTTACAATCAGACAACCAAACCCACAAACCCCCAAATTAACCCTCCACTTCAAATTTCATCGACAAAAAAAAGCCAAATAATATCCTCAACGGCTAGCACTCCAAATTGGGGTTCTAATCGTGGCTCATTTCGGAGAATTACTAGTTCGGAAGTGCAGGCTCGACGAGAGAAGGGTATATGTTTTCGTTGTGACGAAAAATATCACCTGGGGCACATATGTAAGAAGTGACAGCTAAATGTTTTATTGGTCAATGATGATTCAGATACAGAGGAAGGGCCAGAGGAGACCCACAGGTCAGCAAATGGAGAAAATCCTTCGATGGGGACTGTAGAGGTGTCGTTGAATTCCGTAGTGGGATTGACTTCACCAAAGTTGTTACGGCTTGAAGGGGATGTTTATGGTAAGAAGGCAATTGTGTTGATTGATAGTCGAACTTCCCACAACTTTATTTCCAATGTATTGGTAGAGAAACTTGGGCTGGAAAAATCGGTGACTGAAGGTTATGGGGTCGTGATGGGAACAGGTGTGACTGTGGGAGGAGAAGGAGTTTGTTAGGGGGTACCCGTTCGATTACAAGAGCTGGTGGTTGTAGAAGATTTTTTGCCTCTCGATTTAGGCAGTTCTGACATAATCCTGGGCATGAAGTGGCTAACCACTTTGGGGGAAACCACTAATAACTGGCAGAAATTGACTATGCGGATACGTATGGGGGATAAGGAGGTTGTCTTGAGGGAGGATCCATCGTTGTGTAAATCAGCAGTATCTTTAAAGTCCATGTGGAAGATGTGCCAATGTGAAGTTCCAGGACTGATGATTGAGTTCGGTAGTATTCACGCACAGGTGGTGGTTAAGGGAGATACGATGGAGCCAACTGTGAAACACCTTTTGGAGGAATTCAAACAGGTTTTTAACAAGCCTTCTGGACTACCCCCAATACGGGAAAAAGAACACGCTATCATTTTGAAGGAAAGTTCTGGCCCCATTAATGTTCGGCCTTACAGGTACCCGCACGCTCAAAAATCAGAGATCGAAAAGCTGGTGGGAGAGATGTTGGCGGCAGGAATCACAAGGGAGAGTGAGAGTCCTTTTTCCAGTCCTGATTATTGGTTAAGAAAAAGGACGGCAGCTGGAGGTTCTGCGTAGATTACCGCGCTTTGAACAAAGCTACAGTGCCAGATCGATTTCCCATACCCGCCATTGATGAGCTTCACGACGAGTTGCATGGTGCCCAATATTTTTCTAAGCTGGATCTGAAATCTGGATACCACCAGATTCGCGTACGAGCTAAAGACGTGCCCAAAACTGCGTTTCGGACACACGAGGGACATTATGAGTTTTTAGTAATGCCTTTCGGCCTTACTAACGCTCTGGCTACATTTCAGTCCTTGATGAACTCCATGTTTAGGAAGACGTTGCGGAAAAGTGTCTTGGTTTTTTTTGATGACATCCTTGTTTATAGCTCCACCTTGGATGGTCATCTCCGCCACTTACGAGAGGTTCTATCTCTCCTTACTATCCATAGTTTATATGCTAATCCAAACAAGTGCCACTTTTGTCAAAAACAGGTGGAGTAGCTCGGACATATGATTTCGGGTGCCGGAGTTGCTGCAGATCCCGAGAAAATTAAAGCGATGGTGAGCTAGCCTATTCCACGGAATATTAAGGGGCTGCGTGGTTTTTTGGGGCTGACTGGTTACTACCGGCAGTTCGTGAAAGATTATGGGAAGATAGCCGTGCCCTTGACTCAATTGCTCAAAAAGGATGCATTCCTTTGGGATGACTCGGCTACACTTGCTTTTGAGAAGTTGAAGGCAACGATGATAACAGTGCCGGTGCTTGCTTTACCCAATTTTGAGGAGCCTTTTATCCTTGAAACCAATGCGTCGGGGACGGGATTAGGGGCTGTACTTACACAAGGTTGACATCCTATTGCCTATTTCAGCCAATCGCTTTCAGGAAAATCGCGCTTCAAGTCGGTCTATGAGCGTGAACTCATGGCCATTGTGTTGGCGATTCAAAAATGGCAGCACTATTTATTGGGGCGGAAGTTTATTGTACGAACTGACCAAAGCAGTTTAAAGTTCCTCTTAGCGCAAAGGTTGGTATCTATGGAGCATCAAAAGTGGCTCTCTAAGCTTTTGGGCTATGAATTTGAGATCCAGTACAATCCTGGTGCGCAGAACCGTGTGGCAGACGCATTATCCCATGTGTTTGAGGAAGGAAAAGAAGAGGTTCAGCTGCATTCTATCACAGTGGCGCAGATGTTATACATGGCTGAGATTTCGGCAAAAGTTGAAAGGGATCCACGGCTGCTAGAGATATTAACAGCATTGCGCAATGATCCGGGAGCCAAGGAAGGTTGGAGTATTGTGCAAAACCAGCTTCGTTATAA
>JAOTAY010000191.1:11112463-11122940 GCA_025629805.1 Erythroxylum baracoense
GCCTTTTTATTGAATAAAACAAATTTTATACAATTAAAATTACAACCAAAATTGGCTGCAAGGGCATACACCAACATCTCCAACTTCAGTTAGAAGTATTAAGCTGGTGTTTCGCAAATAATTTATCTAACTGTTTTTTTAGTTTATTGACTAAAAATTATTTTTTTGACCATTTTAAAAAATTATTGATGTGTTTGGTAAATAATTTATTAATTAGCTTATTTAACCTCGATAAGTTAATTTCTAAAAATTTCATAAGAAGAACTTTTGGAATTGGCTGTTTGTTTAATGACAATAATATCATCCACTTTACTCTCTACTTTTATTTTGTGTGTTTTTAAAATTGACTTTTTTGATCGTACAATTATGTCGTGAAGTTTGAAAGAATATAATAAAGAGATTAATTCTTTATTTAATTTTATAATATTAGTTTACATTTAAAAATACCATAATATTAAGTTTTTGATTATAAAGAGTCACATCAAATTAATATTTTTAGTATATAATTACTATATATCGTATCTGTGTCATACTATAATTATATATATATATATATTTAATTTATTAAATAATAAAATTTATATATATTATATAAAAAATACTAATATAATATAACTCGTTGTATCATTCATATTAATAAAAAATTTAACGTTTGATTATTGTTATTATTATTATTAAAATTATAAATTTAATTTTTGTAAAATTAAATATCTAAATTTAAATTCTTATAAAAATATTTAATAAAATACTAAAAAATATAATTTTCACGTCCTTATAATTTTTTTAAAATTATACTTTTATAATTCATTTTAATATTACTTGCCAAATTAACTAATAAAATCAACTATGAGCTGTGGTAAAATGATGTCGCTTTTTCGAATCGGGACATAAGAGAATTGCCCCGCACGCATTGTGTATTTGTAATAGTATCACAAGACTGAAAGTTGCTGATTTAACCAAACACGCAAACGACACGTTAAATTCTGCTTCATTTATGATCTCGCTCTCTGTGTCTTACCTCATTATCCCATTCAGTCAGCTCCACCAAACAATAAACAAGTTGTTTAGAAAATGTCTCAGCCTGCTATAAATTTTCTCGTGTTGATTTTTTGTCTTTGATCCTCTAAGCAATGGCATGATGTTGTTCACAGCTTCACCTTAGAATTCTGTTCCTTCCATCATCCCATCAGAACAGAGACAACCGCCTCATATACCATCACTCTTCAAGGTATCATATTCTTAATCTGGTTACATATGTGTTTGCTTCTTGTATAAATATAAAGATGAGTTTAATTTTGTGGGTTTTTTTTTTTTTTTATGAAGGAGAGTATGACCAATCCTGATGATTGGAATTATGAAGAGCAAGGCCAAAAGAGAAAAGAATACAACAATAGGCGCATGGCATGCTTTTGCTATCCTTTTTCTTTGGCTTCCTCAATAGGTAGAGGGATGGGAAGATGCCTGTTTGCGAGCTGTTATCATGTAGTCCGCTGCTTTGCATGGGATAATCACAGACACCAACATCACCAAAGGCATTTCCACTGAATTCGTATCAGTCCTACTACACATAGGAATTGTTCAGGTTGGTTTGACCAACGCTTCGAGAACCATAATCAACTTCAACCATGGGAGGTATAATTGCAGCTTAGCTTCTTGGTTCTTCGAGGATCTTTTCCAAGCAAACAAGAAGAAAAAGCAGGAGTTGAATAGTCCCAAGGTTTGATGGCGAGGAATAACTGTGAGTAATTACTTGGGAGGCTGGGAACCAGAGTTGGTAGTCTTTCAATTGCAAAGGTAGTTCTTTTATGTAGTATTATTTGAGTAACGGACGCTGCTGATCTGGGAGAGGTATATATGTTCTGATTCTTGGCTGCATATTTTGTTTGAGGACGAAATTTTGGGTAAAGGATATTATATTGACATCACAATTTTTCTTGATGGGTCTAAGAAAGCTTTGAACTTGTAATTGAATTGACAAAAGAGAAAGTTTTAAGTCACCGAACAGCAGCTTATGGTATTACGGACTGAATTGATTAGTTTCTTCGACAGCCTGTTACAACGAGTAAAAAACAAAGTTCCAAGATTCATCACCATTCTCTTCTGATTTGATCAGCCCCTGCCTCGAGAGTTTATCAAATTGCGTCTCAACTTTTTGACATCTGATTGTTTGAGGGGCTTTATCATGAACATCTGAGCACCTTCCTCTAAGCACCTGTAACTTGTAAAGAGTTATGGAGGCTTCATTAATTAATTGTTGTGATCTGGAAAACATCTCACGATGTGATGGAAATAATGCACGTATTAATAGACTAGACAAGACTCGTACTTGGTAATGCGAGTAGGAATGTTCTCAGACGACATAATCACAACAGGCACCTCCTTCATGTTTGATGATTCCTGCAATATAATTCCAAGAATGGTCAACAATCTGGAAAGATGGCATATTCAATTGTTTCTAATAATTAGACGAGAGAAATTAAAGGTTAATACCTTAATTTTCTTAAGTAGCTCAAAGCCTGTCATTCCTGGCATACAATAATCAGTGATAATCAAGCTTACCTTTGAGATCTGCTGCAACGCAAAAGAGACATTTGAGACACTAGTTTCCCTTGCAAAAAGAGGACAGAAAAGAGAAGAAAAAACAAGGAATATAAAAACAAACATAAAAGAAAGCAAAGAAAGCATACATCTGTGTGGAAGGAGTTAGTGTTAGTAACATCTCCCAAACCCAGATACTCCAGAGCCCTCAGCCCATTCTCAGCAGTAGTCACTGCAGCAAAACAAAAGTGATACATATTATCACTACTTATACATCGATCTAAGTGATGACAATGAGAACGAGAATGAGAGAAAGCTTGAGCGTATGTTGGCAGGAACCTTGAAAAGAGGAGTTTTTGAGGAGTTTCTCAAGGAGTTTTCGATCAGTAAGATTGTCATCCACGGCTAAAACATGGAGTTCCTCATCAACCCCATAATCTTCATTAATCTTCATTTTGTTGATGTCCATCCTGCTGCTGGAAGAGCACCATCCCACACCACCGTCACCATCCATTGACGTTATATGGAAGAGAAGAAAGAATGTCAGTTGAAAGCTCTTCTACAGCAACACTTCTCTTTACATTTGTACAAACACTATGCCTCTGACACAAGAGCACTGTCCTCCAACGTTAAGCAAAATAAAGTCACATGAGATGTGTGAATCAATGAATGAAAGTTTACAGTTGCATATTATTTATAGTCAAACCAATGCGGAGAGATGAATGAGTCGGTTGGTGAGAATTAATTGATGATCACAGAGTTGGCATATGCAACATTTCGGAGATTTTCTTTTTAATTTTGTGGATTTCCCCAGAGATTAATTTGATACGTGATTTAATCACGTGAAACAATATTCAATAAAAAAAATCCAATATTTGTTCTGAGTTATCTTTCATTATAAGTATATATTCCTAATTACAGGTTCCAATATCAACAAGATACTGGTCTGAGAAGCAAAAGTCACACACTTGATATGGAGTCCCAACTTCTAACCAAGATCGCGCTGGCATCATCTCTCTCGATCTCTGTATCTTTTCTAATCCATATAAGATGGTATATATTTACTCTTACCAAATCCCCATGTATCTTTCACTTCTTGTAGCTATATCAGTATCATTATCATATACTCTTCCAAAAGTATGATAAATAATTTATACTCTGAACCAGTGAGTTACAGGAACTAATGATCGTCTTTTTCTTTGGGATTTCACTTCACATTTTTATGTCTCTATAATTAGATCTGCGGGTTGGAACTTTTCCCTCAATGTGTTTCTAATTCTTTGTTCCTTTTTCTTTTTTGAAGAGTACTTTTTTTCACATTTTCTTAGGAAGTACCATAACCAACCAAATCAAAATCAAAGATCTTCTGGTTTAGGAATTTTAGATCGGCATTTTGGATATTATATATGACAAATAATAATTAATCTTATTATTAGTAAGAGATATGTGAGAATATAATCGAATATTTGTTGATTTTTTACCTGATAAAAAAATATATGTTAAGAGATCATTCCTTCTTTTATTTATTTGAAAAGCAAATTTCTTTAATTGTAATATAAGATTTGAATTTCATCGAATTACTTTGTGGGACGAACCAAATATATGTTACTAACTTGTTATTTCATGGCTTTAATCAAATCAAATGTACGAGTTATTTCCTGCCTACTCGCTTTCGCTATCTATGTCAAATGAAAACTGAAAAATTTATCCATATCGTGAATTTTCCAATTAGTAAGTCGGCAACCAATTGACTGAACATTAGCTACTGAATGCAATTTGTCATAAGAGGGTGGCCCATCAGGCGTAAAAAATTGCTGGCCAATTTGCAGAGGATAAATGGGATGGCATGTGTAGTGGCTTTGGGATCCAGCAACCCACCCATTGGTACATCTATCAATTAAACTCTCTCTCAAAAGCAACTTTGTAAAAATGTTTGCCTGCGCCCTAAGAAGTGATTCAATTGGAAAAGTAAGACCATCCTATCCTTACCAACTTAAAAGTTTGAATTGATGCTACAATCCAATTTATGACTTAAAAAATTTGTTGAACAATAATGGAGACATGTTATAGCCAATGTCAATTAAATCGAATTCATCACTTGGTTTTAAGTCGCTAACTTGCAAGTGAATAACTGAAACATGTAGTTTGCAAGCTAATGTTCACATTAGATGATAAAATGTAGATATATGTTCTTTTTTTAGCTAAGTGTCAACTACAAACTAACAAGATCAATATATAAGTTCTTATAATAAGGTCAAACATGGCTTTAACGTTAGCAGTTTGATGTTTAAATTAGTTAATGGGATTTCAAAAGTTGAGAGAAAGTGAGAAATAATATTTTGAAAGTCATACATCTTATTTCCTTTCTGTTTTTAACTTAAACTAGGATATGTGATATGTGAAAACTCATAACTGCTCTCTTATATATCCAACCTCAAATCTCAGGTAATGGAGTTTTAACAATAAAGATTTAATAGATAAATGAGATTGATTGTAAGCAACAAAGTAGACAAGAAGTTAAAGTACAAATATGATGTCATAGAAAGTTCAGAGTGTGAATCTCTCACCATCATTGACGAGCCACTAAAGAGCTCAATGATAAGCCTTCATATTACAAGGAATGGGCCAATGTTCATGAGTATCAATTACCCCCTAAGTTTCATCTATAGACCATATCGATGGAACTTTACAGTTCTGATGAATTGAAAGAATGATTGGCCACAAGTGGACGACACGCTAAGACTTACAAATACTACATGGATGGAGTTTATCACTTTACTTTAAGTTGCTACCTCATCAAATAAATCACCCAAGTGTGTGGATGCAGGCTAATATCTATCTTAGGTGATAGAATATATATATGTTCTTATCTTATTTAAGTATCAGCTGGATACTTACAAGATCAGTGGACGAGTTCCTACAAAATAAGGTCAGAGCTAGCTCTGACATTAGCACTATGATGCCTAAGTTAGTTTATTACTTTTTGTAAGTTTTATTAAAAAATATGAGAATTAGTGATTTGAAGATCATACCTCCTTTTTTTTCCGTTTACCCTTTTTTGTTTCTAATCTACATAAGAGTAAATATGGTGCCAGGGAAAGTTTAGAGTGTGGGTCTCTCACCCACCACTGACAAGCTATTAGAGAACTCAACTTATAGGCCTTCTTGCTATAATGAATGAACTAATATTGATGATAATCAATTGCCCCGTAACCTAAGCTTCATCTATAAACCTTGTTGATAAAACTTTATAAACCTAAAATGTGAATGACATAATGGTCAATCATTTAAGAGGATAAATAGGGACATTAATGGGAGCTACAATGTATAAAAGAGTAGCTTTTCTAGTTTCTAATTGGTTATCATCAACTATCACATTGTTAATGCATGTAAGAAATTTCGAGGAGAATAGAGACACACTAGAATTTGTAAGTGCCAATTAGATTGAGCATGCTATTCAGCTGTAAGTTGTTAGCTTGCCTAAGTGGATCATCGAAGTGATTGTGGGTTATTGCATATCCCATATGATATAATGTACATCTGTATTCTTCTCTTGAGTGAGTGTTAGTTGTAAACTTACAAGATTAATGAATGAGTTCCTAAAAAATAAGGTCAAAGGTGGTTTTAGAATTAGTAATCTAACGCCTTAGTATAGTTTTAAATTTTAGGGATTTAAAAGGAAACTGAGAATTAGCAATTTGAAGGTCATATCTCCTTCTTTCCTTTGGCTCCTTTTTGTTTCTAACTTATATGGGATATATGGTAGTTGTAAATTCAAAATTGCTCTTACATATTTCAAACTTGAACCTTAAGTACGATAGTTTGAATGACAAAGATGTGATAGATAAAGAAGAGTGTCATAGGGAATGAAACGCATATGGGATGTCAACGTAAAATTGTGATGTTAGGGAAAGTTTAGGCTTAAGTCTCTCACCGACCATCGATGTGGTCATCAAAGAGTTCAGATCATTGGCTTTCACACTACAAGGAGTCAGCTAATGTTCATAAGTATCAATTACCCTTAAAATTTTATATGTAAACTTTACTAATAAAACTTTATAAACCTAAATTATACATGGATAAACAGTCGGTTATTTAAGAGGATAATTAAAGAGTATTTAGAAAGAGCTATACAGTATAAAAGAGTAGCCTTTTCAATTTTTAATAGGATGTGATCAAACGTCACATTATTAATATGTGTAAACATTATGGAGAAAATTAGAAAAATGCTATGACTTGTAAATGTCAGTTAGATCAAGCCCATTACTTGGCTTTAAGTTATTATTTTGTCAAATGAATTACTAGAGGGTATGGTTTACAAGCTACTGCATACCTTAGGAGATAAATGTAAATAGTGTTCTTTTTTCAGTTAAGTGGTAACTGCAGTCTTTTAAGATTGGTGTACAAGTTCCTATAAAATAAGGTCCAAGTAGGCTTTGGGGTTAGCACTTAGATGCCTAAGTTAGTTTATAAGCAGTTTAGAGGAAAAAAAGTGAGAAATAGTGATTTGATCATATCTCTTTCTTCCCTTTAGTTTTTTTTTTCATTTATAACTTATATAGGATATACGATGAGTGAAAACTCATAACTACTCTCACATATCTCCCCTCAAACCTCACATCTGAGAGTGGATTTAAGTTGAAGTTCGTATCACAATAGGTGTTTGAAGCATATATATATATAATTTTTTTTAGGGTTCATAGTTTTACTTTCCTATCCTTTCTTTGCAAAATCTCTAATCAATGAATTTTAACCGAAATTCCTGAACTAGTAAACTTTTATGAAACCAGTTTGGAGTTTCATAATGTAAAAATATGGTGCTGTTCTTGTCATACAAATCTGAGACTTGTTAGTTGAAGGAACTTAAAGAAGTTAACTAGCTTTTGGTTCAATTGAGAGTAAGGAGCTAAAAGATGTCTTATGTCCTTTTTGAATTCAATTTATAATATTTCTATAAAATTCAATAAAATATTAATTTCAGGTTGAAATATGCCATCAAAGAGAAGACATGATATGATGTGACCAAGATTTAGATCACGATTCGGAGGTACTTACTGTAACGGTGAACCATCTCATGGTGTAGCAGCTGGAACTGAATCACCTCTTCACCCTTCAGCTACTACACTTGCAAATGAGGCATCACCTTCCGTAGATGATGCTACACCATCCACCACCCTTACATCATTTACTATCCTTATACCGACAGAGATATTAGGGGTAAATAATGATGAAGAAGGAGGCAGCCACTAGCCTGGAGCTGCGGGACCTGATGGAAGAACTTACGTTACAATTGCGAATAATATGTACGTGAAAATACATGAAACACTATATGTTTATAATTAAGTTATAGGTTTCAATTTTCGAAATGATATAAAATTATTTCCTTTTATATTAAGTTCATTCCATCTAGACCGTGCTCAAGAAATATGACATCAAAATTTAAGGAGAAGATTGATATTAAGGGTTATGTATGGAAGAATATCTCTCAGGTGACAAAGGAATTTTACTATCAGGATTTTGAGGTACAAAAAGATTATTATTTTCTTTTTTAATGAATAGTTTTATACATTAATTAGATAAATATTATTACATCATAAGTATTAATCGAATGTTTTTCCTTTTGTCTTAGAAAGAATTTTTTTGGGATTCTCAATTTGACACGATCATTTATAGAGTATGGAAGAAACGAGCACGTACATGTTATCGCGGCTTTGTTGTTGCGATACACAAGGCTAGTGTACAACCGCCTTACATTTCTGAACAAATATGGAGTCGTTGGCAGCAGTATTAGACATCACCTGAGGCAATGTTCATTTCAGAGCGTAATTCGAGCAACAAAAGTGGAGAACCGGGGGAAGAGAGTCTTCCCGTACATACGGGAGGATCTATTACCCACCAAGAGCATACAGAGAGACTTGTAAGTATCTACACTTTACATTTATATTCTTATTTCTTTATTTTGTTGTATTTCAATTGAATTTTATGTGTGAATTTTAGAATAAAAATACGTGTTTCTTGTTGAAAATGATTATGTCATAAATGTTTGGTGCCATATATGGCTATGTTTTTGAGTTTTTTCTTTATTCAACAGGGGATAGATATCATAAAAATAAAAGAAACTCTGCCGAAATTTTTATAAATTCTAAGTTACTTATCACATTTTATTCTTATGCAGGAAAAATCTATGGGCATGAGGCCTACACTCCGTCAGTTCTTTTTGCACACTCACACTAAGAAGCATGACGGTGTGAAATTCGTCAACAGTCGTTGTAGAGAACTCAATGTATGTGAAATTTATGGTTTAATATTAATGCGTAATAATTATCACTTACTAATATAAACATTGCCTTATGATAGGACCAAATACAAGAAAGCATTCAACAACAGTCTCAGCAGTCTGAAGATGTTGATGAGACTGAAACCTATCTTCATGCAGTGGGTGGTAGGGACCATCGGGGAAGGATATTTGGCTTAGGCTCATTTGCGAATTCATGTTATTCGCAATCCTCTATGTCCAATATAGTAGCATCTAGTAGGTGGTCCACAACTAATGAAGTCCAAGAACTTCGGAGCACGGTGCAGACATTGGCAACTCAGTTGCAACAGTCGATAGATCAGTTGCAACAGTCGATGCAGTACATAGCTTAGTTCCATAATGAGGTGGATGAGTTTAAGGGTAGGGGTAGCAACTCAACGCACCAATCAGAGCATCCGCTGTCTCTAAATTAATAATATACTTTTGGTCATTTTATTTAAATTACGAAAGCTTATTATGTACAATTTAATGTTTTTACAATTTAATGTTTTTATTATCAATTAATATATTTTCAACTTTATATCATCAATCAAATTTATGTTTAAAAAATTAAATGTATATTATTACATTAATAGTTGTTTAAATTATGCATTAATTATAACATCATCAAATAAAATTTATTGGAGGTATACTATTAAAAGAATTCAGATTTATTTATCGACGGATATAGGCAGGTCCGTTGGTAAAATTAGAACCATTAGCGACGGAAGAAGACTGACCGTAGGCAATCACCGACGAAAAAGCGTAAATCATCGGTAAATTTACAGACGGAAGGGCATGTTTCGTTGGTAAATATACCGACAGTTTACGCTTTTCCGTCGGTAAATTTACACGGGACAATAGTTTTCGTCGGTAAATTTACCAACAGTTTGTTAGTTTTCCGTCACTACATTTACTAACGGAATATGCCCTTCCATCGGTAATTATTAGCTACGGTCGTTTCTACGACGTCTTTATCCATTGGTAATGTCCGTCGCTAATAGTACTTACAGAAGGAATGTTAATGTTTCCGTCGGTAATTTCTGTCGCAAAACAAGGTTTTTCTTGTAGTGATTAGGTAACAAACAAAGTTGATGTTAATCATGTTTTACTAAAATTTGTTTAGATTTTGACCTTTTTAAAAAAAGTTTATTATTTTAAATGGCTTGAACTTTATAACTTAATTGTAAAAGTAATTACATTAAATATTTTAATCTCACATAAATAAAGATGTAATTATCTTTTGACTCGCAATTAGTAGCCTTATGTTTGTCCTACAACAGCATATTGTATGATAAAAAGTTGTCAAAAAAACTTAGCGTTGACTGAATTAAACCGTTGCTCTTTCCATGGATGAAAGGAAACAATTTCAAAAAATCAATTTCCGTTTTCCAGTTCCATTCCACATAACAAGCAATGTAACAACAAACCCACAAATTTCATTCACAATTTACAAAATACACCAATAATTCCGTTCATAATTCACAAAACATACATAAAGTCATAAACACACACCCAATTATTTCAAATTTTAGGGTTAAATATAATAAGATTTTTAATAATTTTATTTTTTATTTTTCTTTCATAATTTGAAGATTATCACTTATTCTCTTACATTATTATTTACCTATCACATGATTTTTT
>JAOTAY010000191.1:11126827-11147592 GCA_025629805.1 Erythroxylum baracoense
ACTATAATTTAAATATAATGACAATATATTTTTTAAAAAAATTTAAGCAATAAATTTACCGACGGAAATAAACGTCCATCGGTAACTTTCTAAATAACGTACTGACGGTTAAGTCTATATTCCGTCGGTAATACATAAAATATACTGACGGATGTTAAATTCCGTCGGTAACTGTTCAACATATTTACGGACAGAAAATATGCTACTTTGGTAAATTTACCGACAATAAATAACATTCCGTAGCTAACTTTACCTACGGTTAAAAAACTTACTATCGATAAATTTAGCGTCAAAAAATGTCTAACTGTCGGCAAATTTACGGACAGAACTCTTGTTCCGGTCGATACATTTTCGGTATATTTACGACGGTTTATCATTTTCCAACGCTAAATTTACCGACGGTAAATTCTTGTACAGTCTGTAAATTTAGCTACGGCCGATTCTCCGACGTTTTTGTCTGTCGGTAAATTTCGTCGATAAGATGTTATACCGACGGAATATTTGTGTTTACTGTCGGTATTTTTTGTCATAAAATGACAGTTTTCTTATAGTGTATGAGAGAAACTATAAGAAGGAGAAGAAGGATAAAAATAAAACACTTAAAGCCTTAAATTAGGATGACATAAATTAATCTGAAAGTCAACATTTGGAAGAAGAGATAACTCATATATATAAATTCCTTCACCTATTTGTCTAATATATTGATCTTCCATTTAACAGATTAATGTAGAAATTTCTTTTAAATTATTTTGTAAATTTTTTCTATTATTAGCTTGAATATGCTTCATGATTAAAAGCCTGTGTTGAATTAACTGTATGCGGTAGTAGATCAATACGCCACTTTCTCAAAGTTTTGAGACAAGCAAGCGTTTCTTTTTCATGCATAGGATATTTGCATTCAGTGGGAGTAAAAGTCCCATTTATATATTTGCATAAATGTAACTGCTTTTGATTAGGAGGTTTTGCCAAAAGGCAACCTGCCTATGTATCAATACTTGCATCAATCTGAACAGTAAGTGCATCTTGGGGAAGATAGTTATATAATGAAGGTAAATGTTTGCATAAAGCTTTGAGTTTCCTGCTTTTCTACTATGGATGATGATGAGGTAACATCCAACCCTAACTTATGTGATAGTGATATTGATTTAACTTAGATGAATTAATTGAAAGTATAGAAATCATGAGTAAGAAAAGTAATATATTATCTTCTAAACTCAAGGAAATTTAAAAAGAGTTGGATGCATGCATGACAGAGAATGAAAAGATGAAAAGTGAACTGCAAAACATTAAATTATCCAAAAATTTAATTATTAATGATTAATCATAACTTAGATGCATAAGGCGTAAGAATAAAAGATTGAAAAAGAAGGTAAATTCCTTTAAGGACTCTTTATCCAAGATTATTGAAAGGACTAAAAACTATAAAACATGTTGAGAACTAAAAAGAATTCCAATGGTAGCAATGAATAGGACATAACTATAGAAATAAAGGCAATTCTAAAATCACATTTGTGAAATGAGAAGGATGATAAGCCTCCAACGGATTTTAAACTTAAGAAGAATCTTTATTCAAATCTCTCATAAATAATGTTCAATATGAGGTAATTATTATTTCATAATTTAGAAATATGTGATAACTTGCGAATTTAAGTATAAATCCTTTGTGACGATTATTGGTGTTTTAATTTATGAATAAGGTGATTAATAATTATTTTTAAAGGGTAACCTTTGTGATGATTATTGGTGCTTTAATTTATAAATAAGGTGATTAATAATTATTTTCAAAGTGTGAACCTTAGTAACTAGACTTAGAGATTATTGTACAAAATGAGGATACTAAGTTAGAATTTATATTAATTAGAAACTATTTCTCTAAACTTTTGAATAAGAATAAATCTTGCACAATTAGAAGAAAATTAGTTATGTTTGATATGAATTATTTTTTATAAGGCCCTTTATATGATTTAAGTCTTTTTATTGATATTTAGTTGGTTGATATGTGTTTCAATAATTTTTGTTCAAGTTTTAAAGCTTTATTTTGAGTTTTCTTAAGCTATCTAGTCAACTGGTCAACTAATATCTAAGTGTGATCGACCAATATCTTCAAAATTCATCCCCCCCATTCTTTTGAAATTTTGGGTTTTTCAAAATTATACATTCTTTTATGAAATTAATTGTTGAATATTGCAATTATGTTTTTATTTTTTACAATTCCAACTTCTCATTTTATCAAAACTTGTCATTAGTGCTTTAATTAAATCTTTCAACTTAGGTATAATATCGAAAATGGGGATTCTTCATATTAGACACAAATGGGGATGTTTTTATCAAACTTAACCTTTTGTTTTGACTTTTTAACTATTCAATAGCACTCTCTAGTAAGAAAGTTTGCCAATTTTGATAAATTCATCTTTTTAACCAAGTTAGCTTAACACATAACACTTTATATTATGCATTTTTCGTTAATATTTTTTTTTATTATTTCAAAAATGGGGAGAAAGTTTACTAATATTAGATTTAAGGGGAGTGATAACATTTATGGGAAGTGATGAAATTTAGAGGGAGTGATTGTTTTATTATTTTTGTATTTCTTGCACTTTATACAACAAGCTTGAGTAAATTTATATTATCTTCATATATTGATTTTTTAATTTTAAATACCTTTTTTTATTGATATTGAATTATGCTCTTAGGAGGTGACACATAAGTGTTTTCTATTGGTATTGGACTACACCAAGGTTTCGCCTTAGGTCCTTTTTTGTTTGCATTAGTGTTAGATGAACTTACTAAACATATTCAAGGAGAGGTACCTTGGTGTATATTATTTGCTGACGATATTGTCCTAGTGAATGAGACCAAGGAGGGGGTAAATTTCAAGTCAGAATGTTGGAGAGAAATGTTAGAATCGAAAGGTTTTAAAATGAACAGGACTAAGATAGAGTATTTAGAATGCAATTTTTCAGGAAGCCAGATGGCACATGAGGTGGCGATAGCAATTGGAACTGACGTCATATCATAAAATTTAAGTTTTAAATATCTCGGGTCCATCATTCAGAGAGATGGTAATATCGATGTCGATATAGTACATCGTATTAGATCGGGGTGGGTCAAATGGCGAAGCACATCAGGGGTCTTATGTGATAAATAGATTCCATTAAAACTTAAAGGGAAGTTTTATAAAATGGTGATTCGGCCAACCATGTTATATGGGGCAGAGTGTTGGCCGGCCAAATGTAGACATACAAGACAGTTGTTGGTAGCAGAAATGCGTAACCTTTGGTGGATGTGTGACATTACCAAAAGAGATAAGGTCCGGAATCATATGGTGAGAGACAGACCACAGGTGGCTAGTATTTCCGACAAGTTGAGAGAAACTAGGCTTAGGTGATTTGGGCATGTGCGCAGGAGGCCCTCTGATGCTCCGGTATGATGCTGTGAGAAAATAACCCTTAGTAACTACAAGAGGAGAAAAGGGAGGCCTTACAAGAACTGGAGGGAAGTGATCAAGAAAGATATGTAAGAGTTGGCCCTTATTGAGGCAGTGGCTAGAAATAGAAAATTCTGGCGTGATTGGATAAGGGTAAAGGATACCTTTTAAAGTTCACCAAAACAGTTGAGTAAGTTATTAGGAAATGTCTACTTTAACGCTCGCGTTACGTAGTTACCACGTAGGAAGTCCAACCCAATGTCCTTTCTGTCTTTTCTAGTTGTAAGTCTTGGACAAGGCTTTCGGGGCTACAACTTGGCCTTTTAGGACAAGTGTATAGGAAAAGATCCTGCGAGCCAGTCTAAAACCTTAGGATTGTCATACCCTCTGGGTTTCTGAGCAAGAACTACTAGCTTGACTAGAGATAAGAAGAGTCGGACTTTGCAGCTTATCAGGTACTAGCAGATCTGGACACCATATCAAGTATATCTTTTGTTTATTTTTTATTTTTCAAGTACTAGCAGATCTAGACACCATATCAGTTATATCCTTTGGTTATATTTTATTTTTATTTTTATTTTTATTTATTTATGTATTTATTGTAATTTTATTTACATAATCTTTTAGCGTTCCAGTTTTACTTATTTACTCTTTAACCTGTATCACTCTTTTATTGTCACATATGCATGTGGGTCTATCGAAAATAGCCTCTCTACTATATAAGGGTAAGGCTGCGTACTATCAGACCTCCCCAGACTCTGCTTTATTGTGGGACTTCTGACTAGGTGTGAAGATGATGATGAATTATGCTCTTCATATTGAATTATGTTTTATACATGAATTGAGGGGACGCTAATCTCTATCTTAATATTTATTTATGTGCTTAATTTTATTATTATTGTTTTCTAATATCAAAAGTGTTTTTTCATCATTAAAAAGGGGAAGATTGTTAAACTAAGGTAGGTTTCAATTAATGTTTTAATGATAACAAAACATAATTATTACTAATGTGTTTATATTTTGATGAAAAGAAGTATTAGAACAAAATGAAACCATAAATTCAAGAAGATGGTGTATGAAATTGAACAAGGGAAGTTGAAGTTTACGACCGACAAAATGAAGCTCAAAACTTAAACAAAAGAAGATAAAAGCTTATCAAGGTAATTTCACATTTTTTATTATTATTTGGAATCTCACTTTGTTAATTTGATGATCCAAAAGGCTCACCATACATAAACATTTTATTTAACTTCATTATATAAGTCTTTTTCATTCATTAAGTGACAATAAAGCTTTTGGTTTTTATATAAAAGCCTCTTAATCTTTAAAACTATTTTTAACGAATATTTTGAGAAGTGTTTAATTCATATTTGCATTAATCAAATTAAGTTTGAGTATCTGAATGTGTTAAAATTATTTTTTTGGTGATTAGTCGACCTATAAATGTTTCTAGTTGACTTGTATAAGTTAAAATTGTTAAATTTGATGTACTGAGAGCTTGTAGTAACATTGATTGATGTATTGGTCCAATAATGTGTCATATTGGTCAATCAATATGTATGCTAGTCAACTAATGTTCCAACGACTAATGAATTGATAAGATCTTATCTTGACACATTATTTGATACTATGTCCTTTGTTTTGAATTTATTTTGGTGCTTAAATATTAAAATTAATGTTTGTTTTTCTTAGGAGATGAAAAGTGGAGATTGCATCAAATTGGATTTATCTAAGCCATTAAAACCAGAGTTGAAGGTTGAAGGTAAAGATGTTTTTATTGAATATGAAGGTTTATCACTTATTTGCTTTGAGTGTGGCATCTTTAGCCCTAGTAAAAGCGATTGCCCTTTGCAAAAGCCAAAAAGTCCATAGAATGAGGCAGAGCCTTCAGTATCCTTTGTGCCAGAAACTCAGGAGGAGCTGAAGAATCGAACTTACGGGCCATGGATGTTTGGTGCAATGGTGAAAAAAATCCAGGAAAATCAGGGGCAACACAAAGCATAACTCATGGAGGAAAAATGCCAGTCGTGATTCTCGGCCTAGCATTGATAATCCAAAGGGTGTCATGATAGAAGATTTGATTTTGAATAAATCCGCTAAACTTAAAGGAGTGATGGAGATAAATAAGGGTGGTGTTGCAAATCCAATTAATAAAGGAAAGAAGGCTACTAGAGATGTGGCTCAAAAGGGTGACAAACCCATTCTTAATTTGGGCCAAAGGCTAGCCAATTTGCAAAGTAAAGGATTTGTCTTCAATGCTGGGGCCTCTACATCTGGTCCTAAGGTTGGGTTTAGTAAGACAAAAGCCCACTCCACGGGCCTTGCTCAATTTGTGAACAATTCCCAACAGAAGGGGCATTGCTATGTGGTGAAGGGGTATATGACAGAGAGCATATTAGGTAAGAATATTTTGGTATTTATAGCTAGGACTGATAATGAGCAGAGTTTGCAACCTTCAAGAACAAGAAAGGATTTGGATAGTTGTGACACCAATAGTTCGACACCTCCTGATCATAAGGAGGATGCACGTTGAAATGGTGAGGTTTTCACATCTCTGGAGATTAATAAGGGAACACCTATTTTGAAAAATCCTGGTGTGGTTAATGGACTGGAACCTAAAGGTGACTCCATGCAAGTTGATGCTGGAAATAACCAACTTGAAAATATTTCCTCTTTTTAAATGAAGTTAATTACTTGGAATAGTTGCAGATTGGGATATGCCAAACTTCATGGAATAGTGAAAGAGAT
This sequence comes from Erythroxylum baracoense, assembly GCA_025629805.1. NCBI lineage: Eukaryota > Viridiplantae > Streptophyta > Magnoliopsida > Malpighiales > Erythroxylaceae > Erythroxylum > Erythroxylum baracoense. The sequence continues at coordinate 11,133,003 of JAOTAY010000191.1, forward strand.
TATTAATGAATATAAGCCTAATATTCTTTGCTTGCTTGAGATCAAAGCTGATATAGCAGCGGTAGAGAAAATGGCCAAGACTTTGAAATTTCCTGATTGTTTTCCAGTTCCATCAGATGGCAGGGCAGGTGGGATTGCTTTATTTTGAAATTCTAATTCTTGTAAGTTGGATATTATTGGTTCTACTTCTCAGTGTATCCATGCTAGATGTGAAATTAACTTAGTGCAATAAATAATTTCTTTTGTGTATTTTCGGCCAAGTTGTCAATGGAAGGATCTTTTTTGGTCTGAGCTGATTGATTTCTCTCAAACTATATCATCACCATGGAATGTAGTTGGAGACTTTAATGACTTTGCTACTTTTGATGAAAGATGGAGTGTTCATAATGGCGCTGTAGATGTTTTTAATAGAATTATGAAGTTTAGAGGGCGGTGGGAAGCTTGTGAGTTGATAGATGCTGGTATGTCGGTGTGTCGCTTCACTTGGATTAAAAGAGTGGGGGCCGTATTGTTATTCAAGAGAAACTAGACAGAGTGCTATGGAATGGTGCAACTCTCTCTTATAATTCGAATGCTAAAGTTATGGTGCTTCCTTGTCTTTGTTCGAATCGCCACCCTCTGTTTGTTGATTTCCTTGGTTTGCATTATTCTTCAAAAAATAGCCCCTTCATTTTGAGGTAGCTGGGTTAACTCACCTAGAATGTTTTCGTCAGTATGGGAGAAAGGGGAGGGTTTCTTGCCGAAGGTAATTGATGAAGTAGCGAAAGCAGTTAGTGCATGGAAATCTAAAGTATTTGGGAGTATTCATAAAAAGAAACGTATATTGCTGGCAAGGATTTGGGGTATTCAAAGCTGCGATGATTATGGAACTTTGGACTTCCTTCAAAGGCTTGAGGTTTACTTACATGGTGAGTGCCACTAGATTCTTTTACAGGAAGAATTGTTATGGTTTCATAAAACTAGGTTGGATTGGGTGTAATATGGTGAACGGAATATGAAGTTTTTTCATTTAACTACCATAGTCAGACGGCACCGCAATTTGATTTTCGGGGTTAAAGGTGAATGATATTTGGGTGAGGAATATAGATGTTTTGTGTCGGCATATTCTAGAGTTTTATTCTTCTTTATTTAGGCGTAAACCTTGACGAAGCTTGATGGCTGCTTATGACTTATTCTGCTTGAAGATTTCGGAGGAAGAGAATCTTGACTTGAACTCTCCGTTATAACTTGAGGAGGAGATTGACAACTTTTTCTATAAAAGGCCTAAAAGCTCCGGGATTACATAGAGTGCAACCAATTTTTTATCAGAAACAGTGGGAAATAGTGTTTAAATATGTTAATATGGCCTTTGCAAATTGGCGGGTTGATTTAAATATTTTGCATGCACACATGGTCTTAATCTCAAAAGGTAATTGTCCTACAACATTGAAGGGCTTTCGGCCTATTACTTTATTGAATACCTCGTACAAGATTCTGTCGAAAGTAATAGTTAATAGGTTGCGGCCTATTCTTCAACGAATCATTGGACCTTTTCAAATTAGTTTTCTTGTGGGTAGGAGTGTAACGAACAATATCTTGATTACTCAAGAGGTTGTACATTCTCCTATGGGTCACAAGGGGAGTACAGGGGCCATGATAGCAAAGATAGATCTCCAAAAGGAATACAATAATGTAGCTTGGAGCTTCCTCCATGAGGTACTAGTTTTTTATGATTTCCCTGTTAATTTGATATACCTAATCATGTTTTGTGTCTCCAACATGGATCTTGCTATAATCTGGACTGGGGAGGTCATGCCGACATTTAAACCTCAACAAGACTTACGACAAGGGGATCGATTATTGCCATATTTATTTATTTTGGTGATGGAGTGATTGTCACATATGATTCTGGAGCGAGTAGACCAAAAATTGTGGCAGCAAGTGAAGACATTGAGGTTTGGTCTAAAAGTGTCACATCTTTTTTCGTTGATGATTTATTGTTATTTACAGAGGCCTCATAATCTCAGGTTCAGGTTATCTCTGATGTCCTTGATGAATTTATTAAAGCTTCAAGTTTACAGGTTAGTGTTGAGAAATCTAAACTGTGGATTTCGCCGAATATTCATCATCAAAAAACTGTGGTATTGAGCAGGTTGTGTGGGATTCCACTAGCTTAGGAGCTTAGGACGTACCTTAGGTTACCTATTATTCATAGCAGAGTCTTTAAATCTACCTACTAGCATGTTGTTGACAAAGTGCTAAAAAGATTAGCCAATTGGAAGGGTAAAGTCTTGAGCTATGCAGGGTGGAAGACTCCTATTAAATCCACCTTAAGTTCAATTCCTATTTATACTATGCAAACGACATTGTTACCAGTGTCTACTAGTGAGCGGTTGTACCAACTAAGTAGAAATTTTCTATGGGGTGGTGATGTGGACAACTCTAGGGGACACCTTGTAAATTGGGATCGTGTATGTCGACCTAAAGGCAATGGAGACTTAGGGCTACAAAAAGCAAGAATTTCGAATGTGGCATTGTCGTCGAAGGTGGGTTGGAAATTGCAAACGAGGCAGTAATCCTTTTGCTTGGAACTTTTCTAACAAAAGTATTTGAAGGGGTCTCATTTCGTAAATATGAAATTTCGGGGGCGTTTTTCTTCTACTTGGCGGGGGCTGCTAAAAACAAAGAATGTGTGAGGAGGGGTTCTCGATGGTCTATAGATGGGAAGTCTACTAGCTTGTGGTATGAATGGGGGGTGGGGAAGGAGCCTTTGATTAATATAGTCCCCCCAAATGCACAACCACCACCGTTATCAAACAAGGTTGCATCGATTTTGAGAGCCAATGGCTCATGGCAATGTGATGAACTGAAGCATATACTTCTAGCTTTGACAATTGAAGAAATCCGAGCTACGCCAGTTCCCCTTCATGCCAAAAAGGAAGATCGTTGCATTTGGGGGTAGGATAAACATGATCAATTCACTGCCACTTCAGCTTATAAAGGCCTTGCAAATCATCTTATAATTAATGCATGGTTGGGGAAATGCCTTTGGATTTGGAAGCTATAAGTTCAAGAGAGGATAAGATTCTTTCTATGGTTGGCTTTCTTTAATTGTCTAAACTCTAAAGAAGTCTTACACTGCAAAGGAGTAATTGATAATCAAAGGTGCACACTTTGTGAGATAGGGGAGGAGACTCTAGATCATGTTTTTAGAAAATGCCCTTTTGTTGTTGGTCTATGGAGTTGCGTCTATTGAAGATTTGGAATGCAAGTGTTAAATGATGCTTCATTTCGCGATTGGTTGGGACATCAATCATCCATAACAAATAGGGTACGTTCAAATCTTATTTGGGGTCTATTATTTATATCTATCTTATGGAGTGTTTGGAAGGCACGCAATAGATTCATGTTTGATGGCCTCCGTCCAAGTATGGGATCACTATTAAAGTATGCAATAACTCTGGCAGCCAAATGCTCTGCTAGCCAAACTTGTTCAACATCTACGTGAAATAGTTATGGTTGAATGATCATTTGGCCTCCCACCCCAACTAGCATTCATTTGCTTAATACCAATAGATCCAGATAGCTTGTTGATGGTCATGCTTCAGCAGATGGATTGCTTCGGGATTCAAATGGTGCATAGGTGGCAGGTTTCATGTTGAATATTGGCTTTTCAGGAAGTCTTGAAGCAGAATTATGGGGGGATAAGACAAGGTTTGCTTTTGGCAAAGATGGGTAATATTAGTAAGCTGATTGTCGAACTTGATGCTAATGCTATTGTACAGTTCCTTCAGAGTGGTGTAATTGACTCACATCCTTGTCATACTCTCGTTAGCAATTGTTTGGATCTGATCAAAGGAGGATAGATTGTTGATATTAGACATATTTCCCGTGAAGGTAACTGCTACAAGAATCGACTTGCTGACTTGGCACATTCGTCACAACAGGAAGTTACCTATTGTGAAGACCCTCCGATTCAACTACATCCTCTCCTTGAGGAGGATTGTGAGGGAATAGTGTACTGCGTGCTTAACTTTCTTTATCTTTGCTTTTATCTATTCTTTAGTAGCAAAAAAATAATTCGTGATAATTATATAAATTTTCCAATAAAGTAAAGTTATCCTATAATATATGGATGCATGAACAATGATTCTATCATTGTCAAGGTTAAGGTCAAATATGGCCAAAAGGCCTTTGGTGTTGGTATTACTCTAAGAGCAAAGTATTCTTTAACGAGGTGGAAGATTCTTGTTGAAATTGAGATGTTTTTTTAAATTATTTTTAACATCTTCTACCACCAAATTAATAAAAACCTTAAAATTCAGTTTTACCCTTTTAACTTAATTTAACTTACAAAACAACACACTAGTTATAACCAAGGCTAATGAGTCGTGTCAAAGTACAATTAAATTGTAAAGACACGCCAAACGACCGTCTTTGAAACATGCACTACCATCTTTCTCATCACTTGATGAAAAGTGTTGCAAATGCGAATGAAGAACAAGGATGTTGGGCAAAATTCTAGTAGAAACTAGCATTCACGTAACGACTGAAAAGTACGTTATGAGATAACCCTTTTCTTATTTTCCATTGACCTAAACAGGTCAATAAGTCGGACTGAGTTCGGGTCGACTTTTATGGTGGCCCGTGGCCCAACCCATCTAGCGGGCTGATCGGCCCGTAACTCGAAACTATGGCCCACCGAGCCACGGGCGAGCCGACCATTTATTTTTAAAGGAAAAAAATTCATAACCGTGAATAGGTCAGACCATAATTGTCATCTCTATACTGGCCTCTTCAAATTTAGCAGTCCTTGATTGACTCTTTTCGAGATATTTTAGGATAGATTACGACATCGTTTGGATGCTATTGATATAATACTCTTAGGCTCCTAAACACTATCGATTAAAAACACTAATACAATTATAAAAATTTTTATTTTAAATTTTTTATTCAATTTATTTTAATAGTTAAAAATTGATTAATTTAATAATTAATTAATTAAATTTATAAATTAATATATTTTATAAATAAAATAAATATTTATTTAACAATTTTTTAATTAAATTTTAACTTTTTTGTCATTAATTTTTTAAATTATATTTAATTTTTAACAAATTTTATCATATTCTAAACTTTCTTTCCAACACTCCCAACTTTTAATACATTACGAAAAACTTTGTCGTCGTCTCTTCGGCTTCATAAACTTACATGAACAAGCCGGATAAGTTGTAGTTTACACCTCCTTCACTTTCACTAACGCTGTCTGTGTCTTTCTCGATTCATGTATTCCTATCCCTGATAATTAAGATTCTTTCTTTTCCTTTCTCAAAGACAAATTGGATCTAACATTTCTCCTCAGACTAGTCAGTCTAGGGTTTTCAGTGTGAGTGAGCTACATGTCCTCGGAAGACATCTCCCTACAAAACGGCCTAAACTCACAACTCGTCTTCCAAGATGAGAACTTGCGCTTCAATTGCCCCCCGACCCATCGCTGCCTATCCGACCCATCTCCCAAAACCCGACAGCTTGCGGGTTTCATCGACGACAAGCTCTTCGCGTCCGACCGTTTCTTCCCTTCTCAATTCCCTCGAAATCTCTATCCTCATGACCGTCCTGACCAACCGCACCATACCAATTGGAACCCCAACGCTACCGACGCCAATGACTCCGAATCCGACGACGACGACGACGATGATGATCAAGTCGTTGACGATGATGACGTAGATGGGGATCAGGATAATGGAGTTGACGCCCTTGTTGCTGTTGACGACAATAGGAATAGTAATAACATCAACAATAACACTAATTCTAGTAAAAGCAATACTATTTCTAATACCGACAATAACACCACCACTAAAACCTCGACTAATCCTCCTACTGTTAGTCTTGTCAAGTTTGGAAATGGAAATGGAAAAGCAAATCATCATTCCTCTTTCGGTAAGTTTATGTATCATCCCTCTTAATTTTGACTTTTGTTTAGAGATTCTCGATGTTCTGATGATATTTTGTTATGGTTTTATAGCATCTAGCCTGAAAGTGATGGTGGTGAAAGATGGAGGGAGTAGTATGGGGCATACTTCGAATAATGCGTCGGATACCGTCGCAGAGGCAGATGGTGAGATGTATTATTCGCAGTATTTGCAGGCAACAGAAGGGTCTGGTAGTGGAGGAAAGGATATGGGTATAAATAATGGATGCGGGTTCAGTGGAAGAAAGGAGGTGTCTACGTGTTCGGCCGAGTCTGGAGAGTCCTTGAGGGCCATTCTTTCAGACCCTGTCACGTAATTTTCTGTAATTCTGTATCTAAGAGATGAGCTATCTTGTTATGTGGCGCAAGCGTTGTGCTTGGATTGGTGGGAGAATGGAATTCCTTATGTGTGTTACTAGATTGGTGTCAAGCTCTTGTTTTGATTATCTTGTTGTGAATGTGTTGTTCGTTAGCAGTTTTTTTGTGCTGTGCATTTATGTTAACGTGTGGATTCAGGGGAGCTTTAATGGATGATGCAATGATTTTACCTTGTGGGCATTCCTTTGGTGGTGGTGGAATACAACATGTTATTAGAATGGTACTTTCTCAGTCCATATATTTTTTAATTTTTGAAAGCTTCCATTTCTGATTATCTGGGTTTGGAAAATGGAATGAAAATGATTTCAGTAAATGTTTAATGTGAACTTGTGCTCAAAGATGAAAATTTCTTTATGCTTATTGACAAAATGCTTAATGAAATTGTGATTTTGGTACTATTGTCAAAGAATGCTTATTGCTTAATGAATTTATCTTTTAAAAATTGTGGGCCATTGTTCTGTTCATCTGGGACTACCTTTGGTTCCTACTTTTTGGTTTGTTCTGTTCTTTTGATTGTGTATATTTGTATTTGGTTGTAAAACAAGATCCTGATTTAGTTATCACAATGCATTTTCAGAAAGCGTGCTACACCTGTTCGCAATCAATTGTGGAGGACGCAATATCTCCTAACCTCTGTGAGTAGTACATGTGGTCATGGTAGAAGGTTCATTTTGATTGGCTTAATACATTCAAAAACCCCTAAAGTTATGCTGAGTACACATTAGTTAGATTCAGTTTATTACTTTGAGTTTTAGATGACAAATCGATAAATTCTATCAGCAATGGCATCATACATCGTGTCTCATGCCATTTTTTTTTTCATTTTAATTGATTTCATGCGTTTAAAGATCCTCAATTATCATTTTGAAATGTCTTCATTTTGTATAGAAAAAGGAATTAGTGTGCCAAACTGCAGTAAATTGAACTTGAAGGGATCAATACCAATAATACATAAGCTTTGAGGGCTTTATTGCATGTGAAGTAGGTTTATTGGGATGTGTAACGATTGGACAAGTTCCTCTAGAAAACTTAGCATACTTTTTCTATTAACTAGCAAGAATGAATTACAGATGACATGAAATTCTAAGTGTCTCAAAGTTCCGTGTCCCTCACATTGTCCCCTAATGAACCAACATATGCAGCTCTTCGAACTGCTGTTCAGGCTTTCCAACGGGAAGAGGAGTTACTATTTTATCGCTCAGCCAAAAGAAAGAGAGATAGGTTTGACCAGGTTTGTCTTGTTTATGGCTTTCATTATCTTAAAAAACATTCTAAAAGAACTTGGAAATCATATGTTAGCAGATTGGTGGAAAAGAGTTGAAGTGTTGCTAAATTGGAATTAAATCTTTTGATTTTATGCGTCCTCTTACATGTACTGAAAGCTGGAATAATTTATATGAGTCCCCGGTGGCTTAATTGGTCCTTAGAGGTTCTCTTATGCGCTGGCCTTTTTACTTTTAACTGAAATTTTCTATACTTCAACTTAATCTTGTTTCTTTTTCTGTCTGAAGCTACGGCTGTTGTGAGCCAGTGTATCCTGAAGTTGATGTGGCAAGTTCTTTTCTTCTGATGTTTATTGAAATTTTTATGTAGGAAAAGGGCAGTTATGGTGATTCAACAATCATTGATCAACCGAGGGGCAAAGGTGTGCAGTTCCCATTTGCTGTGACAGACCGTGTTATTATTAAGGTTCTTCTGCAAACTTTTTCTTTTGCAATTCTTGTTTGTTGACCATCTGCACTCAACTATAAGGGGGTAATTGACTCAGGGAAACAAGAGGACACCAGAACGGTTTGTTGGACGTGAGGCTGTTGTCACAACGCAGTGCTTGAACGGATGGTCAGTCAGTTTCTTCCTTTTTTTATTCCTGCCAAAGTAGTATAATAAGGCTTTCAACATATTTTTCCAAATCAATTCAACATCTCGTCTGGCTTCTGCTTGTATATAGATACTTTTGGTTTAATTAACATATATCTAGCTGAACAATTACAACTCAAACATTGCAAACTAATTGGTGGTCAGAGAAGAAAACAGAATAGCACATCTTAAAGATTGTAATCCCATCAAGAATTACATTTAGTATTTTCTATTCTTATTTAATATATCTCGTTAAAGATATTTAAGACATCAGTTCTTCATATATCAAACCAATATATATATTTTCAAACTTCTAAGAAAGTTGTTAATAATTATAAAAGAAATAGGTACTTTTATTGAAGAGTTTGGAAATTATGTTATGATATTTGAATAAGCGTGAATGTATATGATAATAATAACTTGTCCTTTTGTCTTAATTTAACTGGTCTACATATGGTATGTTTAACATAGTCTTATGTATGAAAAGGATGTGAAAACTTTCTCTTTGTTTGAGTTCTAAATGGAGAATAGCAAAAAAGGATGCTCTTTTTGATGTATGGGAAACCATAAAGACTCCAAATATTTGAATTTTGGTGGAGGCCTTCTTTATTACTAAGCTGCAAGGATCAGAGGTAATAAACCAACTAAATAATGCAAAAATTCATGTTTGTCCCTAATTAATTAACTAGAATTTTGATAATTTGGATAGTTAGTTCTCGGGGAAAGACCCCCCCTTTTTTTTTTCCCTAGGCTGAAAGGCCCCATAGTTTATTGAAACTTTGTTTCCACAGTACGAGAAAAATCAGAATTTCTAATTGGCACTAAATCATTTATAGGTATGTTGTGAAAACATTGGATAATGCAGAGAGTGTAAAACTACAGTATCGATCACTAGCCAAGGTTTCAGACGATCCATCATCAAAGGCAATCCCAAATAAATTTGGCCCACATTGGCTCTAGTTGGTTCTGCAAGTTAAGGTACAATCTCCCTTTTCTATGTGATATAGTCCAGACTAACATGATCACACTTCTAGCCATACAGAATTGCAGTAGAATGTATGAAGGCTTTGTATATTGTAGAAATCTTGAATGTAAATTAAGGTATTTCTGAAGGGGGGCCTTTTGAGAAGGATACACAATCAATTTTTTATGGATGTAAAAATATAGTTGGCGTTTCGCCTAAACAAATTTGTGTATTCATCATATTTGTGATTAGAAGTTTGCAAATTTTCGGTTTTGCTGCCGAATTGTCCATGAACTGAAATATTTGGACCAAATCATGGAAAGTGTTTGATTTTTTTAGTTTGTGATGAACAGAGTGCCTCTTATCAATGCAATAGCAGTAGTTTTACAAGATGGCACTGGCACGGTCCTTATCGTTATTATTATGTTATTTTACGTCCAAATGTTTCACTATTAGTCCATCGCATTGCTGGCCTGCAATCACCATCAAAAGCACGTCATTTGTTCCAATAGTGTCAAGAGTCATAACCCAATTTCAATCAAAGGGAAAATTTACGTTGATATCTCGAACAAAAAACAAATTCAATACAATCAATCGATAACTCATGAGGTGCACGACACTGCTTTATGCAACTGATTTGTTTTAAAATTCAGAAGACAGAAAAGAAGTTGATATTAAGAAATAAAGAGCGAAAAAAAAAATCTCCAGCTCTACTGTTATAACTTACAACTTCTGACAACGAAGGACATGACTATAAGCTGGCTTTGCCTTGTACAAGGACAAAGAGGTTAAAGATAAGAAGACAGAATTGTATAAAAAGATGATCAAAAACATGAAACGTCTTCCTTAGACGTGAGAAAATTGCAGGTTGAATAGATAGAAGCCGCTGCCGCCCTAACAGCCAACTCTCTCTCCGACCTATCTGCATTTCCTAGTCTGCACACCACATTTTAATGGTCAGAACTTGTAGACAGACTGACAAAATGTTGTATAAATACTCTTCTTCCAGATAGTTGCCTCTTTGTCAATTTTACGTATATTCGGAGGGTATAGTTTCTTTAACTTGGTAACCAATCTCCTATGCGTGGATTGGGCTTTCACTCGCACATGCAATGCTTAGAATTGCTCCCTCAACCACAGAAATTCCTAAAGTATGATATAATGCGTTCGAATCTATATATAATTTGTTTAGAGACAATTAAACCACCAAAGAATAATAATCAGTTTAGTATTGTCAAACTTGCAAAGGAACAGCTACTATTACCCTGCACACAATTCTGTTCTTCCCTGCCGCTGGAAGCCCAAGATCGCATTCCCTTGGAAATATTGCAGCCCGTGATCACACTGCAGTTGCATTTCTTTTACTTGGCTCAGCCAACTCTCCTGATGTTGACACACATACGAAAACAGCTTTAATAGTACTTAGCTCGACAAATAAAATTTCCACGTGAAAAGAATTTAGGCAGATAATCAGCTTAATCGCAAGAATTTCTTCTATCACATGCAAAGCAGGTAGTTAACCATTGCAACGAGAGTAAGCTATGAACTCCAATACAAATCTCATCTATAGCTAGCAATAAAATCATTAAGCCAAGAATAAGCTTAAACCAAACAAAGAACAAATCAAAATGACTAAAGTTTGGACTGATACAATCTAGAGTACTGTTACCACAGTATGTTCCATCATACTTACAAGTTGTTTCTCTTCTTCCGTGAGTGCTTTATCCATTTCATTGAACAAGCTGCTCCACCTTTCTTGATGCATGGATGCATTTGCATCAGAAGACAGCCCAACACAATTATTTTTAATGATAAAACCATGTTGTTGATTAGATGAGAATTCTTTGGATATCAAAAAGGGCAACTCGGTGATTATAACTGCTCTAAGTCTCCTCTTACTGCGCCTCAATGCTGAAAACGAGAAGCAGAATTTATTAATTACGGAAATCATTTGTCTCCAAACCCAAACAGCAGCGATGCACTACCTGATAAGCGTCCTTTGATGTCTTGGTGAAGAAGTTCCAACCACTGAGATGCAACGCTGGCGGCTGAAATTGTGAAAAGCATTCATATGAGGTAAAGTGTGCTTCGTTTAATGCTTGTGGCTGTTCTAAGTAAAAAGGAGATTCAAGAATCCTGTATGCTACAACCCCTAAAATCGATTGCTAAGTGATCCTATTTTCTTGTATTGAAGAAAGCAGCAGGTATTGTGCTCCAGAGTCTCTCATAGTACATTCAGTTACTAACCTTTTACAGAGAGAGTAGAAACATTAGTTGCCATTGTTGACTCCTCATTAGAAACAGTGCTCGATTCATCAGATGCCTTAGTTGAAGATGACAACCTTAATAGCAATGAATCATCCTCCCCAACTGTTGTGGAGGGGGAGACAAAATTTCTACTACATATCTTGTCTACCATACTCGAACCACCCTCTCCAATTATTGCACATCCTCCCATTTGATTATGCCGAGATAAAATCTTCGAGCCCAAATTTCCAGTAGAGAAACTTAGCCGCTTTGCTCCTAAATCAGTCATGTTACTAGTTTCTTTAGTTTCACCGTTTGATTGGTTTGTTGGCAGGCTTTCGGCACAGTTTTTTGAATGTTTTTCAGACCTGACTAGTGCCTCTATTATGGAATGGACCTGTTTCTTGTTTCGCACATGGTTTATGATCCCAGGGTTCAATCCATTAAGCAGTCCACTTGGAGCAGCAATTTTTGTGAACCTGTCAACCTGTTCTCTTTTTGCGAGCTCCATTCTTTTCTTGAGAACATCATTCTTAGATTTTCTCCCACGTTGCTTTGGCACTGGTATCCCTCCATGAGAAGGTGCCATAAAACAACTGTTAAAAGAAACCCCTCCTTGAGAAGATGAGAGAAATCCATTTTGTTTCATCTCTTTCCAAACCCTCATTGAATCTTTCTGTTCTACTGGACCTGTAGTACTTCCACACTCAACAGGATCCCTCAATTTTAAGTGATCGTCATTCTTGATAAGATTCAATACGCTCTGGTTCAAAGAGCTAGTACAATCTTCTGCATTGAGGTCTAAGCCAATGGATCTCAAAGCTCCACACTTGTTTTCTTCTTGACAAGCATGCTTCTTGAGAATGGAAGCCTTCTCAAAAATCTCAGCGTGTTCTGAACTAAAGTTGGTTGCCAAGTTGCCAGTACTACAAGCATCACTATTCTGATCCCGTGGATTGAGGGTATGACTAACCTCAAGTGACAAAGTTGCCTTTTCGCTTCTTTCTGCTTGAGAAGCATCCACATCCAAGGTTACAGGCAAGTCGGTAACTTGGGAAGCTTCCGCATCAAACTAAAACTGACGGTAGGGTCTCCAAGTTCAGCGGCCTGGAAGTTAGTTTATGTGGGATTATCAATTGAGTCCTAATAAAACAAAAAATGACAGCAGTAAGTTTTGGCCGTTAAAACAATGTAAACATGAGAATCCCAACCGGCTATGACTTTGAGGCGCATCACATTTGGGATTAAGTATACTTGCTAAAACACATAGAGATCTTAAAGATGCATTAACTATATGGGATTTTTTGACAAAGGGGTCAAGTTCAATCAAGAGGAGGACAAAGAGGAGCAAAGAATGGTCTTTTAAATCAAAATTCAATTTAAAAAAATCGCCATGATAAACTTTTTTAAAACAAATTCTCACTTTCAAAGAACTGAGTTCTTCAGTGACGTGGAAATGGGCAACTACGAGTGCGAAAATGGAAAAAAAGGAAGCACCTTGAGAGCTCATCAAGGAGTCAAGATCTCGCATTTTCATCCACTTATTTGTAAGCTGATATTGGTCTTTAAGTTCACAGCCATGTCGTTTGTCGCCAATCAACTAAAATCAACGAAAAATCATAAATCATTACAGAAGGATGAGGGGTGATTGGTGAGAGACAAAGTGCAAAGCCTTAATTGCCAGTCGCCCTCGCCCTCGCCATCGCCATATGTTAGGAGCGACTGGCGATTAGGGATTTTAGTATCATCGAACTGGTTACACCAGTTCAATGAAAACTGACCGGTTCTTTAAAAAATCGGTCGGTTTTTATTATGAAAAGTTTTTTGTTAAAACTGAACCGGACCATTAATCAGTTCAGACATTTTTCTGATGGACTGGCCGTTCTGGTCCAGTTTTTAAAACCTTGCTCAAGGCTATCAACATTTAGGTTCAATTCTATGATCTGCGCATCAGCTCATTTGAGACATTCAATCTTTAAACAAGATCAATTTTGTTTCTATAATTTATACCTTATCGTCATACGCAGAAACAGGACTAGGAGGTTTAGAAGGCTTCACAGATTGATTTGAAGGGTTAACTGAGGACACATCATTCCTCCGCGCATTGTGGGAGGACAGGGCTTTGGAAGGGCCGATGGACCCTTTAGTTGAGCACTGAGATGGAGGGCATTTCTTGCCTACTTCTTTACCTCCTTTACAAGCATCTCTCCTTTCCAGTGGATTATAGCTAAAGAAAAGATAAGTAGGAAAGTGAAATTTCTCATGCCTCAATGTCACGTATCAATTCTAGTAATGAAAATTTATAATAATCTACCAATGAACACATAGCTTTGTTGTCAAGACAATACTACTAGAAATCAAGTCAATACTCAACAAAACTTCCTTGACCAAGACAAACAATTATCGACTACAAGATTTTACTGAAAAGGCAAGACAATTATGATCCCAAACAATATCACAGAGTCCAGGTTTATTTTCAACTAAAGATGATACCAATCCAACCCAAATAAGCAAAACATTTGCTTTGAATTGGCCAAACAACAGATAAATGCTATAACAGCACAAATATGTTACACTTTGTTAAGCCCAGTGAATCCGAAAATTCACAACATAGGAACAAAGTTCCAGTACAACACTTCAGTACAACAACTCCAGAAGAAAACAAAATGTAAATAGCAACAACGTCTTTTTCATTCCGTTATTCTTTACAGTTTTTTGTCAGAACTTTGTTGTAGGTTGTTAAGAAATTTGTTACAACAACTTTTTTCCTTGTACAGACTGTATATATATACCCTCACATAGAAATGAAAGATTTGAGAGTTTTATACCCAAATTCTCTTTGTTTGCTACTTTCTACATGGTATCAAAGCCTAGGCTCTCTAATACAACATAATCTACCTAAATGGCTAATGAACACGAAGATGAGACAGAATCATATGAAGTCTCTGCCTCAGAAAACCCAGAAGCTATTCTGGTAATGACGTTACTGGACGAAACGAACTATCTCTCATGGAGCAGGGCAATGATTATCGTCTTTAAAGCAAAAGATAAGATCGACTTCATGAATGGCTGCTACAAGGAACAAGAAATCAATCCAACTTTGTTGAAAAAATGGAGAACAACAGATAATATGGTAATCTCGTGGCTTTTAAATTCAATGGTTAAGGAATTAGCGAAATCTTTTCTGGTAGTCA
>JAOTAY010000191.1:11156848-11170618 GCA_025629805.1 Erythroxylum baracoense
TAAATATAAATTAATCCTTAAAAAATAAAACCCTAAATTATATTAATTATTAAAATTAAATTTTTTTAATTTTCTCAGGGGAGAGGGATCGGGTGGGACGTAGCGGGGTGGAGCCCCACGTCCATCCCGCCATTCTGAATGGCGGGATGGGCAGCCACGTGGCCATCCCGCCATTCGGAATGGCGGGATGGATACCCACGTGTCCACCCCACCAAAGTTGATGGCGGGATGGACACCCACGTGTCCACCCCGCCATTCCGAATGGCGGGATGGACACCCACGTGTCCACCCCGCCATCAACTTTGGCGGGCTGGACACAAACCCGCCATCTCACTTGGCGGATTGTCTTATTTTCGTCCTCCCCCTTCCTCTTACTCACATTTCAAGGATTCAAATTAATAATTATCATAAACACAGAATTTAGCCCTTTCTTCTCCGTTAGAAGTCAAAAGATTATTTTTTCCAAGTTTTGGTACATCCTTCACTTGATTATGGTCGTCGATGTCGTCATCATCACATCCGGTCTGAAATCCCGTAATAAAACGAAGTCTAGGGAAGTTTGATAGTACGCAGCCTTATTCCTACATAATAGAGAGACTATTTCCTGTAGACCCGCATGCATGCTTCTAATTACTATCTCATCTTCAATTTAAGGGGTTGTTTAATTTTATTATTGTTGAGATATTTTTTTCTTGTTTCAAATAAAAATAAAATTATATTTAAGTGTTAGTGTCAATATATTTATATTTTTATTACTAATAATAATTACAAATTACATAAGACTTAAAATAAATTAAAATTAAAATTAATTAATTAATTAATTAATTTTAGTTTAATCACTTATATAGTATTTATTAATAAAATTATTATATCTTATTAAAATAAATAATTTTGTTTATAAATTTTTTTTAATATATGCTTTTAATTATTAAAGTGATTTTAATTTGGAATTTACATATTTAAAAATATTTCAATTTTAAATTATATTTATTAAATAATTTAATTGTACATATTTACTTGATTGTAAATCATATTAAAAAAGATAAACAAAAAAATTAATTCTCATAATTTTAATAAGTTTTGAAAAAATAAAAAATCAAAAATAAAAGTTAAAACAAACATGTTTTTTTTACTGAATTTGAAAACAAAAATAAAAAATTAAATACGAAACTAAAAACAAACAAGCCCTAAGATAGCATAATTTATAGAAAGCTACTTATAGCATCATCTCGATTGGGCTATAAAATATGGATCATCTAGTAGTTCCAGTTGTAATAATTATAAAAAAACAACTTTGCTTTTGTAGTTTAATTGCATTTTAAGGACTTCAAAGAGTGAATATAATTAAGGAAGAAGATTTTTTTTATGCTTTAATAACCCATGAGTTTGTTGTACATTGTTCTAAATTCAATTAACTTGTTAGTATGAATTGTGCAACATTTTGCCCAAGTTATTGTGCTTCTTATAGTGAATGTTATACTTAGTGCAAGTAAATAATTTTATTTTTTATCCATTAGTATAAAGAGTAATTTTCTGAAAGGTTATCTATGATATTCAAAAATTAAGGAAAGAAATTGTATATACTAAAAGAGACTGAAACAAGAGATTGGAGTTGATCATGACGATAAAGTCATTAAAGAAATGGTGTTTAATTGAAATTGAGGGGCAACTCAATAGCATGAAGCTTGAAATTGATTTGTTGGTGAGAGAGAAGAAAGAATTTAGGTTAATGTTAACCAATGTTATTATAGGATTTGTTGTAATTTTTGTTCTATGTTGTTGGAAGATAGATGTACGTGTCAGTATATTTGCTCTCAATTTGAATGGTATATATGTGTTGAATGAAAATTTTAAAATCAATGATAACTATTTTAAAGTAATTACATGTATGCTTATAAGATTATGGAAAAAATATACCTTTATATGGTAACTTTCTTTATAATATGCTAGTTCAACATGAATATATATAATGAATGTGAAATAAAGAATTGAAAGTCAATGGATCATTACATTTAGCCAAAATATAAATTCACACAATATATATTTCATGGATGAGTTTCCTATCGTAAATTACAAAATATGCAAAATTGGGAATCTATAAATAAGTAACCTAAAATAAGCACATCATATTACGGTCAATTGTTCATAAATAATAGTAACACTATTAATATGGTTAAGTATCCCCTCTATCAACTTAATTTTGCCCATTAGTTTGAGAAGATAGTTGCCCACTATCCACACTACCACCTCGCTCCAATATTGCTCTCCTCCTAGTTGTTGTAGCTTGTAATTACTTGAAGTAATGTTGGAATTTCTTTTGAACCTTATTCCTTTTGTTTGAAAAGATAACTTGAAGGTTTTTGAATCAATATGGCCATATATACATACATAAATATGATTTTCCTAACCTTAAAATTATTTACATTGGTAGGTTGTTTAGTAGGGTTAATTGGATTGTTTTTTATACACCTTTGATTGTTGTGTTCAAACGCTTTGTATTTTCTACATTTTTAAGACATCTTGTTTGTATTTTACATTTTCTTTAGCTTTTTTTTAATCTTTTCTTCTTGCTTTTTGGACCTTTTTGGCATTATCCACTTTGCTAATGGATGTATCTACTCATACCTATTGGTTTGCTAAAAGATTGTTTCCCTTATATGTTATAAAAATTTATCATACACACTAAAAAAATATGATCTTCTTGAAACAATCATTGATATAAGCCTCAACTTTTTGTTGAGAATGATAGATAACACTAATAATATGCTTACATGGGTGACTACTGTATAACTACAAGAATGGTCTTTACTAAGTCAAATAATATGCTTTTCATCCCCTATAATAACTTTATAAACTCCATCTTCATTCCACTTAATTATGTACTACATTACTCATTTCTTTTTTTTCTTGCTTCTTGACAATTTCAATAGCAATATCTACCTTCTACCTATAAACAAAGTTCCTCCTACTAACATAAATCCTTATGATGACGGTCTTTATGATTTCAAGCATATCATCATTGATATGTAGAGTATGGATTAAATAAGAGGGATAACTTATAATGAAGTTTAGACAAAAAAAAATTCAAGACAAATTTAAATGAAAAATAAACTATAAATTATTAAACTAAAATTAAAAGTTAGAGAGTAGATTACATAGTAGGATATGTATTAAACACTGCACCTTACCAATCTAAACAATTACCTATGTCTATTATAGATGCCATATTTTTGGAGAGAACAAAAAAAGGTCAAATAAATGGGGTACAAAAGTAAGTAGACTTATTGATTCAAGAAAATTGAGAATAAATAATTTTGCCTAAGATTTGGTTGGAAAGGAAAGAATACAAATTTGATAAAATGTATGCTTAATGATTTAAACATAACATGATGAAATGAATCCAGAAAAGATGGTCTAATTATATAAATTTCCTATTCGAGAAGTGGAAAAATAAAAAAATAAAGTGATCTAAATAAAGAATGATTGATGAAATTTGGTTTTATTGACACTTTCTCTATAAACTCTTTTCCCACAATCACATGTCATAATAAAAAATATATTAAGAGGCTTATCATTGACTAATTTTTCAACTTGGAACTTTGTATTGATGTATTCATGCTTAAAATATTAGACCAAATTATTCTTAAGACCACTACTTAGGCTTGGATTATTCAAATTAAAGTACTATTATCTTTTTATCTCATACATTTATAGAAAAAGTTATCTTAATTAACTAGAGTTTAAGAGAAAAATATTAAAGAGACAATCATGAGCATGCAACTGTTGGACCAAATTGGGTTTTATCTCATGATTTTTATGATAAGAAATTTCGCTCTTAATATTCTTATCTTTATTGACATTAGTGTGTTAATATATGAAATATTAAGGTTAATTAAAGGTTAAGTTAAGCAAAGAAGCCAATTAAATCCATTAAGTAATCAAAGAATGAAAAATAAGCAAAGTGAAGCATATGTTGAATCAAGAAAAAGGAATAATCAAGCATATTAAGACTTAAGCAAATCAATGTAATCCTTCTCGTAACCTTATATTGGTCTTTTTAATGAATTAGAGGATCAAATATTGCATGATCATTTGTGTATAAGATATAACAAATAAATCCTTTCATAATTAAGAGGAAATTTATTTTGATCTATAAAGAAATTCTTTTGATCTCTAAGTAAACATTTTAAATAATTTTTAATCAAGTTTTTGTCAAGGAATGTGTTTTAGTCTTTGAAAGAACTTGATAAGTTCTGAAAAAATTATTTTAAAAAAGTTTGGTTGATCAATGTTAGGATTTTAGAAACATGAACCAAGAGTTTTTATAACCATATTATTTAACTAATATAGCACATAAGTCAACTAATATAATATAATAGTTGACAAATATGCTATAAAGATTGACTAACGTGCTATAATAATTAACCAATTCTATTATTATTGATTATTATAATAGATAATTTTATTTCTAGTGACTATTTTAAGTTATTTTTAAACAATAACTAAACCATATATGAATTATGGGAAGAATGTTGGATATACTAAAGTTGTTAAGAGCCTTGAGTGGCAAGAGAGTGCATTCATGCATTATATAACATATACTGATCTTTATTCATTAGTGTGAGTAAGAGGAAGAGTTTTTAAGTCATATAGTTGTTGCAATTGACAAAATTGTTCAGGATTAACTTTGTAAGGGTTCCACTTGACCTTGAATAAGATTTGTAAAGTATTACTCTTTTCCTGTGGCAATGCAAGACAATTATAACGGTTCCTCTTCATATATGGTAAAGAAGATGTTGTATTAAGGGTTTCTTTTCATCTATTAAAGAAAGAAGATAGTAAATTTCCAAGTGGAGTTTGGCGGGTGAATGAAGACCACATTTTAAAATTTTTATCATGGTAGATTCCCCCTTTTTTAAAATTTTAAGCATCATATTTTATTGAACTTTGCTATAAGGATTAGAAAATGGAGAAAGAGTGATACATAATAAACATAATAAAAATAAAATGCTTAATTTGGCATGATGAATAATAAAGAAAGGAGATTTATCATTGCATATAGTTATTCTTCATTATAAACATAGCCTATGCTTGGTCTATATAACTAGGCGCATGTGTTAAGGACTTGTATAAAAGCAGCTGCCTTATTGTTTGCTTATTTCTTTAGCAATTCTTTAACAATATGTAATAAATATATGTAAATATAAGCTCAATAGTAATTGCAACATCATTTGATGGTGCATCTACTTCGTTTATCCCATTCAACTATTTTGCAATAATACTGACCTAGGAAATACCATTAGGTTAATTTTTTTCATACTTTATTTTTCAATATTACTCATAAATCTGAACCGAAAACTCTCAGCCATGTCTCTATGAAATCGAGGATAGCAAATATGATAAAATTTTCCACCTTGAATGATGTTAACATCTCCTTAACAACATTTATAAGGTAGCGACACATTTAGTGACATTAGCTACTATTAGGTAAAATAAGGGCATATCTAAAATTGTAGCTCTATGGACCTTAATGGATGCTATAAATACAAATGTGTTATCTTTTTCCATACCATACTATAAAATCTATGAAATTTTAAAAGGATGAATTCAGACCCAATTGTATATAACTTAGAATACTATGTTAATGCCTATCTTGGGATTCTACCATAGGTTAAAAGCACTCCTCTATATAATGGTAAAAAATAATAACTATTTCTTAGTCACATTTTACCTTAAAGACTAACAATTAAGTAGAATAAATCTTTTGGCATGGATGAACTTAAAAAGGGTTGCTAATGCCATATGTAATGTAGTTGTGAATCCCATTTCGATAATAAAGTCCAAAGTAAATCTTGTTGTGATTGTCATTATAAAGCTAACTATTAGAGATCACTCTCATAAACAAGTCCTTTTTGACATGTGTCATGATAATTTTTCTTACACTTGGAACATTTGAATGCATTAAATGAAATTGAAACTTCTTTATCAATAATCAAATCTCCATATATGTAATAGGTTGTAACTTAGTCAATATCAACTGCCTTTAAAGAGCTCTTTTATAGAGAAGCATGATTGATGAAATATTGAGGGACAATTATCATAGCATGTTAACTCACCATCCATAATGAGCATTTTTCAACTTCCTAAAATTTAGGATATCATAATTTTCTAACTCACCATTGATTATTATCAAGATTCACCTCTAGAAAGATCAAAAGTGATCAGAGCTGTAATTGGACGAAGTTGTAAAGAACTTAAATGTGAAAATGGTATGATAATACGTTATGACGACAATGCTGTAGTTGTCATTGATCAAAAAGGAAATCCAAGGAGAACTCGAATTTTTGGTGTGATCGCGCGAGAATTGAGATTCCATAAATTGAAGATCGCCATGAATTAAGAAAATATGACGATATCAATTTTTGGTTTTCTCAATTTTCGCAATGCTCCCTCTCTCAACTTTTAATCACTATCTCAATCATTGAACTTTGCAATACCATTGAATCTATCATAAGCACTTAAATTGCCAAGTGATGGATGGTTTTAATGAGTACCTTAATTGAGTAAAAATTTTAACCATTGAGCATTTCATAACCTGATTAATCTCTTAGAACATGCTAATAAAGATAAATTCTGATTAATTATTAAATGATAATAACTAGTATGTGGTTAACATATTATATTTGTCAAAATTCTCACTCATATTATTATTAATAACTAGACAATTAGAATCAAATAACTGGTATGACCTAGCTCAAGTCTCCTTTAGATATTCAAATAAAATTGAAGCACGCCTAAATTTAACCATGTTAATTATATTAAGTTGCTTATTGAAATCTTTAACATATATAGACTATACAAATTTTTAAATTTTTTCTTGGTCAATTATGGTAAATATCCTTGCACACATTATGTGAGTTACATTTGGTAGGATGACTTTAACAACTCTTATTAATATCTAAAGACATATAAGTCAGTACTTAAGTAATATAAGGCATTATTACATTAAATTACACTAAAAGGTGAATTAACCCTTTTCCTATGAGATCCTAATATAATTTAATTTCCGTATTGAATTGTCTCTAACATATTTTCATATAGACAACGCAAATTTATAACCTCTTGAATTACAACATTGAGGTTTC
Organism: Erythroxylum baracoense; assembly: GCA_025629805.1. Lineage (NCBI taxonomy): Eukaryota > Viridiplantae > Streptophyta > Magnoliopsida > Malpighiales > Erythroxylaceae > Erythroxylum > Erythroxylum baracoense. Next base: position 11,163,994 of record JAOTAY010000191.1, read on the forward strand.
TTAATTCCTTGAGTTGTAGTTCCATACTAGATCTATGATTGCTAACTTTCAACTCATGGATATAAGCTTAAAGCTTGGAATATTCACTTGTATAATATAATGCTCTTTCCTTCCTCCATATCCTCTTAGAAAATGTAAATGTATTATAATCCTTAAATATATTCAACTTTCCTCTATATTCTTCAATCATACTAGCAATAGTTGTGCTAGGATTCTCCATAATTCTTAGTTTTGAAATGTCTGATTAAGAACTTCATTTAATACCATTTTAAGCTTGTTAGTTTTGAAACATATACACTTGGATTTATATCTTGATTTTCAAGTACCTATCATTACTATCATATGATGCATATAACTCTTATGCATCCTTTTATGCATCCAACTCTACCACTTATACTCACTTTTTTTCAACCTAACATTAAAAAATATTGCCAATAGAAAATTGCCAACAACATTTTGAAACTATTGGGTATTAGAAAAATCCATATCCAATCTCCATTATAATGGTCCACTACCAATTGATGTCTAACACTTATACTAGTCCTTCCTAAAAGTTTACTAAGCTTATCCCCGTTAGAGTATTCATCACTGTCAAAGAAGCTTCCATAATTAGTGTATTCAATCTCCATTGGTCAATGGATATCTAGAATAGACGCATTAAATGTATCCTTGTTATGTTCCTCATCATATGAGCATCCATTGCCATATTAATTATCACTATTATTTTTATGGCTTTGGCCTTCTATCCCATTATTATTTTAATTGCTTTTAGTATTGCTCTCTTATTATCATAGTTGTCTACATCTTAAACACATACATTCTAAAAAAAAACTCTTTGCATTACTTTATTGATTACCCTAATAATTTACACCATGAGTAACATTTACTTCATCAGGTATGCCATCATTACCATCCAAATTAGTCCTAACATCTCCTCTAGTAATAACAAAACCTATGGAACATAGATTGGAATTTCTAGTTTATAGGTAATATAAACATCAATTATCCCATATATTTTTAGCAGGTTTACTAACCTAATGCACTTGTCATTCGATTCAATGAGTCTCAACGTCCCACTAAACTTAAAACTTGGCATTGTCTAATAAGCTTTGTCAATTTATTGGTACCCTATATCCTTTTTCATTTCATGTAATTGCCTATAACTCACAAAATTGATATTAACTTATCAAAAATATTTGATAACCTTCCTTCAAAAATCATCTCAAAATTTGACTTAAATTACCTATCATAAAATAACCTTAAGCTTTCGCAATGAATAAATATAATTATGAATAACATTTCGTCTAATCAAATACATTATAAACCAAACTAAAGAAAACAACATCCAAAAAGTATTTATATAAAGCTAATATTAATCAAGTATATAACCATAGTAAAATGCATATGTTTATGAGATCAAATATAACTTATAATTTGGATAAAGTTCATCAAAACAAAAATATAACTTAGAGATGAGTTTAACTAGAAACTTTTAAAGAACATACACACACGCGCACACACACACATATATATAACACTCATGTATGGGATGACCAAAAGTTCCTAGTTGGTCTTTTATAACAATTAATTCTTTATCTATACTCTTTACTATTTTCTTTAAAATTTTTATGGTTTTAGGAGTTCTAGACATATCAAATATCAAAACATGAATAAAGCACTAAAAGCAATAACAAAGAAAATACAATAAAGCATTAAAAGAAAATTAAAGAAAATATGGAATATTATAACTTGATGGGTGGTAGAGCCAACTGCTACAGGTCATAGTATTCAAAGAAAATATTAAGCCAAATATTAAAGCAAATATGGAATACAAAACCTTGCTACAAGCTATAATATTCAAAAGAGCAAATATCAAATATTAAGGAAAATAAGAAAGCCTGATGAGCGATAGAGTCAGACCATTATTACTAGAGCATAAAGAGCAAAATAGAAAATATCAAATAATAAAGCTTTGTATCTCACATTATAATCAAATATTATGAAGCATTATAAAGGCTTTACAGCTTTGAGAAACAAAAGAAAAGAACGAAAGAGAGCTTTGATGCAAATAGAATTTTGATATAAAGGTTTGATACAAAGCTTCAAGAGAAACTTTAGTTTTGAGGCTTATTTTTGGCTTTAAGCAAATAATTTTATAATGCTTTAGCTTTGGGCAAATAAGGGAGAGGTAGAGGAGAGAGCTTAGAAGAAGAAGAAACTCAATTTAAAATTTTCCATTATCTTGATAATGATTCTTCAACTTTGTAGAGCCATCTAGTTGTTATTCCATGGTCTTCTTATTGTAAGCTTTATGTCAAATCAAATAATTTAATTCATTTTTTACATTTAGAATTTTATCAATACGGACACACATTATACAAATCGTACTCATAGCAAGTTAATCAAATTGATCTCTTCTTCTTCTGTATCAAATAGTGCGACAATGTTAATATGAAAATCTTCACTAATTTTAAGGGTTATCCTAATCATATACATTTGGGATGTTATTTAGTTGAGTATGAATAAAAAATATTCAGAAAAAATTTCATTGTTATTAAGCTTAAGGTTTTCATCAATTTCTTTATTGATTTATGTTCTTCCCGCTTAATTTATTAAATCAATTTTTTATCATTTCACTATCTTCTTTTTGTTTTTGTTTGAGCATTTTTAGTTTTTATTTTATCATTTTGATTTCTTGATACAAACTAGATAATGTTAATTAAATTTTTTTTTTGCTTTATCTAATATATTTGCCAAATTATAGGTCGATGAAGATGTTGATGGTAGGCTTCAATTAGTGGTTTCAAATGATTGTGGCAATTTCATTAGGTATTATATGACTTCTAATAGAAATTTTTGGTCCTCTATAAGCACGTCGATTTGTTTTTCTTCTTCTAGTTGATCATTATATATTGTTTCATCACTACTTGTAAAGCTATCATTTTCTAATCCTAATGCTTTATCAAATTCTTTATCATAGTAATTCTCAGAATTTGCAACATCCATAATCATTAAATTTTGAATTTTATCTAATATCTCCTGGTCTAATTCTAAGTTTTGAAGTTTTTTGTCCTTTTTATTACATCTATGCCATGTTATGTTTCTAAATTTGGCTATTAAAGGAAAGTTTTTGAGTTTTGTTGACATGTTTTATTTGTTTTAGATATTTTATAGAATTTTTTTTATTTTATATGAGATTTTATTCCTACTTTTGTTTTGTGGGGCTTTGTTACATTCTCCACATGTTTTTATTTATTGTTGTAAAAAATATCAAATTATTATAGAAAGTTCCTAATTCTTCTTTTGGTTTTGAATATTTCATATTTTAATTATTTTTGAAGTTTCATATCTTGGCAAAGTTTTAATCCTTGTTTTTGTGTGTGTAACTAATTAGCTAACCATAAGTCAATCTAATATAGGGGATTTGATCATTATGGCTTTTTCTAATCTTATTTCTCACTTTTTTACCTAATAGGGAGAGAAGTCCTATTAAGAACTTCTCCTTCTAAAAGGGCTAGTTTGAAACTTCTCTTAAGAATACTCAAGTTAAAAAGTTGTTTCAATAACTCATCATTTTTATCTTTCAAGTATGAGGGGTCACCTATGAAATGTAAAGAGAACGTTAATATCAAAGTAGGAATATCATCCTGTATAGGCTCACTATTCTCATATAAGATTGTCTCGGCTTCTTTGTTAATCCTAAGGGCTTTAAAAACATCAAGTCTTTAAGATTCAGTCAAGTGCTAATCCCACCAACCTTTGAATTTTTCAAAAACCTTAACTATTAATAACTCAGATATGGCTTTATCAGAAATTCATAATTGGGTTCTACATGCATCAACAACCATTGTCATTTGCTAAATCATAATCAATATGTTGTACGTAGACATTCCATCAATATCCCATTTATGTACTAACGATGTATTGTACCTAGTCTATTATAACACGTTAGGTTTTTTATCATTATCTATATCAAGAACAATATGTTTTGATTCTGTAACACCCCACTCTTATAGGGCATATTCCCAAATATACCATCAATATTCAAGAGCGTATTCTACGAGAGTGGCATGTTAGGACAGTTAATTAACATACTCATTTCAAATTATTCACGCATCACACGCATATTTAGAAAATCAATAAACCTTTTTGGCCTATTTTATTCAAAAACAATTTTAGTCCCAAGTGTTACAAACAATTAACACATCATCATATATTCCAGTAATTATCTGGGCCCAATAGAAAACATTTCTAGTCATACAGTGATTACACTTTTCAATTCGCATAAATGCTGTGCAATATTTGCGAAATACATTTTTAAAATACAGAAGAACGATTATAGACATATGCAGGTACAACTGATCCCGACCTCTAACTCTTATCCAAATGCAGTGGTTAGACTCCACTTGGGCTAGCTGGTTTTCTCCTCTAAGCCTGAAAAATATGTTGCAAAATTTGGGATGAGTTTTGCAAACTCTGTGAGCGGACCATCCTCGATGGCTCACTCAATTCACATAACACATCAATTTATGTAATCATGTAATTCACATCATTTCATCAATTCATCGTGTAGCATCAATTAACACTTTATTCATTATTTCACATTTCACATTCAGAGCAGTCAAACATTTCATTTTGATCATTTATAACATACATATCAATTATATATGCAATGCTCATGAGACTTACTTCAAATTATTATTATTGTGACCGAGTGCCTGTAACTGTCCCGTATCCATTATAAATATCGAGCTCATTAATAACTATCCCTTATCTGTTAGGGATACAGGGCTCATTATATATAGTGAGCCAAAGGCTCTTACCACATTTTGAGCTTTAAGCTCTTTTTCACTTTCTGAGCTTTAAGCTCTTTTTCGGTGGCTACTTCGATCACAATAGCCTTTATCTATTCATGCATTTATATAATGAAATGCATCACATTCACATATACTCAATCAATCACTTGACTTCAATTTAACGTTCACATTCACATTTATCATCGGACCTGGGTCTGGCATTTAACAATCATGTTGATAATCTCACGTTCACGTTCAAATTTTTCATCAGATCATTGTCCTTCATTCAACAATAATGTTGATAATCATTTATTTCATTCACATTCACATTCAATAAATCACTTCCTATATTTTCACATTTATCGAACTCCTCAGACTATTTATGTCCAGAATGGTCTCGATCACATTCATAGCAGTAGTAATTCAATACAAAAATTTAGAATATAACAAACAATGAAAGTGGTACCATATTGTTCGACTCACATAACGCTCCAGATTAGCATTTGCTTCCATGATCCAGAAATGTCTAGATGTGGATGTTCTATCCTGTATATTAACATTATGTAATACACATAATGCACAATCATATAAACATTCAATTATACATATATCTATATGTGTAATGTATAATGCATGCTCAAATTGACTATTCCGGGTATGTTTCCTTAATCATGTCTCTTGATCATTCAAACCTTATCATTTGTATATGTCTAGATTATTCTTAGGTTTACACCTGAAGAACACTTGGTTATTTTAATATCATAAATCAATTACTCATCATTTCTTTTCTAGCATTATATGCTCTCATAATACCCAATTCTCATTCACCTTTACTTAATATATATTACTCAACTCCTTTTAATCACCACTATAATCATATGAACATCTTCATTCCCATTTTACTTATGCCTTTGGTACTTTGATATCAACAATTCATTCACTAAGTTATAACCTCAATTATCACCTCATACATATCACACATTTAGTCACTTAATCTAAGCATCATTCTTGGTTCAATTCCAACTCCATTCAAGCCAAAATTAAGTCCAAATGCATCATAGTTAAGTACCTTATCCTTGATTGGTTCAACCATTGCACAATCAAAACATTACCATGAAAAAGCGCTGCCTTCGATCGTCACAATCGTGATAAGAACTAATCTCCTATTTTTCCTGCAAATTTGCAGTTTTTCTCAGGATAGATTTTCATATCAGTTTTGTATAACCATTATGACCTAGAAAATGAGGTATATAGGCAACACCTTCTTCTAAACAAATGGTCCTATATGTCTTAAGTTTTTAATGACAAAATTTATACAGTTTGGTTTAGTATTCTGTGAGTTATACCTAAAATACTGAATACTGTTCTCAAATGGCAACAACACTCAGTATTCAAATTCAAGCCAAATTTCAAAACCCTTAGAGATAGAATTAAAATTCAGTTCCTCCATGAAAATTGTATCCATATCTCTATAGTTTAATCTTAATTAAAAATCATCCCATTTGGATATCTATAAATCAAGATATAGCCAAAATACAGATGCCTATTCAGTGAAAACACTCCTTTTAACATATTCCAGCACACATTTAACTTCATTTTCATCGTAGTTCATCCCTTTTACTTAGTCTATCATTTCTAATTTATGTCCCCATTATTTGCTCTTCATTCCATTTCAACTCAATATCACTCACAAACAAATCAAAATCTATGAGTGATCATAAATACCAAAACAGAACGCATACATATACACAATCACCATCAATTTTCTGCACATTTTCAACTTCATTTTTCACCTTCATTTCATTCCTAACTATCACCTTAATTCATCT
>JAOTAY010000191.1:11196257-11217222 GCA_025629805.1 Erythroxylum baracoense
TTATCCTGGGTATTTTTGGGTTGGTGTTCGGGTTTTGGAATTTTTTAAAGTATTTTTACATTTTTCTGGATGTATTACATTGGTAATTGAATTCCGGAAAGCATTTTAAAGCTTTTTAAAAAAGATGATTTTGACTGCATTTTTGTCCATCGAACGGCACATAAGGGAGACACTTCAAATGTTTGGTGTGACTGGTTCGGTATTCAGGAAAGGACGATGGACACTCTGATTGAGGATTTTTAAATGAAACCTCAAATAAAGTTTAAAGACAATGTTTTCAGTTTATATGCGTGATTATTTGATTAGGCATCTGGTTTTGCATTTGTGATCAATTTTCGCACATACTATGCCCATACAGACTGCGAGGATGACATAAAGTGGTATCCCTTATGTTAGAGGATTCTCTAGGATACCGATGAGACTGTAGTCACCAAAGTGACCGTTCATGTCAGTATTTGGGATTGTTCCTATTTCATGTTAGGGGATGTCTCTGGCTTTATGTTTGGCTGTTCTGGCCAAAGCTATCGGCCTTACATAAAGTTTTGAGATGTGCATAAAAGCATTTGATGGAGGAAGATCGTTACTCAAATGGTCTACTCACCTAAAGGTGGTAGTATCATGAGAGTTGATGATTTGTACTTTGATTGCTTTTATGTGAGTGTTTAATTGCATATATTATGTATTCAGTCCAAAGGTATTTCATAATATGTGTGATTGGATTCTCAGTATAGATACTTTTAATGTTTAATAGTATCGCTGTTGTCCTGCATTTTACTGATGTTGACATTGTCTGTATTATTTTTCAGTCACCTTTTCAGTAAACAATAATGCTGTCACTATTGAAACCGTAACTAGTTTCAATTTTAAGAAGTGGAAGAAAGACGTAGAGTTCGCATTGGAGATTGCAGATATGAACCTGGCAATGCATATGGAGCGCCCTCCTCCACTCACAGATGTCAGCACTGAAACAGAAAAAAGCGGCAATGGCAACCTCTGAAAGGTCAAATAGGCTGTGCTATTTGACCCTCAAGAAGTCGATCCCAGACCATCTGCTAAGCGTACTTACAGAAACGACAGTGGCAAAGGAGTTTATGGATAGTATCTCCCAAAGGTATAGGACCTCTTCTAATGCCGAGAAGATGGCCTTGATGAAGGAACTCTTCTCCATGAGGTACACTGGAGAAGGAGGCGTCAGAGAGTACATCATTCAGATGGTGCATCTTCAGAGTAAACTGAAGGCACTTGATGTACCGATGGCTGATGAATCTGGCACTATATTCTCTTCTGGCAGAATTTGAGACGTTGGTCATCACCTACATCTCATTGGATGAGACTTGGAACATTAATGCCTTGATTTCCTGGTGCGTTGCGGCTGAGAAAAAGATGATGAGTTCTCCTAATACAACTTTGTACGCATCTGTGAAGGGCACGGGAAAGGCTAAACCTCAGCAAGCTAAAGGCAAGGGAAAGGCTAAATCCCATCAATCTAAAGGCAAAGAAAAAGGTAAGACTACCAAACCCTCTCCTTAAATTCAGAGTGGGCAATCTAGCATTGCCAAGGGACCACATGATTTTAAAAATATGAGATGCTTCTTCTGTAAGAAGAAGGGACATAGGAAGTTCGACTGCCAAAAGTACAAACTCTGGCTAGTCAAGCAGGATATGTCAGGTAACTCCTCAGCCTTCATGATTCATGAATCCAATGTAGCTATAACCACATCAAGTTCTTGGCGGTTAGACAGTGGGGCTTCTAATCATGTTGCTTCCACGATACAGGGATTCATATCCAGGAGAAGGCCGTGAAAGGGGGAGAAGAAACTGATGGTAGGCAACAATGAGGAGGTTAATGTTTCATACGTAGGAGATGTAGGATTAAACCTCGATACGGGATTTGTTTTGTACCTACGAGACACTTTTTATATACCTTCTTTTAGATACCACGTGTAACGCGTAGAGCAAGCTTTACTACGCACCCAGGATCGTTCGTGAATGGATTAAAAATGAAGAAATGGGAATTACCTGATTTTGGTTCCATCTGAACTTTGGATGGCTTTTTCTGCAACCAAATGCGCTCAAAGCCTCCTGGTACCTTTATTGAGATTGATTACTGGCTCGAGTTCTAGGTCTTTCTGTGGTTTGCACAGAACGTGGGTGCTCTTAATGGGTCGGAGCTCTCAAATGCTCACAGATTACCGTGCCACCACAGGAGACCCCCGTATATATATATATATAGACTTCCATATCGGGCTTTCCCATCACAAGGCCGATACGGTCCAGGGCCACACTAAAAGGGACCTATTTTTCACCCGAACTTTGACCCATTAATTCAGATCATTTATTAGGTCACCTTATTACCTTTAATTGGATCAAATTGCGTTGCTTAACCAGTAATTTAGTGAAAAACCAAATTGAAATTAATAAATGTCCATAAATGAGGAAAATGACAAAATTGCCCTTGTCATTTTCCTCATTTATGGACAGGTATTAATTGCAATTTGGTTTTTCACTAAATTATCGGTTAAGCAACACAATTTGATCCAATTAAAGGTAATAAGGTGACCCAATAAATGATCTGAATTAATGGGTCGAAGTTTGGATAGAAAATAGGTCCCTTTCAGTGTGGCCCTGGACCGTATCGGCCTTGTGATGGAGAAACCCGATATGGAAGTCTATATATATATATACGGGGGTCTCCTATGGTGGCAAGGTAATCCGTGAGCATTTGAGAGCTCCAACCCATTAAGAGCGCCCACGTTCTGTGCAAACCACAGAAAGACCTAGAACTCGAGCCAGTAATCAATCTCAATAAAGAAACTAGGAGGTTTTGAGCGCGTTTGGTTGCAGAAAAAGCCATCCAAAGTTCAGATGGAACCAAAATCAGGTAATTCTCATTTCTTCATAAAGCATTAGAATATGAATTTTGATGATGCAGGAGTGCATAGCAAGTTGTAATTGTAAGAGCTGGAAGAGATATGGATTGACTCTTATTAGAATGCAATGATATATAAGGAGAAAAACAAAGCCTTCCATGACAAGATGATCTCAAGGAATTTTTTGTGGGTCAAAAAGTGTTTCCCTATCATTCTAGACTTAAATTATGCACAAGTTGCAATCCTATTGGGTTGGTCCTTTTATTGTATCTCACGTCTTTCCATTTGTTACAGTAGAGATATGTAGTTTAAAAATAGGAGAGACATTCAAAGTGAATGCTCATTGCCTGAAGCCATACTATGAAGGCTTCCAACTAAAAAATGTGGAAGTAGTGATGCTTAAAGACCTAAATGACATCATTAAAAGAGCATAACATTGAGTCGAGCCAATAATATAATCCAAAGACGTTGCTTGGGATGCAACCTAAGGGAAATTTGTTCTTTTTCATTTACATTTTTGCATTTATTATTTTTATTTTCTTACATTTGATGTTACATTAGGGATAATGTAAGTTTTAATTGTGGTGGTTGGGGATCTTAGTTATCATGTGCGTTTAAAAGCTTTTTTGTTGCTTATATGTCTTTTTAGTTTTTTTAAATCAAACAAACAATTTCTCTTTTTCCATTGCTTCTAGGACTATATAGTCATAATTGGAGATTAGAATTAACCAGACAAATTCATGGAAACTTGGTCTTATAATTTTACTCTTGTGATTGGTCAATGTACATCATCTTTAAAAGAGTGGTGACTGGTGGGTAAACATAAGCTTTTTAGACTGACACATCCATATCAATCTGATTGTCTTTTATTCATGTGTGATCTTCATGATATGTACATCTTGAATTTTTTTTGATTTTCTATTTGAGGCCATATTTTTACCACATGCATTAACATGAAAATGATATAGATATTCTTTGTTTTACGAGCTATATTAGCCAAATGGCCTACCTATTGATATGGTTGTTCCTTTTGTTAAACCCCCTTAAGCTTTATTAACCTTTTCTTTTTGTGTTAACCATGGTGCAAGCCTTTAACCTAACCAAATGTCTTACGCAAGCCTTAAAGCTAGTGGAACATTTGTGATTGTTTTTATTTGTGGATGAATAAAAGTACAAGTATGGAGGTGTGCATATATGCAGATTGGTTATAATATTTTGAATCCGATTTCATCTCTTATTAGGAAATTCCATTGTTGATGCAATTTTTTCAATTTATGTTTTTCAAAAATAAAAATATTTAAATAAAATTATCAAGGATAAATTCATTTGTTTTGCAAATTAATCCATGTTAGTTTTTCCTTCTAAAGTTGTATGAAATGGGTGATTTGAGTATGATGCAAGTAAGGGAGATGTTACTTTGAAGGATCACTCCTTATGGTTATAATTTATTATTTACCATTAATTTCTTTGAGTGATTCCTCCTAATTTTGCATGCTTCATATGGTGTTTATATAAAGTCTTGAATATCAATTACAAAATAAGGTTTTTGCATTCATCATAGTTGTTGGTACCCATTTTTGAGTGAACGTTAATTTTTACACTTGATACTCCATTTAGTGTTTTTATGCTTCACTAGCTTTGATGACTTTTGTACTACACTATCCAAATACCTCTCACCTTAACCCTTTACCACATTAAAACCTTTAAAGCCCCTTTGATTCATGATTATGCATGTGAATCTTAGTGGTTGAGAATTGAAATGATATGTAAAGTCTTGATCATGAATGGTGTTTTAGTGTACTCATATATCTATCTTATTTAAACACATTTTGTAAAAGTCTACCCCTAGATTGCTCAATTTTTGAAGGAAATATTGTTGATTGATCATAAGTAAAAGAATTTAATGTTGAGTTCTTACTATGGTTTTGAAAGTTATTCCTCTTTTCTAATGGCTATTTATTCTTAAGAAATATGGAAAAAAGGTAGTGTTTTGAATTGTGACTTTGATTTTGTTGTTTTGCCCGATGATGGTCAAAAGCTAAGTTTGGGGGAACTTGATGTATGCTTGATTATTTATATATTCACTCCTTAATATTTAGTGATTAATATTATGAAATACTTAAGACATTCATTTTGGTTCATATTTGGTTTTAGGTACAAGTTAGAAGCACAAAAACCAAAATGGGCTAAAAGCACATCCTAGGAGCCATCCTTTTGATATTCAACCTTGTTTGCCTTTGTTGAACAAGAAGGAGATGAATTAGGGTGAAGATGGGATAGGAAAATGGAAGAAATGAAGTTTCAATAAACCCATACAACTTACACAGTCATGGAAGCAAATACACTGCCGTGTAAGTGAGATACACGACTATATATCAAGTCGTGTACCTCACCTGGGCCATGTATAAATACGAATTGGGAAAATTTTGTCATATATCCAATTGTATAACTCCCTAGAATCCTAATTTTTACTATAAATAGACATTCAAGCAGCCAAAGATGGTATAAATCATTTTAAAAGCATAAAAGTAGGTAGAATACATACCTCTTTAAGATTCTTAGATAGTTAGCCTTTTTCCTTCCAGTTTTGAGGATAAATCGAGGCCGAAGTTCACATTTGTGCTTCCTTTCATCTAGTATTGTTGACTCTCTCTCTATAGAAATTGTTTATATTATTCTTTGCATATTATTTTTAGTATTCATGTAAGAATGATTTAAACTCTTTCAATAAATCATTTGTCTATGAACTTATTGCCAAAATCTAGAATGTAATACATAATAGTTGTATTTTTTATTCATTTGTGATTGGTTGAAGGTGTTGAAGGAATAATATAGCATAGGTTAAATGATTCGAGCTTGTGTGGTTGTTACCTAGATTAATCTGTTTTCCTAATTTGTAATGCAGCTTTCCTACTAAATATAGAGAGCTTATTTCAAGTTGTTTGATAGTTAGGTTTAATTAAAGAGCTTATTTTGATTAAACACGATGTAAGGGAAAATCAAGATTAATAGAGCTTATTGTTAACCTACGATTAATAGTTTTTAAGAGAGGTATAAGAACAACAAGATGATGAAGTATGTGTAGGCTAAGATTGAACAGAGAATCAGATTCTAACTCATTCATCAATTTTCTCACTTTTATACTATTTAATTTGAATTACTTTCATTAGTTCAAATTTACTTTATTTAGTTTATTGATTCCACCCCCACCCCCACCCTATATCCTAAACACTGATTCTTTTCATTATAAAATCTACATAAACACTCCTTGTGGATACAATCCCTACTCACCACTGCTATAAATTTTAGTTTACATAGTTAGGTTTTATTTTTATGTGTGTTTTAGGTTTTATTTTTTACTGTGTTCAACAAGCATAAATTATTATTCATATGAATTTTAAAATTGAGATTAAAACCCTAAGCCTAAAACTAAACTAAATTGGTTGAGATATGAAAAATTGAGATGGATGCCCTTGAATCATATTTTTACTTTTTGGATGATTTTTTAGGTTATTACCAAGAAGCAATTGGATAAGAAGATTAAAAAAAAAAAACTACCTTTACATGTCCTTTTAGAATGTATACCTTCAGGTGAATGCCCTTCAGTCTTTATGATTCTCTAGGTACATTTCAAAGATGCATAATGAGTTTATTTTTTAAGTATATTGGGAATTACATTTCAATATTTATGGATGATTCCATGATTTATAGAGATCCATTTAATGATAGCTTATTTATATAAGGTTCTTAAATATGCATTAAAATGAATTTGCTGTTATGGATGAACAAAGCGTCATTTCGAGAAATCTGTTTTCATCCAGGGGTATAAAAGTTGATACAGGAAAAGTAGATTTATTTGTGAACTTACGTTAACGTACAAATATTAAGGAAGTTCGATATATTTTTGGACATACAGTATTTTATTGTAAGTTTATTAAAAAACTTTCTAAGGTTATGATATTATTATCAAACTTGCTATAAAAAGATGTTCCACTTGAATTTGGAAAGGATTATAAGGAAGCTTTTGACAAACTTAAGCCATTATTGACAAGTACGCCTTTATTTAGCCACCAAATTGGGATCTTCTGTTTGAGATCATATGCGATGCTAGAAATTATATAAGGGGAGCTATTTTAGGCTAAAGGATTAGTAAACAAAATCATGTTATCTAATATGTTTCAAGAATAATGGATGCTGCATAGTGTAATTATTTTAGATCTAAAAAGAGCTTTTAAAAATTATTTGTTCTTTTAAATAAATTTAGATCTTATTTGTTTGGCATAAAGTTATTATGTATTATGACCATACAACACTGAAATACATTTTGGCAAAGAAGGAGTCCAAATTGAGGTTGATACGATGGATTTTGCTACTTAAAGCATTTGTCTTGACAATAAGGGGATGAAAAGGAGCAAAAACTTTCAGTAGTAGACCATCTATGTAGGTTAGTAAGGGATGAAGGTATTTTATCTATTTTTGAAACTTTTCTTGAGTAGTAATTGTTCCAAAAAAGGTATGTTTTCATAATATGCAAACCTTGTTAATTAGTTATTTATTGGAACTTTACCTAATTACATTGGTAATTCTATTAAGGAAAAGATAAAAAATAAGGCAAAATACTATGTTTAGGATGAACCATATTTGTGGAAGTTTTTCTCTAATTAAATTATTAGGTGTTGTGTGCTAGATGATGAACATCTTTCTATCTAAACTTTTTTTCATAGTTATACATATGGTGATCGCTTTGGCGTGCATGTCTCACTTCATATGGAACCTTAAAGTGGCTCTATTTCTTTATATTTCATCCATAACTCAATTCCATTCATTTGATATCCCTTTTGGTGTCATTGAAATAAACGTTTCTAGTTTATATTTTTATATTATACTTCTATATATATGGAAAGTTTCAAAATCATTGCAAACTCCCCTTTTAATTAGAATTTCTTATTATTTATGTTGGAATTTTTTGATTATGTAATTTTTGGATTATTATATGATGATTTTAAAACCTTTTATATTAGGTAATCTAGTATCTTTATGTATGAAGATAAGTAATTCAATCGTTATGATCAGACGCTATTATGGATTTTTGACTCACAAACTACTAGAAAATTTTTAGACAATGTATTATATTGGGAGACTTTGTTTAGAGATGGTTAAGCGTTTTGTAAAAGTTGTGACAGATTCCAAAAGAAAAGTATGTTATCTCATGTAAATGAAATGCCTTAGATCCCAATTCTTATAGTTGAGATATTTAATGTATAGGGTATTGATTTTATGGACCCTTTTCCTTCTTCTCGTAGTTTTTCTTATATACTTCTAGCTATTGATTATGTTTCAAAGTGGCAGGTGTTGTAGGTTTTATAAAGTTTAACATTTTCAATACATTTAGAGTTCCACAAGCCATTATAAGTGATTAAGTTATTTTTGTAAAAAAGCAGTGGCAGCATTGTTTAAAAAGTGTTAGGTACTTCATCAAGTAGTTACTCCATACTATCCACAAATGAATGGATAAGCAGAAGTATCAAATATAGAAGTGAATGGAAAAGACTGTGAATCCTGGTTGAAAGGATTAGAGCTTACACCTAGATGATGCTCTTTAGACATATTGTACAGCTTACAAAACACTTATAAGAATGTCTCCTTATCGATTAGCTTTTGATAAAGATTATCATTTATCAGTGGATAGTAGGATTTTTACTTGGTCATTATTGTTGTTGTTGTTGTCATTTATCGGTAGGGATTGAACATAAAGCTTGTTGGGTGGTGCAACATTGTAGCATGGATTTGACAAAACTTGGGGAGAAAAGGAAATTGCAATTATAAGAGATAGAGGGATTAATGTTGGATTCTTATGAGAATCTACAAAGAGAAAACAAAATTGTTCCATGATAATATGATCTTGAGAAAACAAATTGAGGTGGGATAGAAAGTGTTATTATATAATTCTCGATTATAAATTATATTAGGTAAGTTACATTCTAGATGGCTTGACCTTTTTTGTTGTCACTAATATATTTCCACATAATGCAGTGGAAATAAAAAGTTTAGATGTCGGTAAGATTTTTAACGTGAATGAACATAGATTAAAATCATTTTATAAGAAGATGATAGTTTCAAGTTTGGTGGATATTGATTTGGAAGTTCCTAATACGTAGAAGTTTGATAAACAAAAGCCCCTCGAGCATAACGATGTTAACAATTGCGTTTTTTGGGAGGCAACAAAAAATATGATAGTTTTCATTAGTTATGTTTCAGTTATATATAGTTTTCATTTTCTTGTTTTTGAAAAGTTAGTTTATTAGCTCAAGGGGAAAATGTATCCTAATATTCCAAAATACTAAATTTTATAAGGCATGATCACACCTTATGTAATTTAGTTGTAATGATCAAAGACACAAAATTTCATAATACTAAATCTCATAAGAGGAGATCACACCTTATGTGATTTAGCTTTTTGGAATAAACCCCTAAAATTTCATAATACCAACATTCATAAGGCATGGTCATAATTTATATATATTAGTAGTTTGTTTGGTCTTAAAGAAATTTGCAATTTTTTAAAAAATAAAAAAACATATATAAATATAAAAACATAAATAAAAATAAATATTTTTAAAAAAATAACTAATTTATAAAATTCAAAATTAAAAATGTTATTTATATGTGATTTAGCTTTTTGGAATAAACCCCTAAAATTTCATAATACTAACATTCATAAGGCATGGTCATAATTTATATATATTAGTAGTTTGTTTGGTCTTAAAGAAATTTGCAATTTTTTTAAAAAATAAAAATATATATAAAAATAAAAACATAAATAAAAATAAATATTTTTTTAAAAATAACTAATTTGTAAAATTCAAAATTAAAAATGTTATTTAGAAAAAAAGCAAGACCCAATATTTTATGTTTCTTTTGCAGCCATCCAAACTAGTTCAGGTCCTACCAATGTCGGCAAACAATAGCCAATCCATGCCTTACCCCAGACGCAGTACCAGCTCAAGCTCCGGCTTATACCTAGCAATCACCAACACACCTAATTAGCATCCCAACACCGTGTTGCACAACAACAGACACAACATCAATTACAACCTATGCCTCGCATCAGACTTAGCACCAGTTCCAGTCCATATCTCGTAACAGACGTAATACGCCAAGCACCAGCTCCAGCCCATGCCCATCGCACCAGTTCCTATCCTGGCCAATGTCCACAGCAACAATTGCGATCCACAGAACCCACCAATGATAGCATCCCACCACACCCAACCAACAGCTCCAACGTGTCGCACCGTCGCACCAAACAAAACATACGTTGCCAGTAGTTCCATAGCAACAACCACCGATGCCTAAAAATTTTATCTCTCTATTGGTATTGTATTAATGTCCTAGTTATTTTACTTAATTTGTATTAATTAATTTTAATTGATTTTTTTATTTTTGTTTTTACTAGGATGAATTAATTATTTTTTGATTAGTTTTATGTTTATAATTGTCATAATTATGGGACGTTCAAAGGATATTAATCAAAAAATAATGAAAGAAAAGTTTACGGTGAATCCAACTGAACAAAATCAATCTAGCACTAGACCCACCACAAGGACCCATAAGAAGCATACTCGGATGGCAAAAAACATATATATCTTGCCACCAGCTAAATAAAACATTTGTGGATATCTCACTTTCAACTATAAAGAAAGAAAAAAATGGTACGTTGCTCTCAAAACCTGACATATTAGTATGAGTACATATATGCGTTATCTGTCCTTAAAGTTATTACATATGAAAGAAAATTTTGATGACAATTTTGATGATTTGCTTATTAACATGAGCTGAAGATATTTTGTAATGATTCATTTTTGATATTTATTGAATTAACTATAGAGTTTTATACTACCTTCAAATTTGATAAATCGAATAATTTTACTTTATGTAGTCCTAATGTGGCATAATACAGATTAATATGTGTTGAATTTAAACAGAGCATCATTGATTTTAATTTGTCCTTAGGGTTAATAGATGAGGAATATGCTATTTTGACATTGTGGACTAAGGTGATCTTGATTCTTTTAGAGTGTGGAAATCAGTGTCTTCTAACCTATTTATTTATCATCTAAGTAAATCTAAAGGTAGTGATCTTAATGTGCTTGAATGGATTATATGCAGCATTTCTTGGCATTTAATTGTTCAAGAAGGAAGGCCACGATGGGTACCTGCACTAAAGCTTATTTGTCTTTTAATTGGTGCATGGTAAACAAAGTGCACGTCAATTTAGGTGCATAGTTGGTAACACAATTTAACATTGTTATCTCTTCTAATAAGAATTTAGGTCTTGGTTTCCTTATTACTCATCTAGCTATTAATCTCAATTTTTTTGATACGACTGAAACTGATTTGCATACTACTTATGAGATGGAACCACTAGATGGGTCTTGTTTAAGCATGATGTAGTTACTTAAGCAACAAAGGATAAATTTTCATTTTATACCACGTATTCCCCCTAAAGAGGTTTATCATCAATATAACAAGAGGATCGTGATGTTCTACCACCTATGTATATTCCAACTCCACCAATCTGACATGAGCATCATTTTTAGCTGGAGAGGTTGGAACATAAAATTTCTAAACTGGACAAGAATTTGGATGCTCTGCTTTAATTTATGGGAGTGATACCTCCATTTCAAATGCTAACAACTCAAGGGAGTTTTATATCTGTGCTTTATTTTTATTGATTATTTTTATGACATGTGAACATCTTGTGCATACATTGAGGACAATGTGTGATTTAGTTATAGGGGAGCAAGAAAATGTATATTATGATGAACTTTACGATTTGTGCTTAAAATCATGAATATTATGATTCATATGTTGGTTATTTCTTATGATAACCTTAAAATTTTATTATTTTTGTTTAGAAATAATCCCTAAGTTAGGATAAATTTTTGGTTTAAGTTATAATGCATGCATGATTAGTGTTTTTCATTAAATTACTTTTAAGTATCTCATTGGTTTTGTTGAATGAAAGTGTGCAAGACTTGATGCATTTTGACACCTATGTGAGCTTTGAGCATAAGAGCATTTATCACATTTGTGTTCATACATTTCTTTCTATTTTGTATTATTAACCATAGCTTTTTTATGTTATAACTTACTTTTGAGTACACGTTGAGATGACATTTTTTATGAATTTGTGTATAATGATGATAAGAGCACTTAGGATCACCATTGTTGACCTAAACAAGTCTAACTTACTTTTTATCCCTAAAAAACCAATTTGGGAATTAACCTTTCTTTTCTTGAATATAACCTTGTTATAAGCCACTTTTACCCTTCCTTTATTAATTTCTTTAATAATTTTGAGCCCCAAAATTGAAGGAATTGTATCAAGTTTATTTGTATAGGATGGTATATAGAATAAAGGTGAAGTATAAAATAAAATAAAAAGAAATCTCCTCTTTGATGCTCTTGTTAATGAAAAATTTTTAAAAAAATGAAAGAAAAAGAAAAAAAGAGGTGATTAGAAAGGTTGCTATTTGAATCAAGTGTGTTTTAGATTGATTTAAGTTGCAGCAACTTGTGTGGACAAGTTTAGATGAATTCGTTGAATATATTTAATATAAAAATTCTTTTTGTCATACATTGCGTAAGCCACATTATAACCCTTATTAAGTCCCCTTGATTGATGCATTAGGTTCATTTTTATTAGCGGTAGAGTTATGATTCGTGAGCAAGCTTATAGAAATAACTCATTATGCTTTGATTTGAGAGCTTAATGAACCCTAAACATTTTGAGTATATAAAGTGAAATCCATGAGAGGGTGTCGAGTATTGTTTCATTTAATTATAATGGAATTGATGATATGTTACGTTTTCATTCTAACAATATATCCTACGAGTGCTTTTTCTCTCAATTATTATTTTATCCTAAACGTTCAATGTGAATTAGCTTTTGCTATATTTATAGATAACATGAAAAAAGATGGCCAGTTTTTATAAGGATGATTGATGTATCGAATTAATGTGTGATTAAAGATAAGCAAGATTATGGTGTTAGGGAATTTGATAAGATATTATTTGATTATGTTAATTGAAACTATATCTCTTTTGTTTTGGCTATATTTTGCTGCCTAAATAAAAAATTAATATTTATTTTGTTTTAAGAGGTGACAAGTGGAGATTGCATCAAATTGGAGCATTATCACAACTTTTGGAAAAAGTAGACAAATTATTGCAGCAGATAAGACAAGATCACGCCTAATACTAAATTCAATTCAATAGTCGAAAATTGATTAGGAAACTTATTTCCATCCCTATTATATAGGGATTTGGATTTGTTTTAGATAGGAATCTTTTCAAGATATAAGTAGACTAGGTTTTGAGTAGGAAAAGAAGGGAACAAAACACATATACCACTTTCACATTTTATTATAATTTTGTTTCTCAGAAGTTTTCTCTCAATATTTTATCTTTTTTCTATTTTTGGTATTGGAAATAAAGCCATGACTAGCTAAATCCAAATTTTCTGATTCAAGTGGATTCAAACTCTAGTTGTAACCTTGTGAATTTAGTTCTAAACTTGGATTCATGTTTTAATTCAAGTATTTCTTATTTTATGTTCTTATATTTCATGAATAATTAATATTGATCAATTTGAAATTTTAATTTAATGATAATTATTCTATAATTATCTATGAATGAAGTGATCTATAATTGTCATGAAGGATTGGTACAACAAGCCAATAGGTTATTTACAAAGTTGCATATTTTACTTATGAAAAACAAGAAAGCTAAATTAAAAAGTTATAGTTATCTCAATTATTTAGTCTAGTCTTTTTCACTAAGCTTATTGCTATCATGTAATTGATATGGAATACTATCATACCCAATCAATTGATAGTAAGTTTTAGTTTAAATGTTAATTTTGAATCGAATAATTTATGAAAGTTTGAGACTTATTATGGCTATCATAATATGTTTTGGACTAACTCCTTGAATTAAAAATTATTCTTTTTAAACCAAGGATCAATTTTACAATTAGATGAGATATTTCATTTGAATCGAAGTTAAGTACCATTGAATTTCTTACTTTTATATTTAGGTGATATATTTTGATTCCTTGTTAAATTTATTTTATTATTTAATTAATCATAAACCCTTACTCTGTTTTGTTGATTGAAATTAAGAAACTAGTTTTTAGTTATATTAGGATTTGACTTGGTTCCATAACTACTATAAGAGTTTAAAGAATTAGAATTAATTTTGTGGGCTTTGATAACCCGATCACTGGACCTTTTTTCTTGTATAGCTTCTTAAAAATTTGATGGCTCAATATCTACAAGAAGACAATGCAATTCATCACTATTAAGAATAACTTCACTAGATCTTACATAAATGTCCTTTATATCTTAAAATTTCCTCATCACTATTAAGCATAACTTCACTAGATCTTATATATCTTAAATTTTTCTTAGTTTTTCATTTGAACTTTTTTCGTGAGGTAGCAGGAGTGGTGAAAGAGGTGAAGTTGTTTATTTTATTGGCACAGTGGTCTCTTGTTCTTTTTCTTCTATAAAATATGAAGGGAAATTTTTTTTACGAGTCTCCCTATTCCATATAGCTGTCTTATCATATTTAACGTCTCTACTTATCACCGCTTTACCATTGTTTGCATTTTATAATACGTAACCTTTGGAATGTGAATCATATTCAATAAAGACATGTTTAGCACTTTGATCATCAAGCTTAGATCTTTCTTGGTATGGTACTTGAGCATATGCAACATTATAAAAACTCATAAATGATAGACACTAGGCTTTATTCCACTCCATATTTCTTGAGGGGTTTGACCTTTAACCTTTAATGTTAGAGAGAGGTAAGACAAATATACTACACAAGAAACAGCTTCATCCCAAAACTCCTTAGACATAATTTTAGCGTTTAACATGCAGCTTACCATAGTAAGGATGGTTTTATTCTTTCTTTCAACTACTCCATTTTTTGTACTAATCTAAGAACTATTAAAGGATAAAAGAAGCCATGAGTTACACAAAAATCATTAATTTATTCGAAAACAAATTCGCAACCTTGATTAGATCTCAATGCTTTATTTTATAGTCATGCCCATGTATATGACCATGTAAGTCATTGACAAATGATAAATGATAAAATTTAAATTTTCCATGTAAGTGATTGTGTAAGTCACTTATAAGCGATAATTGATAAACTTTAAATCTATCATTATGATTTATGTTCTCTTATTCTCTCCTATTTTTATGAATTAGTAATTATGATTATGAATAACATATATATTTAAATATTGTTTGTTTGTGATGGATGAGTATATTCCTTTAGTGTAGAGTCATAATATGGTACCAAAGATAGAAGAGGAAACTTCTAATCCCATGCCAAGTGAAGATAGAAGTCCAATTCAATTGAAAAAAGAAGTTTGGAATCACTTAAATAACACTAGATTACTGAACAAAGTAGAAAAAGTCAAATGTAAGTATTGTCAAAAGGGAGTTCAAAAGGTGGAACCTATCATTTAAATAGACATGTGGATTCATGTAGTAGAAAAAAGATGGTATTAGGAGGTCAAACTTTTTTACCTTTAACCTTATGAGAGGAAAGAATGAAATGATTGCAACATCTTATGATAGTAATATATTAAGATTTTTAACTGCTTCTATAGTAATTAGTGATGACCATTCACTATCTATAGTTGATACCAAAAGATTTTGAATGTTTTTCAACTTACTACAACTGACCTTCAAGGTTCCAACTTGAAATATTTTAAAGAAGGACATTATAAAGATATACAAAGATAAAAAGAAATAAATTTTAAGAATATCAAGTATTGAAGAACAGATTGCCATCATAACAGACATGTGAATAGTTGATAACCAAAAGAAGGGTTATATAGTGGTGGTAATTTATATTCCTTAACATTGTTATCATTTACTTTTTCATTATGTAATGATTGATGTTGGTCATATTTGTATATGATATGTTCATTTATATGTTAGCACCATATACAAGCGAAATGTTAGCATCTGTTTTGGGATAATGTTTGATAAATTATAATATTGACACCAATTATCCTCCATAATAACAATTTAAAGAATAAGATACAAATTGGGATTTGATTGGTTAATGAAAGGTTATTCTATATACATTGTTTTGCACATATTTTGAATTTAATTATGAAAGATGGATTAGATATGATAAAGAAAGCAATAGATTTGATTCAGAATTTTGTAGAATATTAGAGTGCAACACCTAAAAAAGTTTAGAAATTTGAAGAAACTGCACGACAATTATGCATTCTGAGTACGAAGAAGCTAGTTTTGGATTGTCCAACTAGATGAAACTTAACCTTTAAGATGCAGGAGTCGGCAATCCAATATGTTAATGTGTTTACTAGATTTAGATTAAGATATTTTTAATACACTTGCATGCCTACAAAAGATCAATGGGTGTTGGCAAGAAAACTTTGTGCAAAGTTGGAATTATTTTATACTGTGATTGAATTGTTCTCAAGAACAAAATATCCAACTTTATACTATTGCTTTAACACTATGTGTGAGATAAAGAAAGCTTTATCTAATTAGATATTTGATTCCAATGAGGTTAGTCAGGTTATGGCAGAGAAAATGACGGAGAAGTTAAATTCGTATCTATATATGGTTAGACATATTGTTGCAGTACTATTTTTATTGGACCTAAGATATAAAATAAAGGGGGTTAATTTTATATATAATATATTATATGGTGATCGAACTTAATAGCATGTAGATGTGATTAAACAATTTAGGTATGATTTTTTTGATGATTATCAACTCAAAATGGACAAAATTTAGGATCAGGATCACAGTAGCTCAGGCTGTTTAGCTATGACTTTAGTTTCAAGTTCGGACTTTTCTTTTAAAAGGAGTGGTAGTGCTTTGTAACACTATACAAAATAAACTGGACCTACTAATGTATCAATGGTGACTCTAGGTCGATCCCACAGAGAGTGTGTATAAAGTTCATGAAATGAAATTAATCAGTGTTTAGGTTTTTGATGGGTTTTGGTTTAATAATGAAATAAAGTAAAACTAACCTAGGGCAAACAAATAAAAGAAAACATTAAAAATGATAAAAGTGGGGAATTCGGTAGGGACCCAATTTTTTGGTTCAATCTCGGTCTCAACCCTAGTTAGACATATTTCACTGATTTGTTGTTCTTTTATCTTTTCTTGAACTATTGGTCGTAGATTAACAACAAGTTCTGTTAATCCTAATTTTTTCCTTAGGTCCTAGTTAATTAAGAAAAGCTCGTTAATTAACCCTATCTAACAGATAACCTAAGTTTAATTAAAGAACCTCCTTACGAGTGAGAAATCAGACCAATCTAGGTAATAATCACACAAGCTCAGATTGTTTAACCTAGGTTATGTTATCCCTAATGATTCGGAACCATTAGTTGCCATAAATGAATCAGAAAAACAACAATTACATATTACCTTTGATTCTAGCAATGGGTTCATATATACAAACAATCAAATAGAGCATTCAATCATTCTTACATAAGACCCAAACATTAAACATAGGATAATATAAGCATTTTCTAAAGAGAGAAAGAAACAACAAATACAAGGAAGAAATATGCTTAACTGGGTTGTCGGTATCAATTGCTCCTCCAAACCGGCGTCGAGAAAGCTACCCCTCTATGGGCCACTCACAGTTAAGAGAGCATCATTTTTGTCTCCTTAAAACCAAGAGCTCCCAAGAAGAAATTACTTATGCCCCCGAAGACCCTTTTGCTACTGCTTTCTTAAAACCTTCTCTTCTTTGCAATGTAGCAAGAATAGAGCCCTCCTTTCAAGGTTTCCTTCTTGTCTTTTCTTAGTCCATTCCAATTAGTGTGAAAACTAGGTTTTCCCTAGCCCAAAATTTCGAAATGATCCTAGATAAATTGAGTTCAGAAGCAGTCCCGGAGCTATCGTCACGCAGGCCACAATCATGGCCTGTGTGACAAGATGCTATTATGATTGTGGCTAATTATACCACGAACGTGGTACCTCCACCATTCTTCTGTCACGATCGTGGCCATCATGGCACTGGGTTCTTCCTCCAAACCTTGTCCAAATTTTCTCTTCTTTGCTCTAATTCTTCTCCTTTTTATTCCATGAGGACAATTGAATATTAATCTTCAAAAAATAGCCCAAATATTATGCTTTTGACTCACTTTAACTTCTTTGCTTTCAAATTGTGCCTAAAATCACATATGAATCAAAGTGAGTATCTTAAGCATTTTCATAGCAATAATCACTAAGTGTTTGGAATAAATTCATAATCAATTAGGTACATATTAAGGAGTTAATCACTTTCACTTACAAAATTCGTGAAAGAAAAAAGGGATAGGACTTTATATAATACATGGAGTTAGATATATTTAACGGAAGATTGTGTAGCTGAAGTTGAAGGTGTGCAGTTCAATGTATTATTATGGTGGAACAGTTGTGGAAATAATTTTCTGATTATGTAAGTAATTGCACGAGACTTATTAGCAATTACATCATCTACTGTTACTTTAGAGTCTACTTTTAGCATTGATGGTTGGGTTATCATAAGGCCTTCTACAGTACAAGCATGAAATCGAGCACGATGAGGACTAATAACCCAACCACTTATGTAGAAGGCCTTATGATGAAGGTAAACTCTTTTTTGTAAATATCAATTTTGTTTATTTTTATATTAGCTTACCTTATATTACTTTTAATTTATTTATTGATACAGCCATAAGTACTGATGTGAAGGTAACTAATCATACATATACTCATAATCATCAATCATGTGAACATTATTTTGATAAAACAATATATGATAAAGGTATATTTAAATATTTATTAATTATTACCATGTGCTTAATATTCCTTTAATTTTAATATTACAGTATAAAATATAATGTTTTTATATATAGAAAAAGTGATGCAAACTATTGACAATCCTGATTACAACGATTAGTTACTCTATTTATCTCTCTAGTCCACATTCTCCTTAGTCTCCAGTCTCCACTCTTAGTCTCTCACAGCCTCAAACTACCAATCCAAAAGTGATTTTATCCTGATTTTTTTGTAAATTGTATCATTTAAAAATTTTGGATAGTTATTTTATAAATTATGTCATTAATTAATGAAATTTATTCATAACTTCAATTAATTGAATTGATCACTTGAATTATAATATTTTTCTTTTTTTATTATAATCTTATCCTCCTTTATTAATGAATTTGGTTTCATCTTATTCATTTGATCAATATATGTATGTTTTATATATTCATTCATTATAAAATGACCCTATTATGTTGTTGCTTATGACAGCTTCGGTCTTGCATTCCTAAAAACAAAAAAGACAAAAAGAAAATAAAGTACTCAAATGAAATCAAACTGAAACAACAAAGAACTAAAATGAAAGGATAAGGTTGGGGTGCCTGCCAACAAGCGCTTGTTTAAGGTCACAAGCTCGACCCCTATCACCTAATATCAACAAATGTATATTAAAGCTTCAAGCTCCATCACCTCTATGTTGTGCATCTAAAATCCCTCAAAGTAAGGTTGTAAACTCTTTGCCCATCTTAGGACATCTGACCTCTACTACTCCGTAGGGATATACCTGGGTAACCTCGAAGGGACTTATCCATTGGAAGCGTAACTTATCTGGAAAGAGTTTGAGGTGTGAATGATATAAAAGTGCTTTTTGTCCTGCCACAAATGTCTTCCTAGAGATGTTGTGATTATGGAATGCCTTAGTCTTCTCCTTATAAATCCGGGCGTTCTCAAATGCTTCATACCACAACTCTTCGAGCTCTTGCAACTGTAATAATCTATAGGCACCAACAACTTCTGACTCTATGTTACAATTCTTGATTTCCCAATAAGCCTTATGTTGTATCTCCACTAAAAAGTAGCATGGCTTCCTAAAAACAAGCCTAAATGGTGACATCCCTATTGGAGTCTTGTTTGCAGTTCTGTATGCTCATAAGGCATCGTTAAGGCTCAAATTCTAATCTTTCCTGCTGGGATTCACCGTCTTGTCTAAGATGGACTTGACCTCTTAGTTGGAGACCTCAACCTAACCACTCATCTGAGGGTGATAAATGGTTGAGACTTGATGCATCACTTGATATTTCTTCAGGAGGGTCTCGATCGTCCAGTTGCAAAAGTGAGTCTTGTTCACAAGGTTACACGTGCTAAGTTTTAATTGTTATAACCTTGGTAAAATCTGCAAGCGCATGGGTCGTTTACATAGTACCTAAGGTATCGATCCCATGAGGAAGCATAATCTAGTCATAAAATCTAAGGTCATACTAAACAACAATAATTCAAAAGAAATAAAGTATTGCAGAAAATAAATCAATCAAATAACTAATTTCAAGAATTTAGTTGAAGAAATCTAAATATGATAACAAACCACACAAACCAATCCCAAAACTAACCTAGAAACTATCAAGTGAGAGAAAGGGGGATTCAATCTGAAATTAACAAAAATCTAACCAATTATGCAATTCTTGACTTAATGGGTCTAGAAGGTCCTAGGGTGAATTACTCGCTCTCGAGTTATAATTCTTAACCCTAATTGATGATCCATAATTTAAATTATGGAATCGCGATCTCTCAATTCGTAACTGAACCAACACCTAAATTAGTTTTAAGTTGCTTATTAACGTATCGGGAATCTATACTCGATCTCTCGTTACACGACTCTACCAGTTTGATCCAATCCTTTATCTATCAATTCACATAACTCTCATTAGCCTAAATTAATTATTTTCACTTGGCTCACCCTCTCAGTTTATTACGGAATTATTACGAACAGGAGTTGAATCATAATTAAATCAAAAGAAAACACAACCAATTAAACTTTATTAATCTCAAGAATTAAAAACCTGAAGGTGAGTATAGACAATAATCAACACTTAACAACAACAATTTCAATGATTAACCCAATCTCTCTAGTTCTAACATGCTATTCTAGTACAAACAACCTTGGCAATTTCAACAGAGAAGAACATGCACATGTACATTTCATTATCCCAATCTTCAAATATAACAAAA
>JAOTAY010000191.1:11222898-11247976 GCA_025629805.1 Erythroxylum baracoense
CAAAACTCACCCAAAATTTGCAACTATTTTTCAGGACTCAGAAGAATACCCCGTTAGGCAACGGGAGTATACCTATTACATGCAAGTGAAGGATAGAAGTCGGGATCAGCTCGCGTCTGCATTGGATTCCTTTATTTTCTACTGAATTGTGTATTCCGCAAATTTATGTATCTTTGACATTAAATATTACGGTTTGTAATAATTTTGGGAATTGGAAATGTTTGTATTTTGTAATTGGCCCAAATGGCTATCAAAAATTTTGTTGACTGTATCGTTATGTTTGAAAATGGTTATAAAATAAAATAGGCCGATTTAGTTATCAACTTTCTGTACTTTATGTTATTGTTTTTAAAAAAATTGTACTGAAATTTGAATGATCTAGCGCTATAACATGCCACCCTCGGGGGGCATGAATTCGGATATCACCAACGATGTCAGATTCGGGTCTTGCGGGAGTGGGGTGTTACACCGACGACCTGGGTGAAGTGCATTTTCCTATTTTTGTTGTTTCTTTCTCTCATTAGAAATTGATTGTGTTATTCTATGTTAATTGATTTAGGTTTTGTGTATACATAATCGGATTTTCGTTATTGTTAGGTTATTTGTGTATGAACCCATTGGGTATTGTGAAAGGATGATTTTAATGTGTTCATTGAATCGTTTAATTGCATACCCATTGCTAGAATTTCGATATAATCCGTAGTTGTTATATTGAAATTCATTTGTAGCGACTAATGATTCGTAATCATTAGGAATAACATGACCTAAGTTAAATGACGCATCGTATGTGGTTGTTGCCTTGATTAATCGATTTTCCTAATTCATAATGCTACTGCCTAATTAAATCTAGAGATCGTATCCTAGGTTATTCAGTAGTTAGGTTTAATTAACGATCGTATCTTGATTAAACAAAACCTAAGGGAAAACTCGGGTTAATTATTAACCTACCATTAATACTTTCTAGGAGATGTTTGAGAACAACAAATCATTGAAATATGTTTAATTAGGGTGTAGGCCAAGATTGAACCAAAGAACCAAATCCTTATCGAATCCCCTAATTTTATCATTTTTCACATGTTTTCTTTAATTTGTTTTTATTAGTTAGTTTCATTTTATTTTCTTATTCCAAAATCTAAACCCCCCATTACCTAAACATGAATTAATTTCATTTCATAAACTAACCGAACACTCTCTGTGTGATCGACCTAGACTCACCATTGCTACAGTAGTAGTCTAGTTATTTTATTTTGAGTAGCGTTACGACGTGCTGGTCATCGGATAACCTCCTTACGAGTGAGAAATTAGACCAATCTAGGTAATAATCACACAAGCTTGGATTATTTAACTTACGTTATGTTATCCCTAATGATTTAGAACCATTAGTTACCATAAATGAATCGAAAAAACAATAATTACGTATTGCATTCGATTCTAGCAATGGGTTCATGCATAAAAACAATCAAATAGAGCATTTAATCATTCTTACATAAGACCCAAAAATTAAACATAGGATAACATAAGTAATTTCTAAAGAGAGAAAGAAACGACAAATACAAGGAAGAAATATGCTTAACTGGGTCGTCGGTATCAATTACACCTCCAAATTGGTGTCGAGAAAGCTACCCCTCTATGGGTCTCTCACGGTTGAGAGAGCATCATTGTCGTCTTCTTCTTAAAACCAAAAGCTCCCAAGAAGAAATTACTTTAGCCCCCGAAGATCCTCTTACTATTGCTCTCTCTTAAAACCTTCTCTTTTTCCAATGTAGCAAGAATGGAGCCCTCTTTTTAGGGTTTCCTTCTTTTCTTTGCAATATTTATTCCAATTAGGGTAAAAACTAGGTTTTACCTGGTCCAAAATATCCGAAATGATCCTCAATAAATTGAGTTTGGGAGTAGTCCCTGAGATATTGTCATGCAGGCCACAATTGTGGCCTGTGTGACAAGCTTATATCATAATCGTGGCTAATTATGCCACAATCATGGCATCTCCACCATTCTTCTGTCATAATCATATTCAATGAGGCCACGATCATAGCACTTGGTTCTTCTTCCAAAACTTGTCCAAATTTTCTCTTCTTTGCTCTAATTCTTCTCCTTCTTATTCTACAAGGACAAGTGAATATTAATTTTCGAAAAATGGCCCAAATATCTTACTTTTGACTCATTTTAACTTCTTTGTTTCTGAATTGTGCCTAAAATCACATATGAGTCAAAGTGAGTATCTTAAGCATTTTCATAGCAATAATCACTAAGTGTTTGGAATAAATTCATAATCAATTAAGCACACATTAAGGAGTTAATCACTTTCACTTACAAAATTCATGAAAGAAAAAAGGGCTAGGACTTTGTACAATATGATGGAGTTAGATAAATATTTAACGGAAGAATGTGTGGCTAAAGTTGAAGGTGTGTAGTTTGATGTATTATTATGGTGGAAAAGTTGTGGAAATAATTTTCTGATTATATAAGTAATTGCACGAGACTTATTAGCAATTACATCATCTACTATTACTTTGGAGTCTACTTTTAGCACTGATGGTTAGGTTATCATAAGGTCTTCTATAGTACAAGGATGAAATTGAGCACAATGAGGACTAATAACCCAACCACTTATGTAGAAGGCCTTATGATGAAGGTAGTCACTTTTTTTGTATATATCAATTTTGTTTGTTTTGATATTATCTTTCCTTATATTGTTTTTAATTTATATATTGATACAGCCAAAGATACTGATGCAAAGGTGACTAGTCATACTCATAATCATTAATCATGTCAACATTATTTTGATAAAATATTAGATGATAAAGGTATATTTAATTATTTATTAATTATTACCATGTGCTTAATATTCCTTTAATTTTAATATTATAGTATGAAATATAATGATTTTACATATAAAAAAAGTGATGCAAACTATTAGCAATCCTGACTACAATGATTGGTTACTCTCTTTATCTCTCTAGTCCATATTCTCCTAGTATCCAGCCTCCACTCTTAGTCTCTTACAGTCTCAAACTCCTAGTCAAAAACATTATTTCATAATTTTATACTCATTTTTTGTAAATTTTATCATTTAAAAATTTTGGATAGTTATTTTTATAAATTATGTCATTAATT
Source organism: Erythroxylum baracoense (assembly GCA_025629805.1). Taxonomy (NCBI): domain Eukaryota; kingdom Viridiplantae; phylum Streptophyta; class Magnoliopsida; order Malpighiales; family Erythroxylaceae; genus Erythroxylum; species Erythroxylum baracoense. Next base: position 11,226,016 of record JAOTAY010000191.1, read on the forward strand.
AATGAAATTTATTCGTAACTTCAATTAATTGAATTGATCACTTTAATTATAATAATTTTCTTTTATTTATTATAATCTTATCCTCCTTTATTAATGAATTTGGTTTCATCTTATTCATTTAATCAATAATGAATGTTTTATATATTCATTCATTATAAAATGACCTTATTGTGTTGTTGCTTATGATGGCCTTTGGCATCCGAACCTAGAAAGGATGTTAGATTTGATTAAAAAATACACCTTTAGCGTCATTAGTTTTGATGGCTTTAGCTTCCACCCACATGGAGACAAAATCAACTATAAGTAAAATATAATAAAAACTAAAAGACGGAGGAAAAGGTCATATAAAATCAATACCTCAAACATCAAAAATTTAACAGACAAGAATGGGAGTTTGTGGCATTTGATTTTTATGAGACAAGTTACCTAATCATTGGCACCTATCGCAAGACTTGCAAAAGATATACGCATATTTAAATAATGAAGACCAATAAAAACCACTCTCTAAAACGTTATGGTAGTCCTTTTTACCTCAAGGTGTCATCTACAAGCATATGAGTGGCAAAAGGCTAAGATAGAAGGTGTCTTGCTCTCAGGTACACACCTTCTTATGACTTGATCTGCACAGTGCCTCCATAGGTAAGGATCGTCCCACAAGTAGTACTTGGCTTCACTCTTCAATTTATCCATTTAAGCGTTTGAAAAACTAATAGTTAATTTATTAGTAACTAAAAATTCACAATATATGTATACCATGGGGGTGTCAATCAGTGAAAAATAACTCATCATCTAGAAATGTTTCTCTTAGGAGGATATCACCTTCCTTTTTGATCAAACAACTAAGGTGATTAGCAACCACATTTTCCCCTTCTTATCTCTTATTTGAACATCAAATTCTTGAAGGAGGAGAATCCATCTTATCAACCTCAACTTTGCTTCTTTCTTAGTGAGCAAATATCTTAAAGTTGTATAATTGGAGTAAAAAATAATCTTGGCACCTAACAAGTATGATCAAAATTTTTCCAAAGCAAACATAACATATAAAGGTTCTTTTTTAAATTGTAGAATAATTTAATTAGGTTGCACTCAAAGTTTCTGAAGTATAATAGATGACATGTGCAGCTTTACCCACTCTTTGTCCTAAAACTGCTCCCATTGTATAATCACTTGCATCACACATGATCTCGAAAGGAAGACTCCAATTTGGAGGCTAAATTACTGGTGGGGATGTAAAGAGCTCCTTTAATCTGTTAAAAATGTCCTTGTGCTTATGATCAAACTCAAAAGAGACATCTTGTTGTATCAACTTGCACAAAGGTGAGGCTATCTTCGAGAAATCCTTGATGAACCTGCTGTAAAAGCCTGCATGGTCAATAAAAGAATGAACTTCCCACACATTTAAGGGATAATGCAAGGAAGAAATGAGATCAATTTTAGACTTGTCTATCTCTATACCCTTAGAAGATATAACATGCTCGAGAACTATACCTTGATCAACCATAAAATGACATTTTTCCTAATTAAGTATAAGGTTAGTTTCAATACATCTTTCCAAGATAAATGCAAGATTCTCTGAGAAAGCATCAAAAGAGAAACCATAAACACTATAGTAATCCATAAATGCCTTTATGATCTTCTCAACATACTTAGAGAAAATGCTCACCGTGCATCTTTGGAAAGTGGTGGGTGCATTACACAATTCGAATAGCATCTTTTAGCAAGTAAATATACCAAATGGGTATGTAGAAGTCATCTTTTCTTAGTCCTCTGGTGCAATTGGGTCTGAAGATAACCTAAAATCTATTTAGAAAATAATAATATTCATATCCAACCAATCTTTCAAGCATTTAATCAGTAAAGGGAAGGACAAAATGGTCTTTACGAGTTGACACATTCAATTTTCTATAGTCAATACATACTTGTCACTCAGTTTTTACTCAGGTGGGAACTAACTTACCTTCCTAAATAGCCACGACCATGGTTCTAGATTTCTTTGTAACCATCGGAGTTGGACTTACCCCTTACTATTAGAGATGGGTTAAATGACCCCAGCATTAAGAAGCTTCAACACTTCCTTCTTCACTACTTCCATCATTGGAGGATTCAACCCACATTGTGCTTGCTTGGTGGACTTAGCATCCTCCTCCAAAAAATGTGATGCATGCATATAAAATGGCTTATTCCTTGAATATCTACAATTGTCCATCCAATAGACTTCTTATGCTCTCTCAACATTTGAACTAGTTTTTCTTCTTCATCAGAAGTGAACATTGCCTAAATAATGATTGTGAAGGTCTAGTTATCTTCTAAATATGCATACTTTAGGTGGGTGGGAAATGGTTTCAGTTCCATATCATGTACCTATATATCAAAAGGTAGCAGCCTCTGTAAGATTTAGATAACTGTATAGAAGCCATTTATACCTTGTTAGAGAGGTTTCCAAAAATTGCAAGGTAGTTACCATCTCAATCAGCTGTTCTCCTAACTTAACATTATTAGTGGTTTCTGATTCCAGGTGCTCAGTCAAGATTGCTTCTAATTATTCTTCACAGCTTAATTTAAGCATTTCCTATATTAAGGGATCAATCACATCAATAGAGTAAATAGAATGATCATCCTAAGGGTGTTTCATTACATCAAAAACATTGAAATGAATTACTTCCCCATCTAATTTCATTATGAGGGTGCCCTTATGAACATCTATCTTAGTTTGGGTTGTACTAAGAAATGGTCCCCCTAATAAAATAAGTGTAGGATTTTATAAGGTTTCATCAATCATATCTACTACATAAAAATCTGCAGGAAACACCAACTTATTTACCTACACAAATACATCTTTAACTACTACATCAGGGTAAGCATTAGTATTATCAATAAATTGTATGATCACACTAATCTCTTTTAAAAGGCCTAAATTTATGGAAGCATAAATAGAACGAGGCATAACATTGATTAATGCTCCTAATTCTAGAATATCTCTCTTAATTATAGTATTACCAAATCTTATGGGGAATGGTAAACATACATGGATCTCTGCATTTCTAGGTATTTTCTTCTTGAAGACCGCATAAATGTTCTCACTCGTCATTACTTTCTCACCACCTCTTAGCCTCCATTTATTGGTATATAATTCCTTAAGGAATTTTTCATACCTAGGCACTTGTTTGATTGCATTTAGCAAACGAGTGTTTACTCCACCTTTACCTGTGCCTATTTGATAGTAACTTGTCTAACAAAAGACATTAACTCATTTAAATGATGTTCAATAGATGAAGTATTTACCTCCTTTATACAACGAACATCATTATGGTTGTCAAATTGTTAGGTGTTTGTAGTCATGCGCTCAATTAAAGTTTTAGCCTCTATGGGAGTCTTTTCATATAGTGCCCCATCACTCACTGCATCAATCAAGCTCTTTTCTATAAGTAACAATCCCTTATAGAAGTATTTGATGAGGAGTTACTCTAAAATATTATGGTAAGGACAGCTAACTCACAACTTCTTGAAGCATTCTCAATACTCATAAAGGGACTCTTCGTTGTGTTACTTTATCCCTCATATCTTTTTTCTTATACTGGCTATCTTCGATGTTAGAAAATATTTCTTCAAAAACAGCCTCTTCATTTCAGTCTAAGTGTTAATGCTCCCAAATAGGAAAATCAAATAGTCAGTCCTTTGCTTCATCCTTTAGTGAGAATGGGAAAGCCATTAATACAATCTGCTTGTCTGTCACCCCCGTAGGTTTCATACTTAGACAAACCACATCAAGTTTCTTAAGTGCTTGTGTGCATCCTTAACTAGAAGTCAATGAAAATTAGACCAAAGATGGATTAAGCCAGACTTAACTTCAAAAGTGACATGGTTAACAAAATTAGGAAAAGTAATGCATAATGGTTTTTGAGTTAAATTTGGTGCAGCCAACTATCTTAATGTTCTAAGATTAGCCATTGTTTTGTTAAATTTAAGTTGTTGTATTTTTGGAGTTGTGTTGGTCTCCCTTCACAACATTTGTAATATCCTTTCGATCTTTGAATCAAAATGTACAGGTTCTTGATAAGGAGATCTCATTACTACTATACACTAACACTAACAAACATGAAATGATTAAGAAATAAATAAAAAATTGATTATAAACAAATATATTTACAAAACACCATTTAAAGTCAAAAACAAAAATTAACAATGACGCCAAAATTCTTAATACATTTTGAACACACAAAAAAATAAAACCTATCTTTAAACACTAAAATTTATAGCAGTGGTGAGTAAGGATCATATCTACAAGGAGTGTATGTGTAGCTTTTGTCATGAAAAGAATCGGTGTTTGAGATATGGGGAGAGTTTGGTTTGAATCGATAAACTAAAAAAAGTAAATTTAAACTAATGAAAGTATTTCAAATTAAACATTATACAAGTGAGAAAATTGATAAATAAGTTAGACTTCGGTTCTCGGTTCAATCTCGGACTACACATAAATAAGAATACTTCATCGTCTTATTGTTTTCACACCTTTCTTAGAAGCTATTAATCATAGGTTAGTAATAAGTTTTATTAACCCCAATTTTCCCTTAGGTCGTGTTTAATGAAAATAATATCTTTAATTAAACCTAGCTATCAAACAACCTAGAATAAGCTCTCTAGATTTAATAGGAAAGCCACATTATGAACTAGGAAAACAAATTAATCTAGGCAACAACTGCACAAGCTCAAGTCATTTAACCTATGTTATATTATTCCTAATGATTCATCACCATTAGTCTACCACAAATAAATCAAAAATATAATTATTACGTATTGTATTCTAGACTTTGAAAATGTGTTCATACATAAATGATCTATTGAAAGAGTTTAAATCATTCTTACTTGAATACCCAAAATAATAAGCAAAGAATAACATAAACAATTTCTAAAGAGAGAATCAACAATATAAGATGAAACGAAGCCCAAATGTGATCTTTGGCCTTAATTTCTCCTCAAAATTGAAAGGAAGAAGGCTAACTATCCATAGATCTCAAAAAGGTATTATTTTACCTACTTATGTACTTTTAAAGTGATTCATACCATCTTTGGCCACTTGAATGTCTATTTATAGCAAAAATTAGGGTTTTGAGGAGATACCCGGCTATGTATCAAACCATTTATGTTAAAATTTTCCCAATTCGTATTTATACATAACCCGAGTAAGAAAGACAGCCTGATACATAATCGTGTATCTCACTCACACAGTCACGTAAGTTGTAGATGTTTGTTGAAACTTCATTTCTTTTGTTTTCTTGTCTCGTCTTCTAGCTAATTCATCTCCTTCTTGTTCCACAAAGGAAAATAAGGTTGAACATGAAAAGGATGGTTCATAGGATGTGCTTTTAGCCCATTTTGGTTATTATGCTTCCAACTTGTACCTAAGACCAAATATAAACCAAAATGAGTGTTTTAAGCATTTAATAACATTAATCACTAAGTAGTAAGGAGTGAATATATAAACAATCAAGCACACATCAATAATAAAAAATAAAATCAAGTTATAAAATTAAATATGACTCTAATATCTCTATTAGAAAACTAAGGTGGGATCTAATCCAACATGCAGTGAAATAAGAAAACTTATTAATATTATCATCCATGTCATTTGTTATAGCATAGTTGAAAGTGCTTATTATTATAAATTTGAAATATTTAGGTACATATGGCTTTCAATCCCATCATCGGTAACCAATAGCCACTTCCTTCTCTCAGCTTTTACTGCCACTAATAAAAAATCTCTTTGAAAAACCCAAATCAAAGAAAAGGAGCAACTAGTAAAGAGAAAGAGAACAACAGAATCTTAGAAACATGAAACCCACTTAGTTTCTCGATCAAATGAGACCTATCCTTATATAATTTAGCTATATGACGTATGACTCAAGTAAATAAATGATAATAGTATTAAATAAGCATTAGGGGGAGCGAGCGAGCGAGCGAGAGAGAGAGAGAGAGAGAGAGAATTTGTGGTTATTGAGAGTTAACTAACATAGATCAAGAAATTCAATTCAAGGTCATTCATTTCAATTTTTAGATTTTAGTCAATTTAGTTCGATTTTAGGTTTAGGATTTTAATCTTAATTCTAAAATTCATATCAATAATAACAAAATATAAGATCAAGTTATATAATTAAAGATGATGCTAATACCATTAATAAAATATTAGGGGGATTTGATCCAACACGCAGTGGAATAAGAACGAAACTTATTTTTATTTTTTGAAAGCTAAAATCACGTTAAATTCTATACATTATTAACGTATGAACATAATAAAAATTGAATAACAAAATTTGTATCTTATTGTGTACCTTAATCCTTTTTTTTAAGTTTCCTTCCTATTCCTTAAATTGGTTCACCATAGCCACCATAGTTGCACATTTCTCCAACCTTTAATGGTATCCATACGAACAAGTTAAAAGAACTCTATAAGTGGTGTACAGATGAGTAAGCAAGAAGTGATAGTTCATTTAAAGCCTAAATCTATTTATAATAATGTTGAACCTTTTAATAATTTAATTGAAATAAAATTTTAATTTTAATTGAACTTTAATTTAAATTATAATTAATTCTAATTAAATAATAATTAGGCTAAAATAAGATTTGATATCTCATATTGGTTTTTTTAATTAAACATACCATATTTAACCTTTAGAGTTTTTCAAGTCCATCTTGATTAAAATTACCTTTCTCTCATTAATCATTCTTTATAATAATCTATTAAATTCCTAAATATGTTGGCAATGAATATGAACTAACAGGCATCTATCCTGAAATGACTAGGTGGACTATTTGACACTCCACGGTGACCTTCCAGTCAATATCTGATCCAACTAGAAAGTTCTTGTAGAGCTAAGCCTATTGCCTTTTTTAATCAAAAAGCTTTAACGTATTATAAAAAGATATAAACAGTGGAGTTTTTTATTTTTTAGTTTAAATCATTTTTATTAAAAATTTCGACAACACAATGACTATATTTTGACCTTCCCAAAATTTTCAAGCCTCTGTAGAAGTTCAAAAACATTTCTATAATCATCTCCAAATCGCCACTACAAATTTTCGAATCTAAGTCCATTCATAAGCAATCTTAACAATCTCTTTAATAATCTTAAAAATAAACTTAGAAATATTTAAGCATTTAACTTTAAAACATTAATATACATGCATTCTTTACACAAAATATAGTCCAAAACATATTTATGAAAATGCAAATGTTCCCAAAAACATTTACAAGGTAAAAATTCCAACACAGTAGCACGTAACGAAGTTGACTAGTCGTACGGTAGAGTCCCTGCTGTAAGCCCTAAGCGTGCACCTAGGAGGTTTCATTTAAAAACAGAAAAGAGAGTATAAACTAAACGAGCTTAGTGAGTGCTAAATTTTTCTATTTAAATCATACTTAACAATTTAAACCTCCCTAAAACAAATTCATCTCAGTTCGTATAATTCAATACTAATATGAAGCATATATGCTTCTTGAAATCAAGTTTCTCAAATTGGTTTTCAAATAAATAGTGATGGCATTAAAATTTTCTTGAATTTCTGACACGACATAGCATATCACTAACCTCTTTGCTATATGGTACCCTTAGGCTTAAAATCACGGAGTTGGTTCTACATCACTTACCTGTGACTTGTTAATCACTAGTGATGGAGATAGTTCTAGATCGCATATTTGCACTAGGATAACCACTATACATCAGTAGTTACAAAGCTAGTTTTGCATCATTTACCCGTAACTAGTCAACCACTAGTTACAGAGCTGGTTCTACATCGCTTACCTGTATTAGGTTAACCGCTATATACTGGTAATTACGGAGCTAGTTCTACATCGCTTGCCCATAACTAATTAACCACTAGTTACAGAGTTGGTTCTACATCGATTACCTGTACTAGGTTAACCATTATACCTGTATAATAATATGTATAAAATCTATCAGTATACCATAGGCTAGAAATTGTTTCCTTTTTACCAACTAATAACATCATCTTAATGTGAACTCAAATCATATAAGATTTAACTGTCAAACTTCAATTCATATATTGCTAAAACATAAAATTATACTAGCAATATTCACATAAAACTCAATCAATATTCACTTCACGATAGAATAGAAATCATTTTTGTAAAATCAATTTAAAGAACACTCACTATTAAGCAACTTTATTTCCAAACACACTCGCATGTTATGTGCCTTTCCTTTACCTACATAAGCACATTTCGCTTAGGCATTTATTTCCAAATTTATAATGTTAATGTCTTATTTTTGAATTTGGAAATAAATGCCTAAGTGAAATGTGCTTGTAACCGAATTCAAGAGAAGTATTTAATCGCGTAACATGTGCATTAATCGTATTTATATTTAATACCGTAAGCTAACTTATTATTCTCCGTTTCCAATTCTAACTTCAAAAGTCACTTAAAACCATATTTTACCCATTCTAACTTATTAATTTCTTCAAAACACTATCTCACTCAATTTAATTCACCATATCAAAATCATGCATGAAGAGTCACTGTTATGATTTATGTCTAGAATCTATACCTCCATTTTTACTTATTTTTCACATATAAAATGTTCAAATTAGGCTTTAAGGTCTTCTAAACATTTGTTTCCCTAAGTCTCTAGTTTCCATATCATCAAAAATCATGTCATTTTAACTTTTAAATCATTAAAAATGTATCAAATATCATAATCTGTAGCAACACAGGGGCAATATTAGGTTACCATTTTCAATCTCAAACTTTGATATCATTCATCTAGAATTAGGTCTAGGTTTATTCTAGAGATTTTTAGTACTAAGTTTAGGTTTCATCTCTAATTGGAATTACTCAATTTAGAGGTCTGTAGGTTGATTTATGGCCAAAACAATGGAATTGGTTTAAACTGACCTAAGACAGAATTCTACTACATGTTCCTCTTTTATTGTAGTCAATCAATTATATGTAAAGAAACACCAAAGTAACACCAAGAAACCAATGGTATTAAATACATCCTTCTCATTCAAAACAAATCCATAAAAATCAGAAATTTAGGTTAAGAAAACTTACCACTTTCTTTCTTTAATCTTTTGGGTAAATGATGAAAACTTAGGTTTGATCAAGGTTTCTCCAAATCTCCATCAAAACCCATCAACAATGGAAGCCCTCTTCTTCCTCTCTCCTTGGACGACTTTCAATCGTGCTTCTCTTCTTTTCACTTTTATTTTTTGCTCTCTCACGTTTACCCTCTCAAACACTCTCACAGTTATGTTTAAATGAAGACAAAAGTCTTGCTTTATTCTTTTTAATGCTCATTTAATGGATTCCACATTTCACCTTCTTGTTGGTTCTCTTCTAATGATTCATTCTTCCACTAACACCATGTAAAATGACCAAATTGCCCTTTAATGAATACCATAAAGACCAAATTGCCCTTTAATGCATACAAAAAAATTAAAGTGCCTTTTAATGCATTTAATTCACTAACTAACCGAATTAAATCCCAAAAATATTTCACAACTGTCTTATCATCAAATTGACCATAAAATATTCAAATTAGGGTCAATACTTATTGATTGGATGCTTTAAAAATTTTCGAATGGATTTAAAATCATAAATACCTATTACTTTCAAAAAAGGGCATTTTAGTCGTAAACTTTCAAAACTCCCGAAATCCATCCTATCGGACTCATTTTCGATCCATTTCAATATCATTAAACTCTAATACTTATTTTGGATATTTTTCATTATTTCGAGGTTGGGTCCCACAAAAATTTATTATTCATCTGAAAATACTATTCACTGGAAATAAAAAATTTTATTCAGTGAAAGGAAAGGTTCGGGGTTTTAAATGAACTATAACCTTAAATCATTTTAGGATTAGATATATTAAACTCCTTTAATTCTTTAATTCTCTGTTTAAATAATTTATATTCGTAGATCAAGATTGAAGTGTACCAATGTATCATGACCATCAAATATTAAGAATATCAAAGTGATTATAGCTAACCTTTTCATATATTTTTTTTGTATAATTCAATCCTTTCATCACATAATATTCCGATTAAATATGGAACATGGAATTAGTGTCTACTATTGTTGATATCCTAAAAAAAATTCATCCTATTTGGCCAAAAACTAGAAAAAAACCCAAATACTAAATGTCCTAGAAATCATTTGACTAGAGAATTCATGGACATGAGAATAAGTTGAGAAGTCCAAGATTTAAAAAGTCCATATAGTTGACAAAAATTGACATGTGCTTTCAAAACTATAGTGCATTGAGGCAGTTAGTCAGGATGTGGACAAAAAGGGAAATAGATTGGAAGTTTAGTAGTTATAGGAAAATTGCTTGAGATTGTTGAAGTTAGGAGAATAGTGTGTGGTAAGCAGTTAACTAGAATGTGGGAAGTGGGAAAATCTACATGAGGAAGTTGAAGTTAGGAGATTTATATAAATTCACCATCATCATTACACAAAGGACAAATCTAGATATACACATATACGCACAAACAATCAGACTACCCAACAAAAACACCTTATTATTATTTCAAATTTTCTTTACACTGTGTACTAATCCCTATCAATATCTCAAATTTTCTTTATAGTTTGTACTTTTATTTTTCCTAAATCAAATCATCTTTTTAATTCAAGTCTTATTTTAACACTTTTTTAACATCTTGGTAGCTTTGAATTTCATCGTTAAGATTTCCAAAGCCTACTTATATTGTTAATAAAAAGTTAAGGATAAATTCTAATCATGTTCAGTTTCTGCTAGTGAAATTACAGGGTCTTGATATCAGCAGTAAAAGTTCTCATTATGTTCAATTTCTGCTAATGAAAGCAGCATTACTTGATGGAACTGATTGATCTAGCCTTTGTTCTTCAAGTTCTGGATTTTGTTTATAGATTTGTTATATTGACATCCAATAGTCATTTGATTTTAATTGTTTGAGTGGACGGGACACATTTAAGGCATTATATTTCCTTTCTTTTTCTTTCTACCGAGGAAAGGAGTTCAAATTTTACTAGAACTTTAACAAACTCGTGTAGATTATAAAATGAAAATTTGAGGAAGAACTGAGTTGGTCCGTGAGACAATTTTTTTATTTTTACTGGAGTTTTATGTTCATAAGTTATAAAGGAAATGCACATTCTTTTGACTCAATCTTTTTTATACTTTCGATCAATCATGCCAAACAGGAATGTACTTAATGGTTTTTGGCATACGGATTTAGTACTGATATCGACATGTACTGATCCCCAACTGCACCACAACTTAATAACAAATCATTTAACTCTAGTACTTAGTAAGTTGTGGTCCTTTTCAATAAGAAATTGTATTATGATAATATCAACTTTTAAAACTTTAATTGATAAAAATCATCAGTGGCTTTATAAACATCAGTATGAACTTTTGACTGCCTTCTGTTATAATCAGAAAAGAAACAAAGAAGCTGAAAGACTTTTCACGATGGAGGCTCAAAATTTTTCTCTTTCTATCTTTTCAAAACCTTACAAGCAAAAGAGTCTATTTATATGAGTTTAATAAACCTGGACCCATTAGGAATAAAAAACGACTCGTAAATCAAAACAAAATAGAAAATTTAATTGAATTATACTACATTACCTCCCTTAAATTAAGTTTTCATACTTCACTATGCCAAGCAATTTCTTCAACTTCACAAATGTCTCCATCTTCAATGCCTTTGTAAAAATGTCCGCCACTTGCTCCTCACTTTTGCAATAATTAATGACAATTTCTTTCTCACAAACCAAATCACGAATGAAGTGAAACTTATGTCAATATGCTTACTACGACCATGGAATACCAGATTTTTTGTAAACTTGATAGCAGACTTGCTATCACAAAAAATAGTAGTTTGTCCATCTTTCTTATGTTAAAGAAAACCAAGCATTCTCCTTACCCACAATGCTTAAGTGGCACTATTAGATGCTGCAATATACTTAGCCTTCGCTGTAGACAATGCAATGACCAGTTGTTTTTTTGAACTCCAAGAAAAAACACCTAACCCAATGAAAAAAAATAATCGGAAGTACTCTTCCTCTCAATAGTATCACCAGCCCAACCACTATCAGTGAACCCAAAAAGATAAACAGGCTCACCACTTGAATAAAAAATACCATCACTTTGAGTGCCTTTAATATACCTCAAAATTCTCTTAGCTGCCTGCAAGTGAGACTGTTGTGGATTGTCCATAAATTTGCTAATCATCCCAACACTAAAAGTAATATCTACCTTTGTGGCTGTCAAATACCTCAAACTTCCCACCAAATTTTTGAAGTAGGTAGGATCCACAAAATCTCCTGTCCCATCTTTAGTCAAATACAATCTTTCTTCAACTGGAGTTAAGATTGGTTTAGCACCATCCATCTCGAACTTCTTCAAAACATCACCAGTACATTTCTTCTGACAAATAAAATTGCCTTCATCAGTCTACAAAACCTCAATACTAAGGAAATAAGACATAAGATCCATTTCTGTCATCTCAAATTATCGAATCATGGCCTCCCTAAATTCTGCAACCATCTTTGAGTTATTCCTAACAAAAATAAGATCATCAACATATAAACACACAATAACAACTGCACTAGAAAAACTCTTCATATATAAAGCATGATCAAAAGGACACCGTTGAAAGCGACTATTAACAAAGAAAGAATCAATACGAGTATACCAGGCTCTCGGAGCTTACTTCAAACCATAAAAAGCTTTCTTCAACCAGTATACTTTATTCTCAAGACCTTTCTTCATAAATCCTACAGGTTGCTCAACATATACTTCTTCCTCAAGAACACCATTCAAAAAGGCAGACTTCACATCCATTTGATGAATTTTCCAATTATTCTGGGCAACTAAGGAAATAATTAAACGAACAGTATCAAGTCATGCAACAGGCACAAATATCTCAAAATAGTCAATGCCAGGCTTCTACTTATAACCTTTAACAACTAACTATGCCTTGTATCTATCAACATCTCCATTGGGCTTGTACTTTGTCTTGTAAACCTACTTGACATCAATGGGTTTCTTACCACTTGGAAGATTAGTAAGCTCCCAAGTATTATTCTTCTCAATGGCATGAATCTCTTCATCTATTGCATTGTTCCAATGATTCTCACGAATAGCCTCATCAAAATGAATTGGGTCACAATCTGCAAAAAGAGCAAAATTAACAACATCTTCATTAGACACATTAGGAGACTGACCATCAAATACATAATCTTTCAAACGAGCTGGCAATCGTTTTTATCTTTGTGGACGACTAGATTGAGTAGAACTTTGCTGAGTTAAAACATTCAGCTGTTTTGGCTCCTCCGACTGATCAATCATATCATTTTCATCATAAAAATATAACGACTATGGTAGATGACTCACTTCTGAATCTGACTCCTTTTATGACCAATCCCAAGCACCTTGCTCATCAAAACTGACATCTCTACTTATGGTTAATCAACTTGTACCCTTTAGTCTCCAAACTATAGTTAATAAAAATACATTTTTTTTGCCTTATCATCAAACTTCTTCCTAATAGCATACGCCAAACAACCAAATACTCTAAGATGAGAGATATTTGTCTTTTTACCACTCCAAATCTCATATGGAGTCTTCCCACCATTGCATCTAGTAGGACACTTGTCCAACACATAAAAAGCACAAGAAACAGCTTCAGCCCAAAAACCTTTACGCATTTTCTTTGCAGCTAACATCGACCACACCATGTCCATCACTATTCTACCATTCTGCTAAGGAGTGTACCTTGCTGTCAACTAAGGCTTAATTCCATACTGTGCCAAAAAATCATCACAAACTGTATACTTTGTGCCTCTATCAGTTCCTAAAATTTTAATGGGATGATCGCTTTGTTTCTTAACATAAACTTTAAAACTCTTAAACACATTACAAGCATCAGACTTATTCTTCATAAAATAAACCCAGGCCTTTTTACTAAAATCATTAATGAAAGTAATAAAATACTTATTACCTCCATTAGAAGGAGCCTCCACAGTGCACAAATCATAATGTATTAACTCCAATGGTTGTCTAGCCCTCCAAGCCATGCCATTAGGAAATGGATCCCTGCGTTTCTTGCCCAAAATACAAGACTCACACTGTCTATCATGAAAATCAATAGATGGCAACCCTAAAACAACATTATTCTTGGTCAAATAATGCAAGCCACAAAAGTGAAAATGCCCAAATCTCATGTGCCATAACCAAATGTCATTAAAAGTAGTGGAATTAAAATAAGGTATATTACCATAATTAATATTAAGAGCAAATAGTAGATTATGGCTCATCTTTAACCTTGCAATTAGTCCAAAATGATTATCATGAATAGTACAAATACCATTCTTAAAATGCAAATCATAAACTTTCTCCTGCAGCTGACTAAGGCTTAATAAATTGTGGTATAAACTAGGCACATAGAAAACTTCAGATATAAACCACATGATTATTTACGTATTTCACCGAGCTTCTAAAAGATTCATCCAAATCAGAAAACATCTCCTTTTCTCCAAACATGTGATTGCTACAACCAGAATCCAAATACCACACATTACTTTTATTGTCTTCACATCCAACAGTAGAAAACAAAATCTCATTACCATCACCATTATTTTCAACTATTTGAGCTTGTACTGTATTATCCGATTTAGTACTCCAACAATTATTTTGATCGTGGCCAATTTGTTCTCAATTATAACACCTAAGCTTCCATGACTGATTATTGTTGTTGGAGTTATTAAAATTACCTCTGCCATGGCCTCCTCTGCCACGTCCTTGGAAATTAACTCTGCCTCCACGACCACGTCCACGTCCACGTCCACGACCACCAAAATTGGCACCATTTGACCTGTCTCCACTACTCTTATCTTTAATAGGCTGAATATGCAATGTCTGCAAAGCCTTTTTTGTGGACTCCTTTTCTGGTACATCATCAACTTTACCATTGATCTGATTTTCATGAAAAAGCAAAGAATCCGACAATTCTTCAATAGATAAAGTGGCCAAATCTTTTGTCTCTTGAATAATGGCAACTATGTGATCAAACTTCATTGGCAAGGAATTCAACACCTTTGTAACAAAATCCACATCTTGTAACTCTAATCCATTGAGCGACATCTCATTCTTGATCTCAGTTAAGTAGGACAAATAAGTTTCAATGCTTTCCGACTTATCCATGGTGCACAATTCAAACTTTCTCTTCAGCATCAACAAATTATTCTGCTGCACCCTGTCAACACCTTGTTATGTTTTGGCCAAAATATCCCATGCCTACTTTGTGGTTTTGGTAGTAGAATTTTTTCCAAATATCATCATGTCAATAGCTTGGTGTATTTGTGCCAACACCATACTATTATTCTTCTTCTCATTGTTATTTGCATTCTCTGCCAAATCATTCTTGATATACTGTAATAAATCATGAGAAGACAAATGTGTTTCCATCTGGATTTTCCAAAAATTATATTCCAGGTTGCTTCTCAATTTTGCTACTAAACAAGTGATAGTGTTTCTATTCGCCATAACTCCCAAAGCCAAAGCTCACAGAGGAGGGATGAAGAGGATAAGTGGGCTAATATACAAGGAGACCCATGGGTTCAAAAAATATTCCTAGAGAATGAAATTAGAGACGTAGTGACTTACATGGAGCATGCTAGGAGGAAGACAGTGATGACAATGGATGTGGCTTCCTATGCTCTGATACCATATTTAGGTCCCAACACAAAATCGTTTCTCAAGCCTTCTAGTATAGTCAGAAAAGAAACAAAAAAGCTGAAAGGCTTTTCATGATGGAGGCTCAAAAACTTTCTCTTTTTATCCTTCAAAACCTTAAAACCAAAAGAGTCTATTTATATGAGTTTAATAAACCTAGACCCACTAGAAATAAAAAACGACTAGTAAATCAAAACAAAATAGAAAATTTAATTTAATTATACTACATTGAATGATCCTCGGGTTTTTATTTTCAATTATTTCTTCATTTGAAAAATCCTAAGGTGATATTTGTAGATAAATGATTATGATTGTTGTCTTTCATATATATACTTAGAATAATATAGTGAAGGATAATTATATATATATATATATATATACTCAGAATAATATTTTCCAATTTAATTGTAAAATAATTACATTATTGCTATTAATTTTATCAAACATTTAAATATTTTCAAAATATGAGTAAATTAATTGATAAAATGTAATTGGAATAACCACAGTTCGTTACCAATATCAATTTAGTTAAATGATTTATATTAATTTTCAGACCTTTAGTATTTTTGTCAATTAATATGTACTTTAAAATTTATAAATTTTAGAAAAGAAAAGTAGAAAAGTAAATTCTTGCTATCTGACGTGAGGAGTCAGATATCAGATCCCCATATCACATCAAATCGTGCGCATGAACAAAACAGAGAGCATCATGTTCATGTTGGAACAAACAGAATACCCTGAATTGAATCCTCTTCGTCTTCTTCTTTCATCTCCAGTTCCACTTTCATTCAATTTCAACCATCCAAACAAGAAATCCCCTCATCATCATCAATGATAGAACTGAAGAGTGAAGTACAGGTCTCCACATTGCCAGATCTCGCAAAATCCAGACTCCCTCATGCTCATGCCCACCACCGGAGATCCCACTCGGAGGTCCACTTTCGGATCCCGAACCCTGACCCATTTAGTTCGTTCGATGAAGACGGTGACCCCTTCTCTACCTACATGGACGTGGAGAAACTTGGATCCATAGGTCGCACTTCTCCTCCGAATAATCCCGACAATGCCAGTCTTCCTCTCACTGACAATGATAATAATGTTAAGCCCAGGCATCGCTATAGCAATTCCGCTGACGGGTCTTCTATTCTCGAGTCTATTGAGGCAAAGAAAACTATGGCTCCCCATAAATTGGCTGAGTTGTGGAATATCGATCCCAAACGTGCCAAAAGGTTCTTCCTTTACTACAGATATAAAAGAGTTGCTGAATTTACTTTTCAATAACCGTACTCCATTGAATCCTGCAATGAGTTTTCTATCTTGAAGTTACTTTATTTAGTCCCGATGATCTGTGTTAGGATTATTGCTAATCGACAGTCTGCTGCTCGTTCCAAGGAGAGGAAAGCCCGCTATATTTCAGAACTTGAAAGAAAAGTGCAGACTCTTCAGACTGAAGCAACTACTCTTTCTGCACAACTCACGTTATTTCAGGTTTAACAATAGCAGCTACTCCTTCTATAATCAGATTTTCTTCTAGACATAGTAGTATTAACGGCTTGCTATTTTCTAATATACCATTCACTTTTTTTGCTCTTTTTCTCTGTTTCAGAGAGACACAACAAATCTGAGTAATGAAAACACAGAACTTAAGCTTCAGTTACAAGCTATGGAACAGCAAGCTCAATTACGTGATGGTATGTCCCAACCTTGCTTTGTTTTTACAAATTTAATATCTTGCGTATCGGGTGACTTAATTATGAAACTGAAGCATTCTGTTTTGAGACATCAAGGTTATGTCGGTTTGATTGACTATTTCATGTTATTCTGCCCCTGGACCTATCTTAAGGATTGTCTGAATCAATGTGAATGGTAATGCTACCTCTATGTTGGGGGAACAGTTATTCATTGTCTTTGATCAATTGCTGCACCACATAGAATATACGAATTTGAGGTCCTTGTTCTTGCATGATTCGTTTGTATGTCAGAAGAGGTTGTGTCTTACAGCTTTACAAAATTTCCATCTCTGATGCACAGTTCTGAATGAAACATTGAAGACGGAGGTAGAGAGACTTAAGATTGCCACCGGAGAAATGACAACCCCAGCAGATACGTATGATTTCCGAATGCACCACATCCCCTACAACCAATCTCCCTTCTTTTCACACCAGCAGCATTCTGAAACCCACAATGAGGGGAAGTCATTTAATTCTTTCCAGCCTGACGTGTCTAGTTATCATCAGCCTGTTAGAGCTTCATCTCAATCACATGCTTTCTCGGAGAATTTTCCACTTGACCCTCTTGGACGGCTACGGGGGCTTGATATCGGTAGTAGAAGCTCTCTTCTGGTTAAATATGAAGCACCCTCGATTTCTACTACTGAAAGCAGCAGTGCTTGAGTTACATTTTGACAATTCACCCTGGAGTGGTGTCACGCCTGTTTCTTCAAGTGTTTATAAATTGACCGTATTGACCACCCAAATCCGTTTAGTTTTATTCTTTTATTGTGAATGGAAGATCAGTGATTGATTTAACAGATTATTAACGTATTCGTGATGTTCAAGTTAAATTCAGCTTTAGAAGTCTGGAATAGAAGCTTGATTCCTGGCAGGAATGCGTATTTTCATGCTTAGTTAGTTCCTCAGGAAACATTTATTTGTTTCACTCTCATGTGTTGTGATCTTGAAGAAGGATCTGACTGAATGACGGATGATCATAGTTTGAGCTCCTCAACTAATTGTAGTTCCTTATCTTTATGCGTTTTCGTCTTTTGTTTGGGCATTCAATTGTGTTTAGGAAGTGAATGGGCTCCCACAGTGAGAGTTTCTGGACTTATGTGGCATCGTATTCATCCTTTTATCTTTTCTTTTCCAAGCCTGGTTCGCTTTTCATTTTACTTTATTGCTAACTGCAGACAGCGTCTCTATCTCTGTCTCTCTCTTTCTCGCTCTGTCTTTGTGGATGCGAAAAGAGGAAAATTTGCATTTAAAAAAAACTGGAACTTGATAGGACCTTTGGTCGATCTTCATTTGCAAACGGTACAATCCCACTGGAGTTCTTCAATTCTAGCTGCCGAACTCTTATCTAGGCTAGATAAAGTCTAGAAGTCATAAAGCAGCTTTCAAATCGGTTTTTCTGTTATGGACCAAGAAGGCCAGCCACCAACGGCTTTGGGACTCTCGAGGCTTTTAATAGTATTAATTATACATGTAATGATTCACACAAAGAATCATGTTTAACTTAGACCTCCAACAAAGATTGAATTATTCAACCCCCGGCCCGCAATGTTTGATAAGACTTGACTATCTGCCAGTGGGATTGAGATCCTCTTTGGCCCTTTAGTGTGCCCTCTATGCCCCATCAATTTCAAACACAGAGGATCTCAATCCCCGCCAGTGGGCCTACGCGACATGTACTATTAGTTGTTGGCATGAAACTTATAATACCGTAAGAGAGGAGGAGGCAAGTGCATTTAACTCCCTTCCTTACAGTGGTTATGGTGTTGCCAAACCGCCAAATGTGTCATTAAATTTCACATGGTAGGGATCCTAAAACTTGGAATTTCGGATATTAGTGGATGCCCTAAGGTGGCAGCTTACTGACTACCTAAATATTGAAAGCAACTATTGGAGACCACTCTCAGACAATGGTCCATTGCATGCTGGGCGTCTGTTTAATGATTCAAGTAGGAATAACACACAAGTCCTTGTGCACGAGCATGGCACTTCGCCTATTGACCCAACAAACAACATTTAGATAAAATCCACACGCCTTTTCTGAGTATATCAATTTCAATTTTGGAATAACTAAAATTATTACCTGTATAATATAGTATATCAGAAGACAGTAACACTTAATGGAATTTTGTTCGCCAGAAATGCAACTCCTCGTTGTTTTGGCTCAATGTGGTTTATACTTTGTGATGCCCTCCGATATCAAGCAATAACCAAATATAGACCTTTTCTTCCACAAAGAATCTCCATTTCTTGAATGCGTAAAAGACTCCCATCCTCCTCTGACTCATTCAGACTTTAACGGCACTAGTCAAAATTATAGTTTGAACTTTGAAACATAAAAGCGTCATCTTTTGGTCTCCTATTCCATTGAATGCAAAGTCATTAAATACAAACTAAAAGGAAAGAAAGAGATCAAATCTAAGATTAGTTGAAATTAAAGTAACTGAAGGGTCGAGCTTAGTTCCCTCTTAGCAATGTTTTGCTTGTAATTAAGTTTATCTTAACCTTACTTATACAATGACGTAGAGGTTTTTTTTTTCTTTCTGAATTGGATATTCTACCGTGAAAAGGGGATGGGGACCCGTGAAGCCCGGGACTTGGCATGTGCTTCTAACGTGGTAGGTCCATCCTCGTACAACCTAATCAAAAACTTATTGATAACAATTTCAACAAAATCAATTCCTTCCCATTTCTTTTCCGAACGATAAAATGATCAACGACTCAACTGAAATCCAACATCTATCGACAGCTGTGTATCCCTGTGATTTAGTTAGTAACTTCCTACTTACTTACAAAGATTTGATAGTGATGATAGTGATATTATAGCAAACACCAGCAGATTATTTTGTCCTTAATCACTAATGTATCATATGGAATCTTATCGCGATCATATGCAATGTCATGTTTTATGACAAAGTAATCAACCTAGAAATGATTATGAATATCGCTATCCGTTTACAGTTATGCCTTTGTTCATGCCTTTCTTCTACGAATTACACTCACCTCTTCATATTGCATGTCATCGGTTTTTATTATCACACACTTGCTCTACTGATCTTTTGAGTTTATTTATAAATGCATGATTATATGGCAAAGGGGATAAAAAGAATAACGGAATTTGGGTTCCAATACCAAATAGTAGATAGAAGTTCTAACCCTAACAATCACGAGTCCAACTAAAGCCCAAATTCCATCGGTCATCACATTAGTGAAAACATGCATGATTCGACCAACGATTTGACGCTAAGACCTACCAAGTTGGACCTTCGATTTTATAACCCTTAATCAAAGGCCTAAACACATGCATGTCAAATTGCGCGATATCAGGCAATCAATTTGATACCGACCAAGAACTCTACACACACACACAGACCATCAGTAGCCATCACCATCAGGAACACTTTATTATTTATGTGTTTATTTCTGTTTTGACAAAAGGATTGTGGTACGTAAATATATAAAGAAAAAATAAAGAAAAGAAAAGATTACCGAGGGATGCAACAAAACGGTAGATAAATGCATGTGCACGGTGGGGTCGAATTCTACAGCCTGCTTAGTAGTCTACCTTAGTACATTTGCATGTGATTTTTTATTCTTGTAAACGACCCCAAAATCTACGTATGACTTTGAATTATTCATCTATTTTCTTCTTCTTTTTTTTTTTTTTGAGTGGTGACGGCTCTTTTCTTCTTCTAACATGGCTTCAAGTGTTTCCTAGCTTGTCTGTTCTTATAATAATACCAATCCACATCAAGCCTTTGTTAGCTCATACCCTTCGCTTCCTATATAAGGGCACTCTCATGTTATCCTAATAAATCACACCAAGCAACAACTAAGCCACACTCTCCACCTCTGATCTCTTTCTCTTATCAGCCTAATCCACTGACTAAAACAATGGCAATTGCAGCATTCTTTGCTATTTCTCTTGTATTTTTTGTGCTTACTTTCTGCATTAGAGGTTCTTATGGAGACTATGGAGGATGGACAAGCGGTCATGCAACATTCTATGGTGGTGGTGATGCTTCTGGCACAATGGGTAAGTGGAAGACAAGAGCTTTCTTTTTAACATGGCAAAAAGAGTTGATCACACGCTAGTAGTAGTGTTATATGCTTGCTACTGATCATCAGTTAGACAGTGGCACCGAAGCAACTCTAACAATAATCGGTTGTCCTAAGTGCATGCTTGCCAGATGTGCATTAAGTACGTACGACATTAATTGGTTTCTAATTTCAACTAAAATTTATTAGTGATGATGGATCGTTATTTCAGGAGGTGCTTGCGGATATGGCAACTTGTATAGCCAAGGGTATGGTACTAACACTGCAGCACTTAGTACTGCCCTTTTCAATAATGGCTTGAGCTGTGGTTCTTGCTATGAGATGAGATGCGACAGTGACCCAAAGTGGTGCCTCCCTGGTTCCATAACGGTTACTGCCACTAATTTCTGCCCACCTAACTATGCCTTGTCTAACACCAATGGCGGTTGGTGCAAT